>VWZK01005916.1:152372-230755 GCA_013396935.1 Baryphthengus martii
GATGGGGGGGGGGTTGGTAGGCGCGCACCTTCTATTGAATGTGTATTCTCCTGGTAGGTTTCAGCATCCCTTCCGTGTTACAGCACAAACATTAGTGGAGAAAATTTCTGTGAGCTGTCTTCCTGGCCTAGTTTCATGTGGAAAATGAGGTTTATGTAATCACACTGTGTCTGTTTGCCACTTTTTTTCTCCTTGGGGCACCCTCCTGTCCCCCAGGCATCATTGTACCTGTTAAGAGATTCAATACAAAAGAATAGAGACACTTAAAATTATCTTCACGAAAAAAAAAATAAAAAATTTTCTAATGATTAACCTAAGAGGTTATAAAAACACTGAAAGGAGGTCGTAGTTGTTACGGATTTTTTTTATAGGCACAATTGTGTAATACTTCTGTGTACCCATTATGTTCATTTTTGTTTACCATGGATGCCAATTAAAATTTGTGTGCAAATAGTTTTGTGCTGCAGCAAAAACATTACAAAATGGTAATGGTAAAATATTAATACCTGATACATTTTTCTGTAGAAAAAATATTTGTTAATTCAGTATTGCAAAAAAAAATGATGCGATATTGCAAAACTGATTGTATTTCAGAAAAACAAATTTTAAATATACAAAGATTTTCCAGTGCAAAGTACTCATCTGACCACTCATTTGATGGTAAGTTGGTGAAGACAAATATCTTTTGGTTATGGAGAAGATAAACTTTAAAAAATACTCTTGTGAAGTAAGCTTCAGAGATAATTCTGTGTCTTGTGATTAACAGCAAAAATAACTGTGAAAACCAAAATCCTGCATTAGGTAATTTGGATTTTGAATAGGAAATGAAGGCATCCCAAGTCAAATATAATTGCCTTTTGAATTCTTTCAGGAATCTGATAAATTAATAGGTTTATTTGTCGATTTTGCGTATGAAATGCTCTTCCATTTACTCATGTAACAATTCTCTAATTCAGTCTGACTAGAAAATGTCTAAGCTATTGTGTTTGGGTTTTTTCCCCCTTCAGAACATTATCAGCTCTACGTTCCTGAATCAGCTCAAGTTGGATCAGCAGTTGGCAAAATTAAAGCAAATGATGCAGACACTGGTTCAAATGCAGACATGAAGTACACTATTATAAATGGTGATGGCTCTGGGGTGTTCTCCATATCTACTGACCAAGAAACAAGAGAAGGAATTCTTTCCCTTAAGAAGGTAAGCCACAGATTTGAAAGATCCCTGTCTACGTAATAAAAGTGTAATGATGAATGTTGAATAAGGAGATTCAATGATGAAAACATTTTATTGTGTGAACCTATTCGACCATGAGCTTCAGCACTGTAAGCTTCTCAACATTGCTTCCTGAAACACTTTACATCTTTGCTAGAAAGGCAGGAAGAAAAGAAATTTAAGGAAAGAAACAGTTAATTAAGTCTTCTGTGCTTTTTGAATGGTCATTTATATACGACCATTTGTAATAAACTCTACCTTACTGAATTTTGGATTAGGACAGTTTAATTTTTCTGAATAATTGTTTTACACATTAAATTTCTTTGTAAGAAGTGAAATTTGGTTGAAAGCCATACTGTTGCACCCGATCTGCATGAATCTTGACATTCATAGAAAGTTTATCTGTGACAACGAATGTATAATTCAGATTTTGTAGACTGTTATTCTGTGAGTTCCTTGCTAGCTAGCATCTAAATGATCAAATATTATGCACTCTTTAATGTAAATACTGACTTGTTGATAAAGACTCAGAGTGTAACTGTGTGTAGCCATCACAGTTATCATTTTTATGAATTTCCTGGTTTTATCCCAGTCTATTTAAACTGTTAAAGGGTCCTGGCCGTTTAATTTTATTCTTGTCTGGATTTCGTACACAAATCAAATTCCACAGATTATTTCATCTCCATATTAAGTCCTCTGAACTGAGTTCACAGTGAATGTTTCCTAACGTGTCTGCCAGCTTATGCTAATACTCTATGGCCAGATTTAAATATACTTTTATAATAACCCAGAGAGATAGGTTATTATATTTCAGTAATATTTTTTAAAAAAACACCTTTAAAACAAAGGGAAATTATTTCTTGATTTCAGTTTTCACTCAGACTACCAGGACATCAATTAGCAATTCTCACGTAGATTTGTTGTTATTGAGTCTTGTAGGCATCAACTGTATCCATATGGCCTAAAAAATAAAAGTGAATCTGTATTCATATTTGGTAGTATCTATTCTTGGCCTGATTAACGGTAGGAGGAATGAAAACTGGAGAAAATATGGGAAAAGACAACAAATGAAAAAAAGTAAATCTTAAAGGTTTTGGATTTTTTAAATCTAAATAGATATGTACGTATGTAAATTTTTGTTTAATATTTAAAAAATATATTGTAACTGAAGAAAATGTTATTTTTATAATTCATAATGATTTAAAAACAATTCCTGTCTCTCCCACTATCTTAAAAAGCTTTAATTCGGTGTCTGTTGTAAAGGTTGTGTAATACCCACCTCTTTGAGCCACACAAAAGTGAACTCCGTCTTTCTTGTATTGTTGCTCTTATTTCCTGGTGGCCTTGATGTAGTTAATGCCACAATCTGTTATTTCTTCTTCAAAATGAGCATTGTTCTCTGTTTAAAAGTTCACCGTGACTATTGTTCATTAAATACAGCTTTATACATATTGAGAACGTGAAACAGAAAGGAAGAATTTCCAGCAAAATGAAAGAGTCCATACAGAAAACTAATAAAATCACATGCCTTACTGGTTTTGGCAGACAAAATAGCTTCAAAGAATCTTTTACTTGTTTAAAATATGACAAAAGCATATGTTGCCTGTTCTTACATGTACACATGATAGCGATTTGAGTCATTTTCCATCAAGAAAAGAAGGGGTGCATTTTGCTTAGGTAATGTTCTATTTGCATTGAGCAGAAATTCAGCACTTAAAGCTCCACAAAATGGTGTGGATTACCTCCAGTCTTTCCACAGAGAAGTTGTATCATCCCTTTGTACAGTGAAAAAAGGTGATCTCATTTTTTAGATTGCTTTTTTACTCGGATCTTCTGTGGGGTGTAATAAGTATTTTATATATTATATGCTGTAATTACTTTAGATTGGATTTGAAGCTGAATTAGCTTGGTAGCTTCTTTGAAACAGATAAACAGCTCCGGTTACCTGAAATAATGGATGAATCTGAGAGCAAATATCTTAGCACAGGTTTAGAGGCTATAAATGAGTTGTTCTTCAAAAATGAGATAAACGTCTGCTCTAACAGCATTGTAGTGTTTAAGCAGAAGCTCAGCAAAATGTAGTTCTGTAAATTCAAATTGCAACCAGATTTCAGTTTTTTAATATTTTATCAGAAGTAAAAGGAAAAGTGAAGTAACAACTGGAGTTGTGAGTTGTTCAAAGATGTGAAATATCACAGAGTTTGATTTGCTTGGAAATTTCCTTACTTCTCCTCAGGAGAACAAGGAAAATTTTATTAAAAAAACCAACAAAAACTAATTGTGACCGACTCCTGATAATAGTAATCTTTAGCGCAGCATATGTCTTTTCTGTCTAAAATAGCTCAATGTTGAAAATCATGTTGGTTTTTTTCACCTCTGTGAATCACAGTGAAGGAGAGAAAGCTCTCTTTCTTTTATGTCCCAATATCTGATTCTTTAATCCAGAGGCATTATGGGAAGAAGGAGAAAGAAAATGAAAGTAAAAAAAAATGCTTTGACTATGATTGAAATGTCAGCTTTTTCTGATTATCTGCATGGATTATTCTTGCATTTCTAGACACGCATACACAGAAAAAAAAAAAAAAGTGTTATTTTTGTCTGATTTAATAACTACACAAAAGAAAGAAAACAAGACTTTGTGTTATTCCTTGTGTGTTTTCTGTGAGAAATTAATCTTCCCATACAACCTAATCCAGTCATTGTCAGTATAAATTTATTTTCCAAGGCGGCATCATAGCTACAATTGTAAACTTGTTTAATCATAAAATATATATGCTGCAGAGCAATGCAAATTCCTATATATATCCCTGCTTGTAACAGAAATGCATCATAAATTAATGAATGACGTCTAAATTAGAATTTACTACTCTTATGTTTCTTTATGAATTGATTTAATTGATTAGTATATGTAGTTGGGGTTTTTTTATAGTAATAGTTTTATCAGGGTATGGTGAATTTCCATGCCCGTAACATTTTTACTTTTACATTCAGGAAAGGGAGCCAGAGAAAGCAAAAGACCTAAAAGTCTCTTACTATTAAAGTTAAGAGAATGAACTAATTGTTCTTCAATGCATAGAGAAGAAAACATATACAAGCCCTGCACAGCTATTTTTCTGATACATCATCAGTCAAATTTACTGTAGATTATATCTACCACAAAATACACATTGACATTGACAAATCACACATTGAGTTCTTCATATTTCTTGCCTTACTATGACTTTTCCACTCTTTGGGCTCATAGGAAATCCCCGTTTAGCCTTGGTTGAAGGCTTAGATACTGGTGCTGAGTTCTGTTCAGACAGACTGTCAGGGCCACGCAGAACGGTACAAGTTGTAATGGAATTTTGCCATGCCATAATGTCATAATAATTTACATTCTAAAAAAAAAATAAAAAATTCCACACATATGCAACTTCTTTTACTGCTATGCCTATGTCCTGAGACTGTTGGAAACTCAGCATTTATATATATCAATCTGTACAAACTACCTGCTCTGCTCAGTATGAAAATAAATAGTAACCTACCTGTTCTTCACTACAAATTGGCTAATGCCAGAAATTTGTAACCCAGTTAAGTATTGAAGTGCCTGTTAGTGAGAAGGAGTGCGTTTGCTCAACATAGAAATAGATTTCAAAATCACATTATGAATTTTGAAATCTGTCCTATGACCGCCTGGAACTGAACTGGTATTTTTTAAAACCTTTTCAGTAATTAGAATTAACAGACAATATATAGAAAAAATAACTTCTCACATGAAATTCTCGATGAGCTATCTATGAAAATGAATCAGTTACTCTAGTGAAACTGAAGAAACTGACTCAAAATATTGGTGATCCTTTAAACATGGCTTCCAGTAAAAACACAGTTCCTGTCTTTTATGATAACTGAGTATTTTCCTGCAAGGAATTGCTTTTTTTTAGTTAAGGATTTAAGAGAAGAGATACCCAGAGGAGTTTTAGTATCCCTGTCATTGTCTATTAAACTTGCTAATTAAAGATAGGAAGTTAATTTGATTTGGGATACATCAGTCTCTACCTTTTTCAGTATTTAGCATTGACCACTGAAACTTGAAAGGTGATCAAATCCAGAGACTTTGCATTATCGTGGAAGAAGAATCTCAGGCTCATTCTAAACCCTGGGGCCTTGGCCGCAGTTCTGTTGTAGAGAAAACCTGGATCCATCCTGCTTCATGTATGTCCTTCTACTTGCAAGATATGGCAGAACATTGTACTTTTCCAGGAATGTGAAGAAATGAGGTTTAAGTTAAATGGACTAGATGTAGTTAGCTTGTTAGCAGGCTAAAGTGAGACACAGAATGGCACTGATTAAATCTTTTTTTCTGCCAACAGCCGCTCAACTATGAAAAAAAGAAATCCTATACACTTAATATAGAAGGAGCAAATACTCACCTTGATTTCCGCTTTTCACACTTGGGACCATTCAAAGATGTAACCATGTTGAAGATCATCGTTGGTGATGTGGATGAACCTCCGCTCTTCACTATGCCTTCCTATTTTATGGAAGTTTATGAAAACGTGAAGATCGGGACGGCTGTTGGCACAGTAATGGCGCAAGATCCCGACACTACCAACAGTTTAGTGAGGTATAGTAAGTCCAAAGTATATGAGATTGAATTCCACTGGCTAAAGGGTTAATGAGATCTGGGATGGATGAAACTATGTCTTTTCTTTTAGTGCATAAAATAAACCTAGGTCAGAACGATGTGGTGATGAATTTGTGTGGATTAGGTTTCATAACGTAATCTTCAACCTTTGGTTGGTTTGCAGTAAAATTGTCATTGAGCCGTTGGTCTGGGCAAAGGTTTGTGTGCGCTACTTCCTGTAACAGCACCTCTCCCAGCAGCCTGCTGAACAAGGCCAGTATATGTTACCACATCGTATACCTGGTGCACTCCACTGGCCTGCTGCCAATCTGTGTCCTGCCACAAGTCCTAAATCTGTATGGAATCCTCAGTTTTCCCCCATTGTACCAGTGTTGAAAAATTAGTTAAATGAATATGGAACATCCAAGGAAAGAAGGATTCTGATGTAGTCTTTATTCATTGTTCAATAAAATGTTCTTATTAACGAAGAAGAAAAAAAAAAAGATTTCAGTGTTGCTGCTCTGGCCGGAATACTTCTTATAATAACAGAACTGGCTTGGAAATAAGTCATGGTCTGAACTAAAGAACTGGAAACAAACAGCAAATATCCCCAGAGCAGGTTTACGAAAGCATTGCTGCCAAAAACATATATATGGATGTTAATTTGTCATCTTCTAAATTTAAGAGCATTTGGATTTGACCTTGAGCACTCTAGAATTAGGATTTGAGTTCATTACTGGTTTAAAGTTTTCAGTTACATGTTTTCAGCTCTAATAGAATCCACTGACATTTTTTACTGGCTGCATTTGCGGGATGAGTTACTTTCTGAACTGACATGCAGTGTGAGAATTTTGTCAAACAGTGTATGAATGTTTGTCTTGAAGGTGGTAGTGGATTTTAAATATTTCAGAAAAAAATCTCTGTGAAAACGTATTTGATGCTATTCTTTTTCATGACATAATAGTATAGCCTTTGTGGGAATCATAAGGGTATATCCTTGGAAAACAGTTTTTCTTGAGCTGTTTGGACATTTTTAGTCTCCTGATTGAGTTAAAAGCTGCTGGGTATGTAGAACAGTCTTGGTAAGATGAAACAATTTTTGCAGAGGAATGAAAGCATCGGGGCTTTATGGTTCTCTTGTGCTAATAGTCTTAAGATTCAGAATGTTTCATGTCAGACAATCTATATACACAATTCCTTAGTGGCAAGTTACTGCTTTTGAAAAATTGCCACTATGGTATTTGTGTCTAAATCATAACATATATATATTAGAAATTTCACTAAAAATAACTGTCAAATACTTCTAGTTTTTAGTAGTATAATTCTGAAACACCAGCTACCACAGTCAGACAGATGAGCCATCGTGGTAGTCTGGGAGTAGGAAGGCTAGTTCCTCTGTAATTCAGCCTCTGGCCCCTAAGGATTTTGTCTAGAAAGGGGTAAGATAACTAATAAAAGGGAAGCAGCTGCAGTTTCTACAAAGACTCAGAAGGTCAGAAATAGATTCCCTGGGTGAAATGGTCAATAATTTGGAGATAGAGGGATCTGAAGGAAAAATATTTCCAAATATTTTGCTTTTTCTATTGGCCTTTTCCAAACAGGAATTTATAATGAGTGATTGAGGCTAGAATATTAAATACCCATATTATTTAAATAACTGAAGAGAAAATTTGTTCTTACCGTTGTCTATCCTGTTTTTCTTCCCCATTGACGTTTATTCCATCTCTATTTCAATGGGGAAAAAAGTCTAGTGCTAGCAAAACGTATAGAATTGTGAAGCTCGGAAAGGACTCGGCCCTCAGTTACATGTCGGAGGGGTTCAGCAAGGGCCGTAGCAGCTCAGCCATCCTCACCATACCATTATGTTGTGACTGGGTCCACTCGCTAGCCAGAATAATAGTGAAAGTAGTTGCATGGCTTGGGCAAGTTCTCTCATATTACCTTGGCCCCATTTTGATACAGTCCTATGAGAACCTGGTAATCTTTAGTAACACTGTACCCAGGTTAGGATTTTTTGATAAGTCATGCTATTATGAAAATAATGGAATGTCAGCTGACTTTTTGCTGCTGCGCAGTCTTTGTCAGGCAGTGGTAGAGGTGGCAAATGACTGTTTTGAGCACATATGATAGGACCTCTGTCCCTTCTGGTCATTTGTTGCTCCCACTTGTATTTGACTTGTGTTGTTTGCATTTCTGGGCAGTCACGGTCTCTTCCCAGGTATTTAACAGAAGACTCCTGGGAAACGGAGTGTGGGTGCTGGTGAGAACTCTGCATGTGATGATATTGTCAAGCAAAAAGAAATACACATCCCTTCCCTTTCTTGAATGATGTCTGTCGTGTCTTGGTTAGAAATAACCGTATGTTTTGTTGGATTCTTGGAAGGTTGGTTAGGTTTTGTTATGTTACTATGTTGGAACTCAAAGAATTTTTGTGTTGGTTCCCAACCAGTCTGTAACCCTTACTAAAATGAATTTGAATCGCTAGGACTGAAGCTAATTAGCTCATAGGAAACTGAAGTAGTCTTAGTGCCTTGCTGATGCTACTACAAAATGGAACTTCTTTTTTCACTGTGCTCTTGACACTACTGCTAAAAAGGCAGTAAAACACACAAAGAATATGGAACTTAAAGTTGCACGTGGTTGTCTTCTACAGAGAACAATTGTTTTACTTCCGTGAAAGGAAGAACAAAACAATAAAAACGAATTAGCAAACAAAAATAATCAAGGAAAATCAGAAGAGGCTTTTTCTATTTCTTTCTTTTCTCTTTCTCTCTTTTTTTTTTTTTTTTTTTTTTTTTTTTTTTTTTGTTTGTGTGTGAATATCAGACTGTTAATTTTGTGCTAAGTTAATGGGGAATACAAATACAATCTCGTCCTGATTCTGGCTTCTCATTTTTCTAATGGTCTCATGGTATTGCCTTGTAATGGATGATGTGTCATAATGGTCATGATACATATATATTGAGTACAAAAATGTGCTTTCCAACACCATACCTGGTATCTAGAAACTATAATGAATTCTGGGTTGCCTTGCTCTAGTTTGATTTAAATTGATAGCTTGCTTTTGCTTTCTTTCAGATAGAATACTGAAAAAGTAATTAATAAGTACAGAGGATTATAGCTGTTGATGTGGTGTAGGAAATTGTTCCTCAAGTCCAACATCAGGCAGAGAAACTTACTTTAACATTTGCTGCATTGGTAGTAAAAGATCAACATAAGTTCAATACTTTCTGGCATCAACCTTTAGAAAGTCATGTTAATTTTCAGTAAATGGTATTTTAAGGGGTATGCTCATGTGTATATGAAAGAACATACCCACAGTTTCATATATTCATATTATTATTTCTAAGAACCTTAAAGACTGTCGCTGAGGATTCTGGTTATAGACTCCTTTTTCTGATGCAAAATTTATATTTACTTAGAGATAGAATAAAACCTAAAATTTGATTTAGTACTTCCAGAGGCACAGGAATATCTTCCCAGTGGTTGTGGATGGCTCTCAGTTTGTTAGCAGAGAGGAGCCATGTCCTTGTCCTCCGTTTCACCTCCTTCATTTGTTTGTTCTCTGTGTTCCTCGAGTATTCTTCTTTAAGATAGTCAGTAAATCAAAACAGCAAAAGAACAGCCTGTTTTGAATGACTGGAGAAAGAGAGGAATTTTTCTCCAATTTTTTCTCTTATTCTCTGTCTTCACAGGAAGGAACCGTTTTAGAACATGTCTTTATAGTGTTGAAGTGGGAGATCTGTTGCTAACTTTTTTTCCCTGAGGCTTCAAATTATTTTTGATTCTCTCCAAGCTATATGTCGCAGACCTCCCACTAAGAAAAATGTCCAGCTCTCAGTGAAAGAATTGGTAAGCTCTTCTGACAGCTGTTCTAACTAGGAAGCATCCAGCTCAGGACGGTGGCCAAAATACAATTCTTTACCTTTTAGGGAAAAAAAGTGATTTTCATGTAATATCGACTGCACTGTATTCCTTAGCAGCATTGGAATCGAATATTAATCTCTCTGAATAAAAAGCAAGTTTGATGTAACAGTTCTACCATCAACACATCTACTTGAGATGCGTTTGAACAGTTGCAATCCTCTGTAGAAATTCATAAAGTCAGGAAAAGATGACAAACCTTTATCTTGCTTTGCTATATGAATTGTATCTCGAAGGATGTGGGCCGTTCCTAGCCTACATTTAGTGGCAGAATGAGCGGGAAAAGAGGATCAGTGGTTAACATGTGCGGACAGAACTTGTCAGCTAGAAAAGATGGGTGTATAGAAATGGCTCATTTCCTTCAAACGCACGGCATTCCCATTTTCCAGTGTCCAAAGTGAGCAGTGTGCTAGCAACGCGCAGGGGATGGGAATGAGAACAGAAGCAGGACACCAACTTCTGCATGAGGTGCAAATCAGTAGTGGTTGCCTCTCAGAGGCTTTGTTGGAAGGCGGTGGTTCACTGCTTGCGACTCCCCCGTCCCTCCCAGGATCCACTACCTCATATCTGCAGAACAAGGAGAGGGGAGACTGCTGCTTCTGCTAAGCTGAGACTTCAGTATGAGAGGTGAGCTGGGAGTCCCGTATGGGAGACAAGAAGGTACGGTTGGGTGTCCGCTGGCAGCCAGCGCCAGAACTAGCTCAGTGGGGATAGCATACAACTCCTGCAAATGCTCGGAGAGAAACGGGATTGTTCTCCAAGTTAAGATATGCTTGTCTGAAAAAAATTAGAAAAGCAAAGGAATGATAAACAGAGAGATTTCCTTCTGCAAGCTCTCTTCAAATGTATTTCATTTCCACAATGGAAAGCACAGTTGAAGGCTGTTGTTCTCAGTAGTAGTCTTCTGCAGAGGAGCTCTGGAATATCTGCTGTCTCCTTAATCTACTAGACGTGCTGCAGGCAGAAAATTGCTTCCCTGCTGATTTGGAAGCTGACTTCTGACTCACACTTGAGAATTGCTTTTTCTCTCCTGGCCAAGTTTGTTTGAACTCCCCGGGAAATAACTGGGCCCTGGAAGAGAGGTAGTGTAGAGCAAGACAAGTTTCAGTGATGGCAACAGAACGTCTCCCCACTGTCTCATTTGGCTTCAAGGGAATGCTGCTGGTTCCCAGGCTCATGAGGAGTTCTGGTGACAGGAAGGAGAGAAGATGAAAGGCCTGCACCAGAGTTATGTCCCGCTCTGGGCTGTTTCTTGTTGTACTCCAGCTGGCCAAACTCAGAGCTGATCACTCCTCATCCCGCTAGACCTCCCTCCCTTGCCCTCTGCAGTTGTTGCTTACACTTCTTTTTCTAAGTTATTTTTAAAAGAAAAAAAAAAAATCTCTGTACTTTGAGTCTGAAGATCTCTTTCTGAGAAAATTTATTTCCTTAAATTTTTAACTTAACAGGTATAATGGCATTTGATTTCTAATTGAGAAGTCTTTAGATGGCATAACTAATTGATTTGACAAGGAATCTATCCTCTTCCCACTGAAAAGTGCTTCTTTGTAACCAGTTTTGCTTGTTGTTTGAGAACTGGCTGTTTACTTATGTCTCCATAAAAAAATCCAAAGAAGTTCTGCAACCTCTGAGTCCACGTTGGACTGAAATGTGGCTTTGGAAGTTCATTAGCAGTAGCAGCTTTGTGGTCAGAGTGGAAAATTATAACAGAGTTCTTGTTCACAGTTGGTAAATAGGGTAATAAATCAAAATAGCGTAATGAAAGGATAAACTGAAGACTTGATTAAAGACAAGTTAAAAACTCAACTATTAAAAAACTATTTAAGGCTTTTCCTTAAAACACAATAACTGGAGAGACATACTGGAATAGTAACAGGCTATGCCACTTGTCTATCAAGTGAGAAACTGATGTTAATTTAGTCTTAGGAGTGAATAGTTCAGAGGGAAAGATTCTCAAAGTGCTTATGGGTTTTAGCTTTAGAAACCCTCCCAAAAAGCTGGAAATAATGAAATGTTCCTAAATTCCTTCAGCACCTTTAAAAACCTCCTCCATTTTGAAGCAGTCCCTGCATTATTACATCCTGACTACTTGAATACTGCCAACTGATTATATGGCTAGAGAGCCCTTCTGCCTGAGGCTCATCTAGCCCATATATTTCTCTTTATTTCCTAATTGACACAGATGCTTTTGTTTTTCAGTAAAAACGGTGGCAATATTTGTCACAACTGAACCACTACTTCCCTAAAAGGCAGGAAGTGAGTAATGAAGTCACAGCAGCCTCAGAGGGGCTTGCTTGGGTCAGAAGCAGGAATAAGGACATGGATGGAAGCTGGGAATGGCCTTCTGCTGAGTGACTGTGCCTAATCAAAAGGTGACACGTTGCATTTTCCAGTGCTAGCAGAATGGAGTTGGTATTTAACTTCCTTCAGATACGCTTCAGATCGTGTGACTAATAGGTTTTTCTCTGTTCATGATCGTTTATAATGCAGTTTCTTTAAGGTTGGTTTCTGTTACTGGTTTAGACATAAAGAGTTTACAGAGAGCTGTTGATCTAGACATGTCTTCTTATTAAGTCTCTTTATTAACATTTGCCAGGCAACTCAGAGGTGCTGACTTACCACTTAAAAGTGCGCTCATTCACACGGCATTGTCGTGAGTAGATGTCTGTAATGAAGTATCTGCGATAAGTATTATCAATTCTTTTTTAAAGCAATTCATTCTAAGTAAGAAGAAACAATAAATTCTTTTCAAAATCAACTCATTCTAAGAAGAAACAATAAACTGCATTAAGGTGAAAATTCACTTTTGAAGTAACTCTTTGAAATTCAAAACTTCTGTGCTACAGCTTTTAACGGTCTAGAAAAAGCACTGGAAAGCATCTCAGTAGAGATGGAGGGAAGGGTAGGAGGGGAGGGGAAGGGTATGACTACCTTTGTTGCCACTATTATCTAGCTGGAAATAAATTTTTAATTAGATGAAATAATTTCGGAAGCCTCAGTAAAGCATCATTGCCTCTGGAGCGTGCTATATTTATGGATATACCTGGTCTCTATTCTCAAGGTGTAGATAAATCAGTGACTAATACCTACAACAGCCTAAAACCTTAAGCACTTTGTAAATACAGTGAAACTTGCTCTAAGTGTCCTCATACATGTCACAGAAATGAGTGGCTACACCAAGGGAGTTTCTTGTACAAAGTATTTTTAGAGCACTGGGAAGCAGTGCTTTAGACTCACTTTCCTACTTTTCCTACCACGTGGGAGTATGTTCAGTAATATTTGGCTGAGACATGCCTGAAGTTTGGAAGGCACAGCAGTGTCAAAGGCTACTTTAGACACACAAAGCAATTTAAAGGATGAATCTGGAGTAATGGAGGAGAACTGAACATTATAGTAATGGGAAAGCATAACAAAGGGCCATTCCTGTATTTATTCATGCTCAAGAACAGTTCTGTTAAGCTGTGGATGTTTCAGTGTGTCTGGAACTGTAGGCAAAAGTTAGCACACGGAGGGGAAGTGCTACTGCGGAAAAATCAGAAACATTTCTCATTATTCTAGCAGCACTGGAAGTAGAAGTGTTAGTACAATAAGTAACCTCAAGATCACTTTATTTCCATTAGTAACACAGAAAATAGAGTTGAAATGACCCTTTCCTCACAGGAAGGGGCATTAGGCACTGGAATGGACTGCCCAGGGAGGTGGTGGAGTCGCCATCCCTGGAGGTGTTTAAGGAAAAATTGGATCTGGCACTTAGTGCCATGGTCTAGCTGGGTGTTGTGGTGTTGGGGTCATAGGCTGGACTAGATGATCTCAGAGATCTATTCCAGCCTCAACGACTCTATCCTATGATTCTATCAAATTATCCAATACTGAGAGCTTTAAGATGAGAGCTTTGAGCTTCTAGAGAATATGCATCAATAACTGCTTTAGAAAAGTGTTCGTATTTAAAATGACTAGAAATGTGCTATGTACTTGTATGCTTTTTAGAAAGGTACTTACTAAAAAATGCTATGCCCATGAAAATTAAATGTTAGGTCATCATAATTCATAACAGAATTAAATTTTAGTTTTTCTACACAAGCTTCATGTTTTGGTCAGGTATTTGTTGGCTTTAGTTCTGCACTTTACTCAGAGAGAGAGGTAAGGATTTGTTATAAGTCACACACACAAAAGCAGCTGAGTATTCTTACTGCTTTAAGATTTTTTTTCTCATTTAATCCCAAATTGAAGTCCTATCTATTTTTAAGCTACTGTCTAGAAAAGACTAAATATCCCTATTTTTGTCGTTCTGTGATCAGCCCAACACTGAGTCACAGAGTAGTCACTGTCCTTGATGTGGATAATAAGTAAACAATGTCCAGAGTAATAAATGTTTAGAGGAACAAGACTCTTGTATTACAGATTGTTTTGGATTTGTGGTACACATTCCATAAGAACATATCAGTGAAGCATGCTGATTTATTTCTTCCTTTATTTAGCAAATATAGAGACCTATAAAGTAAAGAAAACCACGGCTGTGAGTCACCTAAACTGGTCAAAGGATAAAGCCAGCAAGGGGACTGGCTCTTCCTGTAATGCTTTATTTCTTTTGCTTTTTCACATGTCATATCTTACTTCAATGTATCATTCAATGAAATGCTTATTTCCTTGTTTGTTTTTCCTTTCCGCAAAGAATCGAAATAAATACATTGTGAGAGAA
This sequence comes from Baryphthengus martii, assembly GCA_013396935.1. Classification (NCBI taxonomy): domain Eukaryota; kingdom Metazoa; phylum Chordata; class Aves; order Coraciiformes; family Momotidae; genus Baryphthengus; species Baryphthengus martii. Next base: position 166,812 of record VWZK01005916.1, read on the forward strand.
ATAAAGCCGAAGTTACTTTAAACTTTTTTAAGCTTGAGAGCTTTTATGTGCACCACTCTTATTAGCTGGCAATTGCATTTTTGGTGATGTAGAAATAAGAGCAATTGGATGGGATAAATAACTCATTTTGACCTATATATACACCTTCCATATATTAAAAACTTCATAGAATCACAGCAGGGCTGACAAATTATCAGGAAAACCAGTTATGGTATATAAAAGACTTAAAATATCTTTCCTGATTTTTTTCCATCAGGTTTAATTAGGTGGCTTGATACAAGGGTCTGTAATTACTCCATTTGTTAAAAAGCTGTTGTCAGTGATTCCAGCTTTGAGGAAAAAATGTCTTGTCAACCTCCTCTTTTGTGTTGTCTCTCTCTGCTTCCATTTACCCACTTCAAGGCTTTTACTTTCCCTGCCAGGCAAAGAGCCCCAAATCCAAGAGAGTTAAGCGGGGCTGCTTAGTTCTGCATCTAGGCCAGGGTGCAGTTGTAGCTCTGGGAATGAGCTGGTTTTGCTACTGGTCTCTGTAATGGTTCTGTTCAGAATGGCTCATGTCGTCGTGTCATCAACCTTCTGTCAGAGAGACGTGCTTCAAAACAGGCACCAGCCCTGAGCACATTGGTTTGGATGGACAAAGAAGCGAAAGAAAAATATCTTAATGTCTTTCTGGGGTTTTTTTCTGCCTTTCCATTTGATGATTTTTTTTTTCCAGTCAAAATATATGTGTCTCTTACCTGTGACAGGATTGTCTACTGCTGTGTAAAATGTCACCTGTTAGTGACTTAGATCTTTGTGACTCTCAGTGGAAACCTTGTTATGTAGCAAAAGAAACATAACATTAGGAAAGAAATGAAATGGTGGTATCTTGGTGTCTCCATTAGACAATTTTTCTTAGGGTGCCTTTAAAAATGTCTATGATTTTACAAGCTTGAAAGTAATATTCTTATATAGCTTTCTGTTACTTTGGATTATACATTCTGCAGTGAGAATATACTTATTATTTTATTTCTTCATAGATATTTCATTGATCATAACACAGAAGAAGATAGGTATTTCACCATTGATGCTAGTACTGGGACCATTAAGACTGCCAAGATCTTTGACAGAGAGGAGACACCTTGGTACAACATCACAGTGGCTGCTTCTGAGATAGGTAAATAAAATATTGAGCACATAATATATATATAAATAAAAAAAGAAAGAAAAATAATAATTTTCTGAAGAAACACTATCTTGAGATGTGTTGTTCTTTTTTTATTTTGGATAAAGGAGAGTTTTCTCTGTGTGTGTAAATTCCCTAATTATACAGAACAAATAAGCAAAACCCCACATGCCTATGGAATTTCACCTGTGTAAATTTACCATGGTTTTCTGTATGTGATAGAAGGGTGCCGGTTTTCCCAGAAACATTTCCAAACATTTGATGTCTTAAATCAACAGCTTGTCCCATTTGTGTTTCATATTTCATACATCTCAGAAGATAACCCTATGTATGTAGTACTGTCTGGGAAAGTCATCCTTACTTCTTCTCTCTGCTCTTAGCCTATTTTAGTGAACTGTATGTTAAATATGCCACTATTAATTTTATATCTGACCGGTGCCTGATAGTTGCTGATTGATCAGAGGATACGTCTGGCCTTTTAAGAGGCAAATGGCCAAGTAAAGTTACAATAAATACTTGTCTTTGCATTTGAAAGGCCTCAAAATCGGATGAATTTCCATTGCCTCAGATAAGCCCTGCAACAGTCGAGAAATATCTCACTGAGGAGTCCCAAATAAATACTTTTGCATGAGGCAAGGACAGTTTAAAGAATATTTTGGTTAATCTTTTTATTACAGGATCTTTATTTTCAAAGTTTTCAAGTTAAAAAAAACAACCTCAACAAACCAAATGAAAAAAAAAATGAAATAAAATAGAATTTAATTCTAATCATAAACAGGTGCATAGTAAGTGTTTATTTGAATTAAGATTTAAAAGCTACGTTGGGACATAATAAAAGAAAGGAGTAGTCACTAGTCTTTTTGGGAAGCCATCCAAGTGTAATTATTTCGCAGGAATAAATCTCAAAGGCATTAACCTTAAATGTAGCTTTCTACACATTCTTTATTTCACATAGTCAAATAAGTGGTAGTACACATAGCATAATGAGAGAAAGGATAATGTTTATAGAGAGAAAGGATTATGTTTATAACTAAAAGAGAACAAAATGAATAATGAGGAGAAAATGTGACTTTTTTTAAGACAATCTGCTTAGAGTTCTCCATTCCATGTGTAACATAGTACAGGAAAACAGACCTTTTCTGTTTTTTTTCTCCTCCCTTGCATTGCCTTTCTTACTGTTAAGTTTGGGGTTGGAAAGATAAGTAAATATATAATGTCTTTTTGAAAAAAAATTAATTATGAAAAAAAAGAGCAGTGAAGAACAGATGGGTGGCAGGCAGATTGACAGGCAGCCTCAACAACAGGCAGCCTTTCCTTGCGTCTACTTTGGCCAGTTTCTTACCCACAGCAGTTTGAAAACTAAAATACTGCTGTACTCTTCCCAATTCATTGTGAAATCAGTAATTGGATCTACGGTGGAAGGAAGCCTGTGTTGCGTAGAGAGTATCAAGGCCAAAAGTTAAGTGCTATCTATCCCATATCTCCAGCCTTTTATAACATTCATTTTCAAGTCTGAGCACAAGGAATCGCAGAACTAAATGTGAAGCTGAAAGACAGGTGGAAGGCTATGACCCAGGTGTTACTTGGCTATGACTAAAGTGTTATTTAGCTATGAGAGTGGCAGTCTTCAAGTTCTCTTGACATGGTAGAAGGCATTTGTAGCTTCTGACGCCATCTGTTTAGCCAGTAACGGAGCAGAACGTGCAAGGCCCAGGAAGATTGTGCACTTCAGGAATAAGAGGTGCTCTGCAGAAGTAATGTTCTGGTTATAGTTGGTTTCTTGAAGTGTTTTTCCTCTCTTGACTTTACACTACACTTCACTAACGGAATTCAGTTTCCACTAATTATCCTTTTAGCAGCTATTTGTAACTGTGCTTTTGGGTTTTCTTTATGCAAAAGAAATGTAGAGTCAACGTTGTATTTCTACCCTCAAATGTATGATATCCTCATGCTTCAGCGTTATGGTTTCTGAACCTTTCACAGGACATTCACTTTCTGTCTCAGCAATCAAACATCCCCTCTGAAATCAGTGGAAGTTCTGCCATTTCCATCTGGGGGAGTAATGTTGGTGTAATGATCAATGGTTTTTTTCTGTTTCTGCAGCACTTCCTCAAGCACACCAGAGTTCACTGCCACGAGAATGAATGGGGCAATTCTTGTTTTCTTTAACAGCAGCACCCAGTGAGGAACAGTGGGATTTTAGTGGCCAGGGCACAGCACTGGGGCTGTTGCTTTGATCTTTTCAGTACTAGTACATTCTGAAAACTCTTTATGTTATTGGGGCACAAGAAAGATGATAAAATAATACTAATATTGAAGGATCCCCAGACTACTACTACACATTGGTGGTAATAGGATTTTAGAATACAGTTTCACATAGAATTATTTGCATTTCATTAGCTTGTTTGAATTCTTTGAAAAAAGTTTATAAAAGAATATTTGAAAGAGGAAGGAAAATTTGCTTGGCTCTACTACAGGCTTTTAACCCAGTCTTTGAAAAGAGTAATGGAAACAGGAAAATACAGAACAAGTGTACAAAATTTTATAACAGATGAAAGACCAGTTTAGAGAAAAGCAATACGGTCACAATGAAGGATTGTTCCTTTGGGAGTGGAAGAAGTTCAGGCTGGGCTATCTCTAGGATCTGTCAGTTAGAATTCTTTGTAATGATAGCACACAATGATAGGAGGTGATCCAGATTCCAACTAACCTCCACAGCTACTAAGAATTAAGGAAGATTAAGAGAAGCTGATATAAGAACAAGACCCATGGAAGTATGAGGTATGTAAATGAACAGTGAAGTGGATCGAAAATCGTCAGAAATGACAGGCTCAAAGGGTTGGGATCAGCACCCCAAAGAGCAGCCAGAGGCCAGTCACTAGTGAAGCACCCTCAGGGTGTGATACTAGATACAGTACTGTTTAATCTCTTCATCAGTGACCTAGTTGATGGGTCAGAGTGCACTCTCAGCCACTTGCAAACTCTACCTTTCTGCAGAGCAGTATGGAGCAGATCATTGCTCACTTGTCAGGCGACTGAAATCCTTCTCACTACATAAACTGGTTTTTTTATGTATTACTTTTTCTGTATCGAGGTGATGGATACCGGCAGAGGTTGGTTGTCCAGCTCAGCTGCATCACTTCCCGGTCTGTTTTTAGGTCCAGAGACCTTCTCTTCCCCTTGAGGGCACTGAATAGTGTTGAAAAGAACTCTGTAGGCATGGGCAAGGGCCCCACACGTTGCAGTGGTTTGTGTCTCTTAGGAACTGCCAGGTTGACAACAGACAATTTCTGAATACTTCACCAATTTATTGGGATTCTGCACTTGTTCAGGGGTGAAATTCCAAAACACTGGATGTGACCACTGGCCCACGCACTTGCCCGTATTCTCCTACACACCTTTAGGTGATATTCTGGGTGATATTCTTAAAAAAAACCTATGTAACCCTAAACAAGACCTGGGACACATTCAGGAGACATAGCACCGAGAACTTGCTGGCTTGGACATCCCAAGGATAGTCAGAGTTATCAAAACTGAGAAGGTCTCCTCCCCTACCTTGCCTATGGATTGGGTGAGAGTGCTATTAAATAACAAGGCCAAGTACACCTACCAGCTTAACCTCGTGACCAGTGCTATATCATAAGTGGACTATATCCAGTACAGCAACACGAGCGTCCTGACCCCTTTCCTGCACTGGTGACACGGTGCCAGAGACCCTCAGGTCCAGCCCACCCTTATATACCGGGCATGATGATGTCAGTGTGTATTGAATAACCCACAGGTTGGTTCGATTGGCTCTCCTGGCTCCTGCCCCCTCTCAGCTTCTGGTGAAAATTAACCCTATCCCAGCCAATTTCAAGACACAATTCCAAAGCCAATTTCCATTCAAAAAAGCCTCAAACATGTACTTTGAAGTTTTCAAAGCAGTGCTTCAAATAGGACAAATAACAGTATCCTTGAAGTCTTTGTGCTCAATAAGAAGGAATAAAAGCTGCAGGGAGAAATAAGCACTGATTATTGAAGGAAACAGCGTCTTGATTTGAGAATCAAAGTGAGGATTATAGCTTTCACTAGAGATTTCTAGTTAGAAATATAGCAAGGAAGACTGTCAGGAAAATCCGTTTAGCTATTAATTGTAACAACTGAACAGTCTTCAGTGTGTGCTCAATAGACACAGAGCAAACCAGCTTCTAGATACGGCTTTCAGATTATATTAACATTGGAGATTACTGAGATTCACAAAGTACTGGACATTTAGATGGATAATAAGAACAACTGTGGTTGTAATAAGAAATGTGATTTTCTGAAAGTAAGATAAAATAGTATTCCAGAGAATGAGAAGACACTCTCTATTGGAAATTTTCCTCATACTTCTCTTATGCAGCTCATGTCATTGATCTTTTTGGTTTGAAGTTGCAGTGTTCCCGAGCATCTCCAAAATGTTCTGCAATGGCTGAGAATGGAAAAGCAGATAACTTCCCACTGTTTCCCTAAAGGACCAGTATGAATGCAGTGAATGCACAAATTTATCTGTGAAGGGTTCCTAATGTGTAAAGCTGTGGAGAGGCTACAGAGAAAAGGAATGTTGAGATAACAGGGTTCCTGCCAGGTTCTGTCAGATCCCCCAGACTTAAAGAAATGCTTGGACGTGATGGGCAAAAATGACCATGTGAAAGGATACTGCACATGCAGAATGTATTAGAAATCAAAATACTTAAGGTACATCATTATGCATTGATTTTACAGACAAAACAAAAATCTTCAAGGCTATCAGACACAATCAGATACTGGAAAAAATACCAAAGATATTTGCCCTTTTTTTGTATGTCTTCTGTATTTGCTTCTTCATGCATATTCTTCATAGTAGCTTTAGGGAATAAGATACTGAAGTGCTGAGTTACAGCAATACCTCATTGAGAAAATCTGCACTACCCTGTGATGTGGTATTGAGAAGATCCCGGGAAAATACAAAAACTACAGAGAGAAAGAAATTTCAAAGATGTTTTCATTGAGAGCCAATAAACCCTGTTCAGAGGTAAAATATGTGAAAAGGCAGGACAGTTCACAAGAGTAAGTGTTTGGAACAGTTAGCTTACAAGGATTAGGGTAAAAACATTAAAACGCATGTTCTAATTATAACATAAGCAATGATTTTCATCATTAAGTTTTGGAAGAAACAAGCAATAGCAGAAAGATATATAATTCAGAGGAAAACAGGATGCACAGAGAGAATAATTTGCAGCAGTGATGTATAAAAACCCTTGAGGTTTTGAATAAATAACAAAAGCTCTATAATTAAATTCAACAAACAGATAAAATATATCTCACCAGAGTTGAGCCTCAGGGTGGCCTGCCAGTTTTGGGAGTGAAATCGTCAGCCTGGCTCAAGTGCATCTACACCAATGCATGCAGCACGGGTAACAAGCAGGAGCTGGAAGCCACTCGGCAGCAGGGCAGCTATGACATCATTGCCATCACAGAAACACTGTGGGATGACTCTCCTGACCGGAGTGCTCCAACGGGTGGCTATAAGCTCTTTAGAAGGGATAGGCATGGAAGGAGAGGTGGTGGGGTCGCTCTGTATGTTAGGGAGTGTTTTGATTGTGTTGAACTCAATGACTGTGAAGATGTGGTCACGTGCTTATGGGTAAGAAGAAAGGGGAAGGCCAATGAGGCGGATATTGTGCTGGGAGTCTGTTATAGACCACCCAATCAAGAGGAGGAGGTTGATGAAGTGTTTTACAAGCAGCTGGCAGAAGTCTCTAAATTGACAGCCCTTGTTCTTGTGGGGAGGTATTTCAACCTACCAGATGTCTGCTGGGAATACAACACAGCAGAGAGGAAACAGTCCGGGAGGTTCCTGGAATGTGTGGAAGACAACTTCCTTACTCAGCTGGCAAGCAAGCCCACTAGGGAAGGTGCCCTGCTGGACCTGCTGTTTACTAACAGAGAAGGACTGATGGGTGATGTGATGGTTGGAGGCCATCTTGGGCTTAGCCACCATGAAATGACAGGGTTCTCAATACTTGACAAAGCAAAGAAGAGGGTCAGCAAAACTAGTATTATGGATTTCCGGAGGGTGGTCTTTGACCTCTTCAGGTCCCTGATTGAGAAAGTCGCTTGGGAGGCAGTCCTGAAGGGCAAAGAGGTCCATGAAGGCTGGACATTTTTCAAGAATGTGCTCTTAGAGACGCAGGAGCAGGCTGTTCCCATGTGCCGTTAAGATGAACTGGCAGGGAAAATGACCAGCCTGTCTAAGAAGGGGGCTTCTACAGGAACTTAGGAAAAAGAGGAGAGTTTATCACCTCTGGAACAAGGAGCAGGCTACCCAAGAAGAGTATAGGGATTTAGTTAGATCATGCAAGAAGAATGTCAGGGAGGCAAAAGCCCAGCTGGAACTCAGTCTGACCACTGCTGTAAGAGATAATAAAAAGAGGTTTTACAAGTACATTAACAACAAGAGGAGAGCCAAAGAGAATCTCCATGCCTTACTGGATGCGAGGGGAATTATGTCACCAAGGACGAGAAGGCTGAGGTACTTAATGCCTTCTTTGCCTCAGTCTTTAATAGACAGAGCTCTTATCCTGAAGGTAGGCAAGTTTTCTGACCTGGAAGATAAGGACGGAGAGAAGAACAATCACCTCATAATCCAGGAGGAAGTAGTTAATGATATGCTATGCCACCTGGACACCCACAAGTCTTCAGGACCAGATGAGATTCACCTTAGAGCACTGAGGGAGCTGGCAGGGGAGCTTACCAAGCCAATCTCCATTTATCAGCAGTCCTGGTTAACAGGAGAGGTCCTGGAGGACTGGAAGCTTGCCAATGTGACTCTCATCTACAAGAATGGCCGGAAGGAGGATCCAGGGAACTACAGGCATTTCAGCCTGACCTCGGTGCCAGGTGAAGCAGCTCATCTTGAGTGCGCTCACAGGGCAAATTCAGGACAACCAGGAGATCAGGCCCAGCCAACATGGGTCATGAAGGGCAGGTCCTGCTTAACCAACCTGATCTCCTTCTATGACCAGGTGACCCGCCTAGTGGATGAGGGAAAGGCTGTGGATGTCTACCTGGACTTTAGTAAAGCATTTGACATAGTCTCCCACAGCATCCTGCTGGAGAAGCTGGTGGCTCATGGCCTAGACAGATTTACTCTTCTCTGGGTTAAAAACTGGCTAGATGGCTGAGCTCAGAGGGTCATGGTAAATGGAATTAAATCTAGTTGGCATCTGGTCACTAGTGGTGTTCCTCAGGGCTCAGTACTGGGGCTGGTGCTATTTTAACATCTTCATCAGTGATTTAGATGAGGGGATTGAGAGCACTCTCAGTAAGTTTGCAGATGACACAAAATTAGGTGGTCAGTTTGAGGGCAGGGAGGCTCTTCAGAGAGATCTAGATAGGTTGGATCAGTGGGCTAAGACCAATTGTATGAGGTTTAATAAGGCAAAGTGCCGGGTCCTGCACTTTGATCGTAACAAGCCCATGCAAAGATACAGGCTGGAGAACTGCCTGGCAGAGGAAGATGTGGGGGTGTTGGTTGTCAGCTGGCTGAACATGAGCCAGCAGTGTGCCCATGTGGCCAAGAAGGCCAACGGCATCCTGACCTGGATCAGAAATGGGATGGACGACAGGACTAAGGAAGTGATTGTGCCCTTGGACTTGGTATTTAGTATTCTGGCAGAACTATTTATTCTGGGAGAAGTCTCAAACATAAGAAAGCATGTCCCTAGCGTAGATGAATCAGCAATGTTTCTGCTTCAGTTGCCCCTTAAACCAGTGAGTATTCACTTTCAAAAATCTATTCTTGAGGCATGATGCTAATAGGACATAGAATGGATCTGGCTGGTTTAGAATGCAGAGGCCTGAAATCTATGTCAGCACTGATTACTTTCAAAGGGGAAAACTGCCAAAGTGCTGCAAGAAATCTGGCTAATTAACAAAAATGTACCAGGTATTAGACCTGTTTGGAGACAGCGAGTTGTACACCTGAAAAAGATTGGACATTTTTTTTTTTTTAATAATCAAATGACAAAACCAAACCTAAAAAAAAAACAAAACAAAAAAAAGGTTTATAAGGTCACTCGTATTTTATTCTCATTCGCTCCCTCCATTATAAACTGCTATTGTCTTGCATTCACATCTGGGTAGTAAACACAACCTGGCCAACTTCCAGCCTGCTTTGCAAAGTTGCTAAGTGATGTTAATACTTTTTCCCGACTAGCACTTTGTAGTGAGTAGGCTGTCAATACGGAAATTTGCTTGCAAATGTCGGTGATCCCGTGAGGTAACTGCTTCCAGAAAGATTCTAATAATACCTTAGGCATTAAGAACTCTGTTGAACTCGTAAGGTATTTATGACTTCTTTGTATTGCGAAGCAGCTGGAGAACAAATAGAGGTAAGCTCTCTGGGACGCTATGAAATCTCTGTGAAAACAATGCAGATTTAAACAGACTAGGTTAAGGTCTCTATATCTGGTACCCTCTGCTCTTCTGCTTTCTTGCTCCCTTCCTTTTAGATAAATTATGCCCTTTTAGAGCTTTGAAGATGTCCCTGCTTTGAGCCAGAGACTATACCGGTGACCTCCAGAAGTCATTTTCAACTAAGATTTTTCAGTGATCCTGTGATTAGCTGAAAATCACAACTTTTCTTGCCGCCTTTTGGATTTCTCTAGTATTAAATTCTGCAATTCCTTCACTATAGTTTATGAATTCACTCCCGAATGGATTTATTCATACTTAAGCCTTTAGTGTCTCTTTTCTATGCTTTTATGTGCTCTTTCATCTACTTTGTATCCGTCCTTTTATTTATGCGCTTTCTAGTTCACATGCCTGCCAAAAGCCTCAAGAGCAAACCTCCTTTGAGCCGTAGATCTTCTGTTGCTAGATACCATGTTCTGTAATTGTAACTACAAGATTTTTGCAATTGGATTGTCTGATGACATTGACAGAGGAAGCTACCCAAATGAGTTTTCAAGCTGTATTTGAGTGAGCAATAAGCAATATTCAATCTCTACCGCTTGTGCTGTTCTGTGCAATGTCATGACCTACCTCCAGGGAAGGACCAAGCATCTTTTTGTGTTAATACTGATACGGCAAAGGGTCTCCTGGAGAGAAGGTGGCTTCCTTCAGTAATCAGAGTAAAGGGAGATGAATGGTTCATTTCTCTCAGTTGCTTAGTGAACAGCCAAGTGTCATTCTTCCTCGCCTCGACTTCGTAAATTCCTAGTATTGTAACATTCCGCAAAGTTTTCCACTAAAAATGTTTTCTAGGTAGCAATGGAAAGTCTGTCTTGCATGAGAACAATTGAGGTAGCCTGCTTTATGCCTTTAGTTCACCTCTTCGAAAGATGGTCATAGTTTTGGAGTAAAGCTGAAAATAGTAACAACCAATGAAAATTTGAGCAAGGAAGTGGAATTTGCAGGTCTATGAATGTCTTCTGAGTGTGATCTTCTAAATTCTAATGCTAATGTTAATTGGGAGTAAAGGTGCCTTTATTGTCTAAGTTAAGTCTTCCTTTTCTGTCGACTCTTTAAATCTCTTTTCTATTCCCATTTTATGGGGATAATTGACTTAAGTTCCAAAAGTGAATTAAAATCACCAGGTGAACATAGAAATACTAGTTAATAAGAAAATGTGAAAAATCTAAAGAGAGCTTCTAAAGCACAGACTCCTTAACTAGTATCCCAGGTGAAAACGGAGAAGGATAAGTCTCTCACTTTGTCAAAAGAAACTTCAATGTTTTGGAATATTCTTTCATTGAGAGGTGGCTTTGAAGCCAAATATGTGTCTAAGCAATGTTTTCAGAATGCTGAGCAGAGGCCACTAAAGGTGTGACAAATCTAAGGCATTTTACAAATGAACCTTTTTGACAGATGCATGATGTGGCTTAATTAAGGTCAAAATAACCAAGGCAAATGAGGTTTAGACTACTAATGCTCCTCTTTTTTTTTTTTTTTCTTCTCATGAGAACACGCAGGGATGTGCACATTTAAAATATTAGTCTGTATGACCCTGTTCTTTTGTCTTGTGGCATTTGAGAGATTGACTCTGCCGCCTTCTACTGATAGTTTCATTTAATTGGTGAAAGTAAGTTTGTCGTCTAACCAATTGATACTTCAGACTTCCGAAGGTGCATTTTAGCTGACTCTAAAAAGTTTTAATATAAAATTCTTTCAACAAAATAATCTTTTCTTAGTACTTTGTAGTAAGAACAAGAGAATTATGGATTAAAAACAGTTGGAGTTTTCCCCATTTTACAATGGAAAGTGTATTTTCATTGAAAGGATTCTAGTCAACGTGCTTTTTGAGGGTGAACTCATTTTGAGGGCGAGCTCTCACAAAAGTACAGATCACAGCCTAAGACACTGTTACTAAAACATTGTTTTCTTACTGGTCTGTCACTGCTAAAGCAAGGCTCATTTACTGCTTTGTGTAACAGCAAAACAACTTGTGAGGAAGCTGAACTCAATCTTGGGAAAACTTTGTGTGTGCTGATGGATTCATAATTTCTTATTATTTTGGCATTTTATTTCCTGAACTCTTTAAGGACCTGAGAAAAATGGTTCTAATATGACACTTCCACCTTCATTACAGCTGAGCATTTCTTAGCATAAAGTGTGTCAGTGTGGTAACTCCAACAGCTTCCTCCCACTTCAGTTCCAGAGTAACTTGCGTTTTTATTGGTGTAACAGTGACTTTAAGACTCATACCCTGTTTTCCACTCTTGTGGAATACTTGTATATTTTGCAGACAATCCTGGGCTAGTGAGCCGTGTTCCAGTTGGTATTAGAATCCTGGATGTCAATGACAACCCTCCAGAGCTCGCCAGAGAGTATGACGTAGTCGTCTGTGAGAATGCAAAGCCTGGACAGGTAACTCTCACAGTTATCCTGTTCCCAGTGGGAAAGAATTACTTTATTTGTTAATGCCATATATGTAAAAAGTTTCGATCAGGGAACAGATGTCATAATTCTTTCTGATTTCATTTCCGTATCTCACATTTTTAACTGTATTAGGCTGAAGGGAGAAGATTTAGGAATTTGTTCAATATGTCTTTCTTGTTGTTGAAAAAAAAACAAACAAAACCCAAACTATCTTCCATAAAGACAGGCAAATCTTTAATCCTGTCAGATGAGCGATGGAATTTGACAAGCCACTGTCCTGAACAAAATGGATGAAGCAAATGTTAACATTTCAAATCTAAGAAGTGCCACATGGTAGCAAGGTTTCAAATCCAGCTCAGTTCAAGGGCTGGTTAAGGCAGCTGCCTGTCTCACTTTGGGCTTGTTGGTTGCCTTTGTCTGGTTGGTTGCCTTGGTCATTGTGTAAGAGATATTGAATGGGGTTTTTTCACATCTGTCAGCATTAGGAGGGTCAGAAGTGAGACTGAGTAGCTGAAGCACGCTCTAGCCACTGCTCCGGTGGCAGATGCACTTCATTGCAGTCCATGTTTTGACAATTTTACCAAGTGCCTTTGCGTTTTTGCATAACATTGAGCTTTTAGCTAGCACTCCTTGCTGGTTTTGCATTATTACACAAGTTCTAAGATGCAATTGTGAGCTCCTATCTTTCCTGAGGGATATATTACTAGTAGTAATAGTTCGCTCATCAAATCTTTAAAAGCAATGTACATAACTGCACAGTGGCCTATTTCTGTTTTTAACATTGAGACTATAAAAATGCTGTACTTCATCAGAGTACATCCTGACCACAGTTATCTCAACTTCAACAGTGGTCAAAAGCTGACATCTCAAGAGCAGTGTTAACAACATGGCAGTCATGTTAAAATACTTATCCTAAGTACTTCCCTCGTGTCAACTCATTAGCAGAGCTCTTCCTGATCCAAATGTGATTTCTGTGTTTTAAATAACCATCTCATATGAATCTGTCTAGCTTTTCCTACAACAAACGTGAACTTTTGGTATCTGCTACTTCATGCAGCAAGTATCTGCTACTTCATGGAGCAAGGAATTTTACAGTTTAAGTGCGTATTTCAGGAAGATTTTTTTTTTTTTTTTTTTTAATCTCCTCATGCTGTTTCCAGTTGATATTTACTAGTCCTTGTGTTGGGAAAATGAGACAGAGCAGCTGATCCCTATTGATTATCTCTGTGCCATTCATAAATCTCTAGCACATTGCCTCTCAGCCGTCTCTTGTTCAGACTGAAGAGTCCTGCCTAACTTTGACAAGCTGTGATAAAGCCTTTCTAGACTTTTGATCATTCGTCATGACCTCCTCTAAACTTTCTCCAATTCCTCTCTATTCACCTTGAGCTGGGGAAGCACGATTCCAGATGCAAGTACACAGTGGTTTATAATTCTTACCATAGTTTATGCTTCATACTATCTGATGATCTCTGCTTTGCTCTCTATTCCTTCCCTAGCAAGCTCTAACAGCGGCCATGCTTTTCAACCACAAGTAAGCACTGAATGCAAAAAACCATGCCTGTCATAACACCAGTATCTTTAGAAATAAAGGTTAACTCGGAGATCATCATCCTGTATCTGAAGTTAAGACTTTATGTATAATGGATTCACATTTCTTTGTACTGCCGGGCTACTAAAGATAGGAAGATCTTTAGTGTCAGCCCTTCCTCTTCTCTTACCTGAACAGCTCAGTATCACCAGTAGATTTGGTGGGATGAGTATTTGTACTCTTTATGTTTAGTATTACACCGATCAACAAGTGGTCCAGCATAAATCTGTGGAACAGGAAATCTTGGTGACTTCCTGTCCTTGTGGAATAGATAATTTACAGAAGAGACCAAATTTCCTGGTGTTTTTTTAAGCAATTTATGCATGGACCTTCCCTCTTATCCTAGTTTTCTTCAGTGCTCTTAGTGAGACACCTCACTCAAAAATATTTGAAAATCTAGGGAGGCATGGTGATCAACTGAATAGCTCTTATTAACATGCTTATTAAAGTAAAAAATGATGTTCTGAAAACCTCATATAAAACCAAATACAGAATTAGAGCTTGTAAAAGACTAATTTTTTTAAAAAAGATAAAAGCTCTTAAGCATTAACAGCAATTGCTTTCACTATATTCTGATCTTTTCAAAATTATATAATTTAACAGTAATAGTTAATTTTTTATAATTAGTAGAGTTTTAAGCTGTTATATTTTTAAACTAACAGGACTTCATTACCTACATGACGTACATTAATTTTTATTTGCATGGCACAACAAGGCTTTGGAAATGATTGTGATACTGTTGCACTGTACAAAAATAACCCAGGACAAAACCAAAACAAACCACAAAAGCACATGGCTTTTCCTCAGAAGGTGTAACTGTCTAGTTTAAGAAACAAAATATCAGTGTTCAACAAATATTAAGGAAGGACAAATAAACAATGATTGCAGAACAAGACAAGTGTTCCATATGCTAAAAAGCCTGCCCAGCTGGCTGGTTTTGAATCACGGAAACAGCAGTATTTACTCCTGAGTTATCCATCATCTTGTGAGAAGGATTCATAAGATTTATCACTAAAGAACAGATTCTCTCAGGTATTTCTGGGCACTGCTGCTTGACTAGTGATTGGGGATGGGGCTCTCGCCTTGCGATGCCCTCTAAGAGTCCTTATTTCTTTCCTCAGCACATTTAGTTTGAAATTATTATGTGCAAGATAAACTAACCAATGCCTTGTCACTGGAAGGCTTTTTGTGTTTCCTCCTTTATTTTCAGAAGAGATTTCTGTGGAGAGAAATCACAGTATCATTTAATTGCACAGCCTTTGTCTCCTGTTTTTATTTTGCTACACAGCTCATTTTATTTACTTTAACAAAGGTAGCCAGTGGAACTTAAGGACTTAAGTGCCTGACTGAACCCCCTTAAAGCATGTCAAACAGAAAATACTTGTGAGAAGACAATCATTTCCATGCTGAAGTGACAGCTTTACTTCCTTACTAGTCACCTTGTTTAGAAGATTAAGTATCTCCAACTGCTTCCAGGTAAAGCCCGGTAGATATTATATCTTAAAGAATATAAAGCAGCTGTGATTGTGAAATTTAGCCAATGTAGGAAAATGAGATTTTTCAATCTTCCACAAAGTGAACTTACAATTGGAATTTTCTTTGCTTCAAATGCAACTTATTTTATTATTTTGAAGATGATGGGAGCAAATAGTGATGTAAAAATAAGTTTTAATCTTTGTTCTTGAAAGGGAAGCAGTAAAGCATTGACAGTTTTCTGACTGTTTCCAAGTTCACTGTTTGTCCTGGTAGAGTACGAACCTAGTAAAGTATCTGACGAGATCGGCTAGTCATAGTTGCTAGAGCTCTCCAAAGAAGACATTTTTTTTCTGGGTACTATTCAGAGAAACAGTAGAAAAAATAGCCATAGTAGCTAGATGTCATTTCCCTGATGCTGTCCATCACTCTAAATTACCACCCAGGTGTGTGTACGTGCACAGACACACAAAGAACTTTTTCAGAATCAGAGTGTAGAAATATTGTGCTGCCGACATCAGCTACCACACCCTTGATGCTGTTATTTCTAATAGCCAAAGGAAATCAATGTTAGCTGACAAGGAATGTCTCAGCTCTTAAGTTTGTCCTATGTATATTTACTTGTTTATTCAGTTCTGAAAAGGTTCCGAGCAGAATTCTGCACCTGCTCTCTATCCTATTCACTTAGTTCTCCTCCATTCTTGAAATTCTTTATTTTCTCACCAACTCTTGCCTTTAAAACAAACAGCATACGCCCCCCCCCCAGCTTCATCGCTTCAGTGCTGTCAAGTGAGCTTTATAGCACCTGAAGTACATTTTTATTTTAAATCAGCTTTGGTAAGGTGCATGGTAATGTTTGCTAATAGGCCATTAATTAGTTGGCCTATTATTTAGAAAAGAGTTAACAGTACATTTGAGTGTCAAGAGGACACACACTTTTGTTCGTCACCTCTGAATGAGTATCTCTAGAAATCTTTCCCTTAGAAAGCAAGAGCCTTTTCTGAAAAGGTGTGAACTATATGTTTAAAAGCAGTTCTGTCAAAAATATTTTGACCTGTCCTATTACACACACAGTGTCTATTTGCCACAGGGAAAAGCCTAATTTCTATACCATCTGGTGCTGTACTTTTTACATACATTATTGAACTCGGGATACTTGAATTACCATATGTGAAATTAGGGAATGTCAACAGTATATTTTGTTGCATTTTAAAATTAATCTTAGAAACAAACAAATTTTATACTCGTCTTGTGGTGGTGAGACCTTGAAGAAAGGTATTTTTCTTGCAAAATGTCATGTTCTTGAAGCAAGTTTCTGTAAAATGTCTCTGGATGTTTTATGTAAGAGAGGACAACAGGATGAAAAATTATCTACAAACCTGTCTTATAAAAGCTGTCATATAAGAAGGTGCATGGCAAAATGACTTATTTCGCTGAGAAACAGCACTGAGGATTTATAAACAGTATTTAATAATTTCATACCTCTTTTTAAGTTCTTATCTGAATTTTTTTACGGCTATGTGTGGCATTTAACAGTATTTATAGAATTTGAAACTAATTTCCTTGAAAATGTTCTTCTGTCAACTGGGTTTTTTTGTCTTGCTTTGCCTCATACCATTTCAATAACTAAATATATCTAGCTAAAGTAATCTTATATTTCTATTTTTACATGGCAGTTGTTTCAATAACAGATATGCAACCTTTGCAAAACTCAATAAAGAAGAATTAGCATTTGCCAAACTTTTTCACCAAGGTTGCCATGACTTTGGTAAACTGCATAATTGTACATGTTTCAGATTGTTCTTATTCTGCTACAGTTCAGCAAAAGATTGCAACAACAAACTTAAAATATTCTCAGCAGTTATCCATATTGTTAATTGTTTCAGGTGTGCATAGTCGATATAATGTATTATATTGTATATAGTCAATGGAGTTTGTATTCTGTTGGCTTTGAAATGCATTTGGTTTACTTCTCTTATGGGAATGGAGATAGAGAAGTGTGTATTTTTAGTTTTACAGCAGACCAAACCACTTGAGCCTGCACTGTTTGTGCTTCAGGTTCAGTCCAGACAGACTACAGCTGAACACTGAACAGAAAATTTCTCATTAAAAGAGCACTTTCCCTCCCTCTTTTACATTTCCCTCAGGATATCTGTCAGCTCAGTGCAGCAGTTTGTGTGGGCTTCGCTACCTATAACACAAGAACAAATTTTAATACATTCTGCTTTAGCGCATGAGCTTCCAGACCGGTTGTGAAAAACAAAATCAGGGGTAGAAATATTGCTTAGTCACACATTCCAAAAGCTTACCTCAGCTTTAGTTGAGGGTAAATTAAAAAAACCACCAGGGCTTTCAAAGGCAAAGGTCCTACCCTTCAAAAACACCTCTTCCATACACGATTACTACATCTAATTCTATTCCTTTTGGGGAAACCAAACTAAAACCAGGAGTGACTGCTGTTTTTTCTCTTCTATTCTCTGGCAATTTAAAGCTGATTCTTAACAGGAATTGTAAATAGAGTATGGTATTATGTACCTGCCATTTTGGTTAATTATTTTTCCTAACCAATATTCAAGTGCATGTAATTTTTGGGTTGGCAAGGAGGTGGTGCTCCGCATAGACTGTCTTGGTTCAGCCTGAAATTTGGCTCCATAAAAATAGATGTTTATGAGGAAGTTAGCAGGATGTAGTGCAGATGGTGAAAATCTCTGTACCAGGTCCTGACCGTGTCAGAATGTCAGGAAGTATAGAAACTTAAGATGTTTTTATCAAGCTCTGAAGTGTAATTCCTAAAATATTTCATGCTAGAGAAATCAAGCTAATGGCCCAGTCATTTCATCAGTTGAATTTAGCAGCAGTCAAGTAGAAAATTAAAATAAGCTCAGTTGGAGCATCCTGCTGAGGTCAGGCACTATTTGAGTCAAATTCAAACTTCAACACATTCACTGTTAATTTTTATTTCAGGTAATTCAGACGATCACCGCAACGGACAAAGATAACACTGCAAATGGAGCGAGATTCCATTTTTTCCTTGACGAAGCGCTTTCTTTGAATCCTAACTTTACTCTAAGGGACAATGAAGGTAAATCAAACATACAAATCTCAAAGAAAAGTGTCTCTGTTTTGTCTGGGGTGTCTCATCTAACAGAACAATCTCCATGTGTTTCTTGGCAGAAGGGGAAAACTGTAATCTGTCATCACTGACCTGGTTGATATCAAGGACATGGTGTATACAACATACTACAAAATATGAATAATCAGATATTGCATTTTATTTTTAGATTCCATTTTATTTTAACATTTCATACATTCAGAAATTTTTTTTAAAGATGATTTAGTGAAAAAGACTGGCGATTTGGTCTGTTTCTAGGTGAATAACACCGATTGGGTATTGTCACGGTTAATGATGATTATTGCTAAAAGGAGAAAATAAGATTTTAAGGAGCATAAAAAGTGAAATTCATGCTTACTTTTATGGATATGATGCCAAGACCAGGTCCTTCAGTGCTTCCTGGATTATAGTTTATCATTTCATACCCTTCCTAACAAAGTGTGCCTAAAAAGCACAATCAGAAACTCATAGCAGATAGACCCAGAAGGAAAAGGGTCACCCAGTCAAGTGTTCCTGAACATTCCTTGAACCAAAAAACCATCAAGCCTTTGAAAACAAAAAAAAACCAAACAAACAAAAAACCAGCCTTACTCTCTGTTGAGTATTGCCTCATGGTTTTCATTTTGCAACCTGATGAAAACGAGACTAAACTTTAAGTGCTTTTCTGTGGTTTACAACTTGAGTTTTTATGTATGTGTG
Organism: Baryphthengus martii; assembly: GCA_013396935.1. Taxonomy (NCBI): domain Eukaryota; kingdom Metazoa; phylum Chordata; class Aves; order Coraciiformes; family Momotidae; genus Baryphthengus; species Baryphthengus martii. Next base: position 185,736 of record VWZK01005916.1, read on the forward strand.
TGTTGTGTGGTTTTCTCTGCATCTATGTGTGGAAGTGTGTGTGGGGTGGCTTTATTTTAGTTACATTTTTGCAGCAGTGCCTTGGAATACCTTGTAAGATCTTACTGATCACTACACCTCTGTAGTGACTGAGGAGCATTAACTCCATCATTGGTATATATGGCACATAGAGGGGTGTTTAAATTGCTCTTTACAGGTATTCTTTATTCATTTGTAAAACCTTTCGGGGAAGGAGACTGCATCATCTTCCTAAAGAAGCTGTTCCGAAGTTTAACTATACTTAGAGCACACACAAAAAATACCAAGTCATACTGTTTGTTTGGACTAGATTCATAGCCCTCGTATTCTGATTCCAAAAGGGATCAATCCAGTATTTATCAATAGTTAAAAAAAAATAAATATTTGAAGGAGTAATTAATATATTAGAGGTATTCGTTAAACCCTTCCCCAGATTATAATATCAATTCTACTCAGATCATGATGGAGCATTGTAGTCAAAGGCAGAGAGCTGTTCCTGAAATAAAGGAAGTGGACTATTATGTATTTTTGGGTTTGAGTCTAAGAGTCAAATAAATTCATTGCGTATTGCCAGTCACCTCATGTGGAAGACCATGGCCACGGTCATTGCAGTACAAGATGCTTACATCAAGATACGCTTTTAAATAACTCTATTAAAATTGTGGTTCACGATGATGTAGATATTTTAAGTCTGAAAATATTTCAATCAGAAACTGTATCATATGAGCTTATTACCAGTGAAAAATACTGTTATACTTTAAGGACTGCATTTGTCATCATTAAGTTATTTTCCTGTACAGCTTTGTAAGAGGGTGAGAACTTTTCACAAATCTCTGATGCAGCAGCGTCATGCTTTGGATGTAAGTTTGCAGCAGTATTTGGTGCTTTCTTGTTGCCTCCCTAAGAGCAGTGAACTTTCAATTTACTGCCAACTGCCAAAGGCAGTGTTTGGACTATGCCAAGTTGGAATTGGCAGGAGAAGTAGAAGGAGGAACTGGAAAAGGTATCCTTTAAGGTAAAGACCTGTTGTGCATTATGTTTTCATGTTACCTAAGGAGATACAAAATAAGTACACACTTCCACACGTACAGAGATTGTAGAAATGCAGTTTCCAACCTGCTCGTGTAATTAACACAATGACAGTTTAACTCAAATCATTACAAAAGATTTAGCTTAAAACTAAAAGTGTTGTCACTGTTTTGCTCGGCACACGGCCCTTTGGTTGTACTTTGGAACCTATTCTAAAATATCAGTGAAACATGGAAAAAGTGCACTGACAATACCCCGTTACCTCACATTTACAACTTTCGTATTTATCATCTATTCCTATTTAGAAGTGGAATTTCTGTTGCTTTCTATTCTAGGAAGGTAGTGGAGAGATAGCGAGCAGAAGAGGTTTCTCTTATGCCTGTGACACGTTTGCAGTTTGGAGAACTCATGTTTTTGAGCACCAGCTGTCAAAAAGTAAGAATGCTCTTAGCAGAAGATAGCTGCTATTTTTACCTCTGGATTTAATTATTCTGTAAAGGCTGGCAGTCCTGGAGAGTTTTGGTTGTTTGCTTGTTACGTTTTTTTAAAGAAGAAGAACTACAGCAATTGCCTTAAGAGAGTTTTCAGTAGTGTTTTGCAGAATGATAAAACCCAAAATCTTGATGTCACATTGAATGTAGTAGTCAGTAGTAGCTCTATCTGTCTCTGCAAAGCTATATTTCTCTGGCAGTCATCTTTGGATCCAGTCATCCTCTCATTTTATTTCATCAGGGTAAAGGTTTCATTTCACAGAAATCTCAGTAGACGTTTTCTTCCACTGTTTTCATAAACCAGAACCACGGAATTCTGCTCTTTGAGCCCATATACACTATTGCACGGATGGTCCCCTACTCCATTGTCATCAGTAGAGCTACAAGATCAAAAGGCTCTACAGAAGTCAATTGGATCTTTAAATATTAATGCTTATATCTGTGCACTCGGACTGAAATCTGGAGGCCTTCTCAAGCATAAGGTTTTGGAGTTTGTTCCTCCCTGCCTGCATAAACTGCAGCAATATACACGCTGAGACTGTTTATGATTCAAGTGAGTAATGTCCTGTGTCTTCAGCAAAGGAAATGGATATTAAATTGTCAGTCCACATAATTGATCATGTTGCCAATTAAAGATGTGTCTCTTGGGCCTGGATTTGTGCCTTTACTCAGTAATGATCCACAATGTTAAAGCTCCAGCCTTTGAATGTGCACCCTCGTAATGCAGAACTGAAAAAACTCAGGAAAATGAGGTGCAGCAACTACGCAGTCCAGGAGAACCCAGGAGTTGTTTGGATCACCTTCTGGATTCTGTTGGTGTTTACAATTTTCAATTAAAAAAAAAAAAAAAAAGGAAAAGAGAATATGATACCTTTTTCCCTACTGACTGTATTCTTAAGCTATACAGTAGATTCTTTGTTGCTATTTGAGATGTTTTTATATACTGACAAAGTACTATTCAGAGAGAGTAAAGGCTTAAGAGTATGAATAAGAGGAAGGCCAACAAAATGGTGCAGTATCTGTGCATGTGTAAGCAAGGCAGAACAAGAGCTCCAATAGAATTTCTTTGCTATACAAAGAAAACACATTAAGTTGTAATAATTCCCTGCAATTTTAGAGAGCATACCCAGGGAAGATGCTGTTTTGTTTGTTTGAGGATTCTACTTTGAAGTTTTTTTTAATGAAAATCAGTCTGGTTACAATGTATTCTCTACAGAAAAAAATCTTGCAATTTCTATTAAAACCTGAACAGCCAAATCCTTTTTTAATCCAATGGTGCTTTTATATTGCAGTTCAGACTCTACATAGCTCAGTTGATTGTTGTCCGTGTTCTCACTTTATTTTTTAGGAAGTTATCACAGATAATTTTTAAATGTGTTGTTTTTTTTTTTTACGTGTGTTTAATTTCTCAAATTTACACTTTTTGCTTAGTCAGAAATACCTACTTTAAAAATTCACCAGGGCAACACGAGGCTAAACTCACCTTCTGTTGGGGAATCAGAGGAAAGATGAAAGAACTTCTTCACAATACAGCTGTTTATAAATACTGAATTTTAAAATGACACTTTTTTAATCCTGAAAGAATCATAATATTTGTACAGATGCTTAAAGAATAGTTGTTAAATTTGTCAAAATTTAGTGGTTTGATGAAAATACAGGAGTGCATGTCATTGTCAGTATATCCTCAGCTTTTAGTAGACCCACACACACATTTAGTCTGTCTGTCTGACTTTAAAAAATTCATTCTGTCTTTCTGCCTCTTTTGTTACCTATTAGAGAAGGTGCACAGCACTTCTCAGGGAGCTGGCAAAAGATTGAACCCTCAGGGAAGAGTTCACTTAGATGCAGGAGAACTTTTATGAATTTTATGCACTGTAAAGCTGTGTTTTGCAAGCGGTATATTTTGTCTGTAGTGTCTGTCAATCACAGATGTTCCAACAGGTATTGGAAACTTCCTGGATGATAAGATGATAAGGGTTTGTGGAGAGACTGGCAACACGCGCTCAACACCGCCAATAAGATTTGCACATTCTCTTATTTTAATGAATTCTGACTGCTGACTTCTGAAAGTAGGTAAAGTTTACCTTCCTTTCAAGGAAGAACAGCTCCCTGAAGAATGCTTAGCATTTGCTCTCCTTTTATTTCTTCAGGACAAAGATTTAATTTCACAAAAATATTTGCAGCTTTATTTTTCCTGTTTGCCTGCTCTTTTCAAAGATCTGGCCTTTTGAAAATTGCCCAGTGAAGGAGAATGTTCTGGAGACAGGCCATATTTCTGATACTATCCGTCTAGAGATTCCTTTTTCTTAACGTTATGCTACAAGATACTTCACTGCCCGCAAAAGTAGAGAACCTGCGTTTCTATAAAATCTGGACCACAGTGAGTCCAATGGCATCTGTATAAGATGAAATTTGTAATGTGTTCATCCACCTATGCTTGTAATGCAAATTAGCAGTTCTCATGAGTCACAGATAAAAAATGACTGTAAAAAAATCCGTTTTAGTTGGTGTTGCTATTCTCTATGAAGAGAGCAAGCTCCAGAGAGTAATTCATCCCATCCCAGTATGAATTTCCTTGCAGAAGTTTCTGTTTATCTCCAACCATGTTGCCCAAGATGTCTGTAGCAGGCCAGTGAACTGAGGCTTTCAAGTTGCAAACAAGCATGCCAGATACCAGACCATGTCTTAGTTGTTCCAGAGCAGCTGAAGTGGCATTAAAAAAGGCAAAAAGTCAAGTTGAAATCCACGCTTTGCAGCCCAATGTGAGCGGAAAACAGCTACGTAGTTCCTACCTTTCTTTACATCCAAGTGGCATACTTGCTCTGGTTATGTAGCAGTGCAGGTCACTGATGGTCTTCCATGAAATACCATCCTGTAAAGAAGACAGACAACATGTAACTTGAGAAAAATGCTCCCTGAGAAAGTGCACTGTTGGCATTAAACATGGTGACTGTAAGGACAGTCCATAGAGGTGCTGTTACTGCAAATGGGTTGAGTGCCCGAGCAGCTGTTCTCACCGAAACAACCTGTGGAAGTCAAAAAGGAATTCTACCACAAGTACAAAGGACAGCAAACCAGGACTAGCTACTATCCTCGGGTCTCTGAGCATCTTTGTTCATTTTTTAATTTAAAGATGTTGTCTCTAAGCTTGATCAGGGGGGTAAGTTAGTGCAGTCTGTAGGTTCTTGATGCATTTCTTTTCAGTGCTGCTACCTGTTGGTGTTCCAGTGTGTTTCAAGCCCAAAACGTCTTCTATGTCGCTTTTCATTTTTGCTGCCCACTGAACTAGAAATTGGCAATAGCTTTTTTGCCCATAGGCAATAGCTTTGAAACCAGCAAAAGAGAAAAAAATATTTGCAAGAGTTATCAGTGAAGAAATGAAACAGAAATGACTATCAGTACAGTCCCACATAAACAAATTAACTGCTCTAACTTTAGAAATATAAGAAATGTAAATCACTCCAATATATTTTCTTTGGTTTTAATTAGTTATGCCTTCTCAGAAAATTTATAAGAATTGAACCGCTGATATAAGCAGAGCTGAAAATTAAAACATGCCTTAAGCTATAAACCGATTTTAACTCTATTTTTTTCACTTCCGTTTCTCTTGTGTCTGCCCGTAAAGTATAACGTGTCAGAAATTCTCAAATTGTAAATAATAAATGAGTATTCCCCGAAGTGCTCCAGTAGTCACCTTCCAAAGTGTTCTCATTAGAATTAGACTGGCGGAGCCTAGCAAGACCTCCATGGATGGACATAGTCTGTAACGATGGCCTCAAGGACACAACTCAGTCAGTTTTCTTTATACAATAAATGCAATCTGAGTTTCAGTGATATCGAGCTTGATTTCCTCAATCAATGGACTCAGCTATAACACAGAACACTTTGCTCTCTAGTCTAGTTCAGGAATAATGAAGAATCATTAACAATAAGCTAACGAAAAGAGCATCAGCATTAATGAGAATATCATAGCATGTGTTTATAAGATATCACAAACCCAGATTAAGGAATGTGGGGAAGAGCAAAAGTTTAACAGGATGTTTATGAAAATGAAATAAATATCCCTGTATGTCATATGCTATAAGTATATAGGAATGATTTCCACAGTGCTATATAAGAAGAAAATACAGATTTACTGTATATCTTTTCATTACATCTGTGTTGTGGTTCTTCTGCAGGTCATTGAAAACACTTGTTTATTTTGAGTGTCGGGGTGTGTGAGTAGGAAGCAACTTCGTAAGGAAGAGAGTATGTTTTATCATAGGTATTTTATAACCTCTATGGAAATACCATAGAAAAATCTGTCAGATTCTTTCCAATGAAAGAATTATCTGTTTATCTCACTCTGGTTTATATACTTTTACTAAAGACCTTTTATCCCTCTTTTGAGAATTTTCAAGAGGATTCAATTCAAGAGGTTGTGGATGAATTCCACAACAGATATTCTCAGAATTCCAAGTATTCACATACTACCAATAGCAATATTTGGGATTAAAACAATTGCAAACCAAGCCCAAAGTGTTCATCTAAGAAAAGTACAAGATAGCAAATAATCTTCTTTATGTCATGCTAATTACTTTTCCCTGCCTCCTCTTTTTCCTCCGTTAGCCACAAATGCTTCCTGACAAATTTGAATTCTACATTGTGCGCTTTCACAGATGAGGACCGTCTAGTTTTACTATGCCCCATGCTTCTCCTTGATGGGAAACAAACAGTTGATAATACTTGTCATTTATTGCTTCATTAAAACTCTCTTCTGGTTTTACTGTTGTAGATAATACAGCCAGTATCCTGACAAGGCGAAGAAGATACAGCCGAAGCACTCAAGAGCTCTATTACCTCCCAGTTGTGATTTCTGATGGTGGAGTGCCCCCTCTCAGCAGCAGCAGCATGCTTACCGTTAGGGTTTGTGCATGTGAGAGGGATGGCCGAGTGAGAACGTGCCACACTGAAGCTTTCCTCTCCTCGGCTGGCTTGAGCACGGGAGCTTTAATCGCAATCCTACTCTGTATTGTCATTCTTCTGGGTAAGCTGGTTTTAGTATTAAGTGATGTTGTCCTTCCTCTGCCTCTCTGAATGGGACAGAGCCCACATATTTAATAGAATAGGATTTTGAGCCAGAGGCTGGCGGGTAGTAGGAAGTAAATAGAAGCACATAGCTGTGGTAAGAGTGGAAAGGTTTAGCTAAAACTGCTAGGAGGAAATGCCTTTAAAGTACATTCATGAATATCTGGAATCCACTAGAAATGATTTTTCAGAGGTTATCAAGTAATTAGCACTGCAGATCTTTCTTTCTGTAATTTGGAAAGATTTCCAAAAAGCCACTGACTCTTAATTCCATATCTAGAACAGTGTGGAAAATGATAGGAGAGAGATGTGGGAAGCTTTCTGAAAGGCACTGCACTGTAAGAAGCGCCATTATCACTGTACAAAAGCCATTTCTGAACTACCTTTGTGGGATAAGTTGATAGCAATGCACAACATAATCCGCAGGGGCAAGGGACAGATGAGACTAAGGTGACTGCATTAGATAAATACTGTTGAAAGTGCATTTTTCTCTTGACTTCCCCCCCACTCTGACAATTTCAATGTTCCCTATTAGTTAATATTATTTTCTTTCTTTTTCTGGCAGAGGCACAACTTGCTGGGTACATATCTCTGTACTACCCATGCACCTTTCTGCATCTCATAGAGGCAGCAAGAAATAACAGTAATTGCAGTGTGACGCACGGAGGAGATTTTGAGGATTTTTTTCCAAAGGCTTTACATCTTCTAAAGACTATTTTCCTCATAGCTTATTTCAGAACTTCCTTGTCAGGAAGCTGTTTTAAAACGTATAGTAATACATTTAGTTTATAATCTTATATTTTTACACAAGTTTGAATTTTTGTCAGAGAGAAACATAAGCCTTTTACATTTTAATTCAATATATGCTAAATACTGGTTTGATTGAAGCACTAAAAGCCCTTAATGCTTCTGAAGAATGCCAGGTCTGTTCCCCTTTGGCATGTTGCTGTGCCTAAACAGAGCTATATGGATTTCATAGGTTCTTTCTTCAAGTGCTAGGTTATACAGCAAAGGCATCACTCTTTTCCAGAATGTGCAGGTTTGGTGACACTGTTACAGACACGTACCTGCCATAAATGATCCCAAATAGCAGTGTTAGCCTGAAAATATTACACCTCTATGTTCGTGACTTGGTATCTGCTGTATCTTTCATGTATATCTACATACTTCAGATGTAAACTTTAAACCTACTCTAATATCTGCAGTTTTCTCTCTAGCAATTGTGGTCCTTTTCATCACCCTAAGACGTAGCAAGAAGGAGCCCTTGATCATTTCAGAGGAAGATGTCCGGGAAAATGTTGTGACTTATGATGATGAGGGTGGTGGAGAAGAAGACACGGAAGCATTTGACATCACAGCACTACGGAACCCATCAGCAGCTGAGGAGCTAAAGTACCGGAGGGATGTTCATCCTGAAGTGAAGCCTGAGCCCAGGCATCATCCCTTCTTAAGCCTTGACAGTATAGATGTTCATGAATTCATTAAACAAAGGCTGGCAGAGGCTGATCTGGACCCCAGCGTGCCTCCGTATGACTCCCTACAGACATATGCTTATGAGGGTCATAGATCAGAAGCTGGATCTATCAGCTCTCTGGATTCAGCCACAACACACTCTGACCAGGATTATAATTACCTTGGAGACTGGGGACCTGAGTTCAAGAAGCTGGCTGAACTCTATGGGGAAATGGAATCAGAAAGAACAACTTAGTTGTAATTTGCAGAACAGAGAAGTTCCTAAACAGCTGGAGATATGATGACAGCAACAATAAGAAAAAAAAAAAAATAAAAAAAATACAGTGCTGGGAACTGAGCAAGTTGTATGCAGTTACTGTAGAACAAGTGCCCTTTTCATATTTGAAACTGGGTTCTCCAATTGGAAGAAAGTAAAATTTTGAAAAATACAGAAAAAAAAAAGAAGCTGTTGTCCCTTGTGTGTATTTTAAATTGCTCAATAAAGTCCATGGTATCATATCTGTTACAATACCTAAAGTGAAGCCAAGCAATGACATTTTTATTGCAATATGCTTAATATCTCCAAGCTACAGCAAGTCGATGGTCCTGCCTGTTTAGGAAGATAGCTAATGGAGGAGCAAACCGCTTGCAGGTGGTTGTGACATTGCATTTCTAGCTGTGCTCTGGGCCTTCTGATCCCAATGTGAGGTTGTCAACGGAGTTTACTATCAGCACGAGAAGTGCTAACAGTTTCCTTTACGGAAGGGATAAGCCACACCGGTCCTCTTAAATAAAAAGTCCTTTGAGGATTTAACCTTATGGAATTAGCAGGTTGCATTAAGATGCTGTCATTTCATTGTGCTCTTCATCATCTTTTCATCCATGACTAGCTCCCAGAGGGAGACATCGTTAGCTGTTAGCTCAAAGATGGCTCCAGCCCATAACTCCAGACCTGCCCTGTTACTGAGAGCCAGAGGAACTGTTGTTTCCAGTGTGGCGCTTTTTCTTTTTGTCTTTTCACAGGAATATCGCTCACTTAAATAGAATGGGTCCATAGCACAGGCTCTTTCAATAAAAACAACCATGGTAGCACTGTTAAACTATGCAGTTGTTGGTTGACTTCTGTGAGGAGATAAAGCTTTTCAGGTCTTTTACTGCTCTGAGTCCAGGAGCTACAACAGTTCAAAGCACAGAGTTTTAATCATCACATGAATTTCTGTCTGTGACTAAAGGCAAAACAGAGCTGCTGATAAGACATTGAGATAGCAAAAAAATGGAAACGGAGTACGATGATGATGCTTTTTTCTTTTTAGTTCAATCTGCTGACATGTAATTTCTCTTAAGAGTAATTTCTCTCTAAGCAGAGCAGGCTTTTTTTCTCTCTGCCTCAAGCGTCAGGGAAACATGAATATTTTAAATCAGTGGAGGCAGAAAAAATTAAAATGAAGCATGGTTGTAGTTCCTATGGATTAAATAAATTGATTTCTTACGTTAGTAATGTTTTAGTGTTGCAGAAGTGCTGACTTACCGTTGCAGGCTGCTAAACACCTAACCCAACAGATTCTTCTGGCTTCCTTTTGTTTTGTTTAAGACTTCAACCTTCTGTTTGTCTTTCTTGTGATAAATGCTTTTGGTTTAAACAGCCTTCTGGAAAAATTAGTGAGTAGCTTTGTCAGAAACTTCAAACTCTAAAAAGTATTAGTTCCTCTGTAGTTCCAGAATTGGTTTTTTTACTACCCTGTCATGTTTGCAACTTGAAAATTGTAATGTTTCCCTTTCTGTCAACATCAGACCCACAAGGCAATTTAGAGGGGAAAGAAAACCAAACCCTAAAATGTTCTGCTAATGATTTAAAATTAGTTTCATAATCTGTACTCAGAATTTATCAATGTATTTATTTATTATTTTTATCCAATACAGAATGTTCTAGAAATGCATTTAAGGAGACATTCTCATTGTATAGTAAAGTTAAACAGATGTTTTAATGCAGTAAGAGTTATACTGAAGCTGAGAATGTTTTATGCATTGTCTTTTTTGGGGATAGAGTTAGGATGTATTTCAATTTTGTCCCAGATGAAGCAACTAGTGCAGGATTTTACGAGGAGACATTTTCTTTTGTTTAAAATCACACTTGCTTTATGCCAACATCTAAATTTTTGTCTTGTATGAGTTGGGTGCTAAGAAGAAAATCTTTTAGCATTACTAGTACCATGAGCCATAATACTTCGCACCACATCTGCATGAAAACGCCGTTCATTGTTGTATTGTAATTTGGAGAACCAGCTATTACTTCTCTTTATGTCAGTTCCCTACAGCCTTAGCAGGGAAAATCAGTTGTATTTTATGCCCACAGCCCAAGGAATTCTGAATCCTTTCAAACTCTGCAGGGTTATTGAGGGGCTGCTTCAGTGCTGCTGCGGTGTGTCCTGTTTGGTGCGTCCTCTCCACGGTCATCACCAAATGTGCTTTTTTACTCATGGTCCAATCCACATGCTTGCTATGCGTACTGGTTTGTACCCATCCACATCACAGGGCCGTGTTGTTTGCATGACAAAGAGCAGAATGTGAAATCTTCAGGGCAAAAGGCCTCACCGTGCAGAAAGAAGTTTACAGATTTCTTTTTGTGATCCCACAGGTATTTTTCCTTTGGTCCTTTGTGTCCAAAAAACAAGTTTAAACTCTATTTGAGAATTTCCAAGTTAACGTTGATTAAACTGGAAGAAAATGAACACTGTATGCCATGGAAGTCATGATCATTCTGGAGCATTGCTGATGTTAAAAAAGTATCCATTCAGTGAACGTATCTTGGTTATTATGGCTAAGTCTGATTGCATACACTGTGCTTAAAGCTTTCCTGGATCTTTTGTGTACATATGTTCTCGAATATTTTCCTATTAGCCTAAATAGTAATCTTGCTGCCACGTAACAACTGAATGCTGAAAACTGCCAGTTTTATTTAAACTGGAAGATACCGGCAAAATTAAATGGCACATACAAAGCGGTGCTTCAGGCCTTTCCCATTTACAATTTTATTTCTGCAGCAGCTATTCAACTAATAGCATTTACACCAAATTAGTTAGTCGTGTTCCTTTAAACAAATCCTCTTTCTTGTAATGGTGAGGGCACTCACTATGCTCGAATCTTGACACATCATCACTACAAGTAGAAGTATTTTAAAATGTGGAAATATATTATCAACCTAAAAATGGTCAAAAATCTAATTTAATACACTTGAAAGATGAGGAGGAGCTTGAATTCATCTGGTATTAGATTAAGCTTCATACATTGAAAACTAATTCGTTTATCACTGTTACTGTTTATTACATGGACATAGAAGACCGTGAAAGTTGAAAGCAATTTCACTCTGTTATGCACTTTATTTTTTGCATTCTTCTTAGAAAACCAAAATAACTGTAAACATTTTTGATTTTGAATTCTAATTGATGCAGTTGTTTAAGTTGTGAGTACTGCAAGAAAATGTCTGTGTGAAAATACTCTCACTGGTATTTAAAAGTAATTGCAAAATGTTTGTGTTCTAAACTTTGTAAAATCATCTTTTAGAAAATTTTAAGTATTGGACCAGTCTGGAATTAACCAAAGTTGTAGACTCACACAAAGGGTAACAAAGGAAATATTATAAATGCAGAGAAGACTACGAAATTGTGCTGCCTAGGGCTACTTTGTGGATTATAAAGTGCTAAGACCTTGTACTTGCAGCACATAGAAATGGCACAGTGCATTCTAATGAACATTAGGAGTGTGTTGCAAGTATTGGGCCATCCTTATTTTTCCAAAGCGTCCAAAAATATATTTATTTTTTTTAACAAAATATCAATGTAAACTATACCCCCTTATGCAAGTGTTATCGATAGAAATTGTTACATTTTCTTTCAATAAACAAAAGGGACAAAATCTTTTATTTGTATTTTTCAAATAAAATCTGCTGTTTGCTAGGGTGATGGGTTAATTGTGTTCCTCATCACAACTAGAACAGGTTCTTTTCTTCCTCACTCCTGTATTTTGTACTCACTAAAAAAATACAAGGCTCTAAAGACATTCTGCCTTTTAGAATCAGGTGTGATGCAGCACTATTAATGAGGTCAGTGTCAGAAATGGTATGGGAACTGTAACTGGATTTTAACGCCTGGTGTAGTCGCTCAGTTGCGTCACGATTTCCAGGGCTGTCTTACATGATTATTGCTTCAGATGGGTAGGGAGAAAGAGACAGACACCAAGAGATGCTTTGCAACAGACTGCAGGATAACTGCTAAGTGGTTCATTGCTTTTACTTGGGGCAACTCTTCCGCTCCAGCCATCACTGTCCTGAAAGTGAAATGCTGCATTACAGGATGAATACATTAGCCACATGAGTGAGTCAGGGGATTGCACAGCTAGGAATCCAGATTGGTGGTAACAACAGGAGCTACTATCTTAAGATTGCACGGAAGAGAAGATGAGAGAAAACCAGGCAAGGACATTCATGGGGATCAAGCTCAGGCACATGCAATGCCAAGTGCAAAGGAATCACACATTCTTTCACAAAGGTATTAACAGGCTTTACTAACAAGTTACACCTTGGAAAATATTGGAACCTTTTGCTTGCAAGATCTTTCCCAGACAGAGATAAAATTCAAAAATAAAGCTAAAGTTGACAGAAAATGAATACCATTTTGATACAGTATTCTGCTTGCTCTACTTTATTGCCCACAGGCCAATTTCAGTTGCGTACAACCAAACCATGCAATTGCCACACGTGCCTTCAGCACGCGCCCAGAAAAAGAATCATTCTGGTAAGGTAGTATTTGCAAACAAATACTGTCAGCCTGAATCTGAATGAATATCCAGGGGAGGAACTAGTTAGTGGTTTTGTGGTTTTTCTTTTGGTCCTCATTTGAGGTGTTTAAACTTTCTGAAGAATGTTTCTGAATTTTTTAGATCATCCTTCATATTCATATTCATATCTAAGATTCATTGAATATATTTTTTTCTTGTCTTAATAACGTTTACTAGCATCTTATATCACTGTTAAATTTTAAGTTGCTTGAAGTCCATGGTACTCTTTCTGTATGTGGCAAATGTATTATTTATATTTAGTTACAGAGAGCCTTCAAAAACTAGAAAATTTTGTTTGTGAGTTAAGTAGACTTCTTCTGTGGGATTCATGAGCCATGGCTTCAAACTGGAAGAGGGTAGATTTAGATTAGAAATTAGGAAGGAGTTCTTCACTCTGAGGGTGGTGTATTTTAAAAAAAAAAAGTAAAATCAGTTCACAATCTGTACTGTTTGCAGCCCCTTTGAACTTACTCTTTTTGATCAAAATTGTATTTTCCAGTTAGTTTCAATGTTTTGTGCTGCATAAATTTTCAGCTAGGAATTGGTAAGGTGGAGGAGAATAGTTCAGAGGTTAAAATCTCTAGCTGCTATTACTATTTTAAAAGGACTAAATTAGAAAATGTCTTTATGAAACAAACTGGATTATCAGCTCTGAAAAGCAAGTCACTTGCATATGATGTTGGTAATAAAAATAAAAATGTTCTTGTTCTTTTTTACTTCTTTTTTTTCAATCGTAAAGCATCGAATCAGAAATTGTGTCTCTAAAATATTTCAGATCTGAGATATAAAGGGAACTTCTCTGTGGATGAAGTATCTGTTAGTTCTGATTTGTCTGTCTTGAGGCTGAAATTTTTTTAAAGTAGTTTCATACAGAGAATTTTGTTTAATGTAGGATGCCAAAGTATGCTATCAGTATTAACTAGTTGAGTTATGTAACTGCAAATACAATATCCAGTTTTGTGAGAAATCAGAAAAACCTCTCAAATCTTGCACATGGAACACAAGCTCCGACTCTTCAAGCAGATCTGAACCCAGCACCTCATAAGCATATTCTGTCCTAGGTAGTGTTATTTAAAAATGAAAGCAAAAAGCAAGTCTAGGGCTCGCTTCATGTTGCGTCCTTTTTTTCCAAATGAGCATTTCATATATCTATATCATGCTTCTCTCAGTAGTATTTTAATGATTTCAGTAAGACTCACTAAAATCTTTTTGACAAATTTTCTTCTTCCAATTTCCTCAGAACATTAAGCAGTCACTTTTGTTGAATTTGATGGAAAATCTATCAGAAAGATCATTTTTTGATCAAATCCAGGGTAGAACTTCTAATCAAAATCTATAAGGACTAATCAGTAACTGAACTGGTCAAAGCACTTTATCATGAATGTGGAAGATTGGCTTCGGAGCAGGACAGTGGATGAGGATCTCTCAGTTCAGCTCTTCCTTTATCATAATTCCACATCACAAATTTCAGCTAATTTTTACTGATTACTTAATGAGTATTTTCTCAGTAAAACGGCTTTTTTTTTCTGTTAAACTCTGTGGAGCTGAGTGATCTGGAAAGCGTGAGTTATGTATTGTTCACTTTATAGCATCCTTTATTGTTTCATGTTGTCTTCTTTCTTCTCTACCCCTGCCAGCCCTGGATTTTTTTGTGCTGAATGCTTGAAGCACTGCAGTATGATCATTTGTCTGAAGATTGTCACGGGCATCTAGGAATAAAACTTCATCTCTCTGAAAAATGGAAATACTGATCAATGAAAGCTGATGCCAAATGTACTAGTCTTTGTTTTTTACTCTGGGGCAAACGTTTTAATGGGACTTTATCACAGCTGAATTCCTTATGTTTTTTTTTTTTTTTGCCATGCATAATAATGTGAAATTCAAATCAGCTTCTCTTAGAACTTAAACAATCTTGGTGTTATTAAGCATTTGTAATGGCCAAGATAATAGTGTCTGAGGTCACATAGAAAAAGACATTATTTACCTAAGGAATTTCTGCTTTCAAAGGCTAGATTTCTGACTCCAGTGCTGCAAAGCAAAGATTTGTAAGGGAGGGAAGGGGATTATAGAAAAAATAGTAGAGCAGATGATAGCAAATATCACAGAGCACATATAAGTACTGGTGATATGATCAGAGAGAAGTCATACGATCAATAAAATACATAGTGATACAGGACAGATTTTTCAGTAATGTATTATGACTATTATTGTAACCCTTTATGAATTAATACTGCAACATTTTATGACTATTCCCATTATAGGTAATAAAACCAAGTTATATGTGATATATAATGGGAAGAGACTAAAAGGTGACAGTGGAAAAAGGAACCTATTTTTAATTTATTTATTTATTTATATTTGTGTTGCTTTATACTATCAGCAATGTTAATTTCTATTGCTGATACTGTAAATACCCCACATTGTTGGGTCAGTCATGTGCATGCAGATCCCTACCGATATGATTAGGTTTTTGCCTGGTTGATCTTACGTATTGATTTAGAAAAAAAATTAGTTTGTTCTGCAAGAAGTTTTGCACTGTGCTTTTTTTTTTCATGAAAAACTGCTACAATTTCCTCGCTTCTGGAGTAGAATTTTCATTTTTCTGATAAAGTTTACACATTGCAAAAACACTGGCAACAGCTCCTACCAAGGGCTGTAGGTGAAAGTGGTTGTGTGTCTACTTACAGGAAGCTGTTACTTTCTGCCTGATTTGTGCCAACACAAAATATTGGCGGAGCTCACAAGACACTGGAGGAAGCTTCTGTCATGATGTATGTATCAAAACTTCTGACTCTTTCCCAGTTCTTTCACATACAATCAAAGTTCAGATTAGGTGAATTTAATATGATTTTGTTATTCACACTTCATTTATTTTGTGGGAAATAAGTCAGAAGAATATAGATGTCCTACAAAACACAGAATGTAAATGCACAGCATGTGAACCTTATGCTATATTCATCTTACTGTCTAAACTTTATCCCTCCAAGACGCAAGTGAAAAGGGGCAAATTCTTTGGCTAGCTTGGACCTGCCACTTCTGCACTGGATTCTCAATTGTCATGTCAGTTAAATGATGTGTACATACAAAGACGCAGTGTGTCAGACGAGATTGAAGTGGTTTCAGACAGCAGTATAGACTTGAACTCAGGCTGGATATTACCAAGTTATATTTGAGAAGGCAAGAATACCTTGTGAGGAAACATGTCAGATGATAGATAGATGACAGCAACATCCCAGTTTAAATGTGTGGAAGAAACACTTGGTGTCTTGTACAGTTTTACATGATTCTGACAGCCAAGAAGATGCTGCTATGATTTGTTCCTGCAGGAAAAAAAAAAAAAGAAAAATGCCTTCTGAATGTCAAAAGCTTTCCCTTGTTCGCGTGGTGTTTTTATATCAGACCTCATCACAACTTGAAAGGATTCATCGTGCTGCGAGAGGTTGCAATGGTCAATCTGTCTCTGTGCAGTTGCTATTGATGGTACCGTCTGTATGGTCCTTGGTATCGCTAAGGAGCATTCCACTCTTGACTGACTTTAATAGAAGTATGATGGTAAATTTATTTGGTTAAAGAAATTAATAGGAAATACTGAGCATTTCAGTTCAAAGTCACTAGTTTGTATTTGAAATGGATATGAGAAATGTAAGCATGATTAGCAACAAAATACTTCTTTACATTGAATTTGTTTGTAATCTCACATCAGTGTTGTTCCAGAAAACCTGCAAGGTGGCAGTGCCAAAGAGAGAGTCGCTCTGTCTCGGCACCATATTCCTCCCTGCTCCTAATTACATTCTGAGTTTCTTGTTTGACTATGAGGATCTGACAAGTATTTCTATAAACAGACTCATCTGATTTTTAAATAATAGCACCATGACTGTATTTGGCGCAGCGTCCTATCTCCAGCTTCCAGTGTTGCTACATCACTGATGGTCTTTCCAGATTGGAGTGGGACACTGTCATGCCTCGGTGTCTATAAAAATCTGAATCAACCTTTCTAATGAACTCGTCAAAGTTAATTTGCTCTGTCTGAGTGTAAAATGTAACTATTTTAGTCTGCTTTGATTTATATAAAGTACAGCTTAAATTCTCACCTCTTCTCATCATGTAATTAAAGTTTAGCAATGTTGCTTCCACTTTCCTAAAGTGGAGCCTGGGGCAAGACATTTCACAATTAAAAAAAAATCAAAGAAAATGGCCAAATGAAATAAAGATAGGATGACACTATTATCAGCCATGTAAGGGATAAGGAGCAAATGATAAAAATGTGAGGTGTTTTTTTTTTTAAACAGAAGACTCTTCAGTGGCCTCTGAACGGCCACTGGTAATACAGACTGATTATAGCTCTTTTGTGGAAAAAAAATGAAAAAATCAAACTACAAGACCCTCACCATACAGGAGTTTTATATACTCTAAAGGCCAGGAATGAGAATTGGAAATTCCCTGAAAATTATTTATATGTATTGCAGTGTCACCTAAAGAATTTCTGGATGATCAGGACCTGACCTTATTGGTGCTTAGAATAAACACCAGCTGAGAGTTTCTACTTCAGGGCCCTTGGCATCTACATGAGGCTAAGAAAAGCTGTCATCCATCTGATGACAGGAACAATAGAAGTAGAAATAAAGCATAATTGATGATGTTTTATAATTGAAGTCCTAGAGACAGCCTAACTAAGGGGAAGATAAAATTGAATCATTTCTGAAAGAAATAGGATAAATAACTTGATGCTTCTGGGTGATTTAATATTACTAATTATTTACAATGGAAAATTTACAGCTGAGCAAAAGTCCTTGATACAGTTCTTTTGAAATATGATAGGCGATAACTTCACAATATACATGGGAAAGAGGAATAAATGTATGGGATCCAGTAATAATGGACATGAAACTGTAGTTCACTTAGTGATACGAAAATACTTTGCATATATAATGATGCAGAATCGAGGCCAAATATTTTGCTAACAGCAGAATACATGTTCCTTGAACTTACTGTAATGAAAGTGGAATTCAGTTCCACAAAAAAGAAATCTTGATGCATCCATAAACAATGTTTTCCTGCTTCTGCCATTGATTCCCTGTCTGTCCTTAAGCAAATAAATACCCTGATCTCTGCCTGTTTGCAAGTAACTTAATCCTGTTTCTTCCAGTGTGTAACTAATTAGTCCCAATTGTTCTAATATACTTGCCTGAAATCAGAGGCTAAAATGAAAGGTGCTGAAGCTTCCTAGTGATGATTTCTACCTGAAATCTTTGAACTAGGTGATGTAGGAGTTCAGCTTTAATATCCAGCTTTGATGATACACTTTTTAAGTGTTTCAAGAGCTTTGGGTGAAAGTGCTAGAAAAATTCAAAACCTGCCTGTTCTGGTCTTATTCTTTAAAAGTGTCTAGAAACTGCCACAAACATCAAAATCAAGTGGACACAGCAATTCATAGGGTATGTGAGGGAAAAGTAAATCTAGTGTACAAGGCTAATCTACTAGAATTTCTTGAAGATGTTGACAGGTCTTTGAATAAGGATAATTTGGTTGATGCAGTACACTTGGATTTCCAGTAAGCTTTTGATGAGGTCCTTCAAGAAACCGATAATGGACTGACACAATCTTAAAAACTGATTTAAGAACAGGAAACAAAGTGCAGGAATAACTTTGTAAGGTTTCTTAGTGTAAAAAGTACTGTTAAGACATTATGCTGGAATTGGAAATGTTGGACAAAGCTAATCCAGAAAAGCAAGCTGTGAAGACTTGCAAAGCAATCAATGGATACTTGGTGCATGATGGATGAAACTGAAATGAATGCAAGGTAATGAGTAAAGGCAAAACCAACCCAAAATGCACTTGCACCATGAGCTCAGAATAAATTATTATTACTCAAGGAGGATATTTTGAGTTACTCTTTCTATCTAAATATCTGCTAAACTGTCATCAAAAACAGCATAAATAAATCTAGTGTTAAGAATTGTTATGCAATAATAGAAAAACAGTTTGACAGTGTCATTGTGTTACTTCAAAAAAACCCCAGAGTAATTCCACTTTTCAACTACTCAGTAAAGCAGTCTGGTCCATAGGAAAACTAGAGCAAGCACACAGAAATAAAGAACAACGTATCAAGATATGGAATAACACCCATCTCAGGAGATTTTAGAAGTTAGAACTCTTCAATATTAAAAAAAAAAATTACGGATGATAATAATAAATTATAAAAATAAATTATAAAATTAGAAATAAATACTGTTACTATTTTTTTTTTCACACTAGAAGAACTAGAAAAATGAGTTTTCAGTTAACAAATTTTAAATAAATCAAAGTAGATACTTTGATACTTTTCACATGGTATGCAACTGTGCAGTGGAAGTCAGGTTAGGGATCCAGAGCTCATAGAGGCTTTTTTCAATACCTGCTGTGGCTTTAGAAGCCACACAGCTGTAATTTGTTGGCAGGTACAGTGTCCCTGGCCTACACCATCCTCCTGGGGCTGTTTTTAAAAATTGCTTCAACCCAAAGAAACTTTGCCTAGCGGCAATAGGGGAAGAAAAAACAAAAAACAAACAAACAAACAAAAACCCAAAAACCTGGGTTCTGGCAAAGGGAAGAGCTACTAAAAAATGAGCCCAAATGACTATACTGTTAAAATTGGTTTCAGTGTTTCATTCCTAATGGTTTGGAATGTGAAGAAGCTATCAAATAATTTCCAGCCATGTAATACCTCCATTCCCCCACCCCCACCCCTTGTCTTTCAAAACCTTTCGTCACCCAGTTACAGATGTAGTTTATGAACCTTCTTCAGATGACTCGGTTCATCTCTGGCTAATGCCAGTCAGGAAAATGAGTCCACAAGTCCATGTAAAGTCCAATGAATTGAGAAACTGGAGTAAAAGTTCTGCTGGGCTCTACTCATCCTGTGCTTTCCATAGGCATCTATTACCCCATTCAAATGCTCTAAAGTGAGTCATGACTTAATTAAATTAGTGAGAACTGAGATTACAGAGCAACCACGTAAAATATTCAGCGAATCAGTTTTAAAGAGAAATAGAAATGTGAGCTATTATATCGTTCAGCTATTAATCACATCACTTCTGACATTCATGGGATTCTTTCATATTATCCTTGAGATTACAAAATACATGGTAAGAAACTAACCGCCCTGTGCTTTATTCCTATCAAGACAGCTCAAAGAAAACTTTGACATTAAAGTTTCCAACTGTGTATGTTAAGAACTTAAGATATGCAAATGGCTCAAGAAATTCAAAGCAAACCCAACCATTTAAATCCGTACAGTGATGGCAGTGGTGAGATGAATGCATCGAATTATCGCGTCTTTTGTTACAAATATGATAATGTGAAAGAAAGGAAATTAAACATACAAACTTGTAAATTTTACATTACTCTCATAATAAGCAAATAAATAATTCATATTATGCATAAGAAAGCCATGTGTTACCAAAACGCATTTGCAAATGTGACAGCTGCCACCCGTGGTTAACAGCTTATTTATTTTCGCTGAACTGGCACCAATACAGTGGCCACAATTAGCCATATAATCCAGTTAGGTATGGGCATTTACTATGCTTCTGCACAAAATGCAAGAGAAAATCTTGCTTATCCAAAGAAATAACTCTACCTATTTTATTCAACATATTTTAGGAACACCAGAAAAAATAAAAGCCTTATATTACAAAGTGCTGCTTATAGAGCCAATTTTACTTGGTAAAGCGGATCCACACCTTCCACAGATTCACACCACACATACATACCCCTAATATACTGTTAAATTTGAAACATTTTAAATATACGGTAAAATGAGTAGCTTGGGTCGAATGAAGAGTTTTAACTACTTAGTGACAGTATTTTATAGAGAGAAACAAAGTCACCGCAGGGCAGCAAATTCCATACACTTGTGACAAAACTAGATAGCTTGTATCCTTGTCTTGAAAAGCTTCCATCCATCATCTTTACTATTGTGTTTATTTGACAGAACCAAGTGAGTTTGTTGCATTAAACTGGGGGGAAAAAAAGAAAAAAAAAAATATAGAAAGAAAAAGCTTTCTGTTTGGTGATTTATACTTACTGCTTCAGATAGTCATTCGGAGTGGCACTGGAGCTGCGTCATTTCTGTGTGATGTATTTATATTTATGTGCCTCTGTCTGGATGTTTTTTTAGCATTGCTGCATGAACTGAAGGGCCCACTTAATTCTGGGAGGGCACCCCTGCTCTTCTGTGTCCATTTGAAATAGTCTCAGCTTGGCTTTCTGTTCAAGGATGTTATTCTGGTAGTCTTCCTGGAGGAAAATTGCTTTGCATTCCAAGATGTCGAGGGCATCTTAAGAGAGAAATGATGGTGTGTGGTATGTGCTAGAGGCATTTATTTTTCTGTTTCAAAACGTCTGGGGCAGGTACAGCTCTGATCTATATTTTTGCCATGACCAATGCCTCTACATTTCCTAAGAGACCTAGAGAGCGTTATGGAGTGTTATATATAGGAAAAATAATATGGCTGACATGTGAGATTCAAATGCCTTTTATTCAAAAAAATTCCTATTCTAACCACTCCATATAAACCAAAATGCAGGTAACTGCCTAACAGTCAAGGCTGTGGTATTAGAAGAGCTAATGATGGGTTTTCTCCCTCTGTCCTGCAGCAGCACAGTGGCAGGCTGACCTATATCAGGATATTGTTGCTCCTGAAACCCAAATTTTGTACAACTGGGCATAATGAGCTATTTTTTTGTATGTTGCTGGATGGAGTGAAACTGCTTCCCAGCAGGGTTTGCTAAATGACTTTTTACTTGAAGTGGCATATCCAGCTGCAGGGCAGTTGTGCTGCTGCTGGACACACAACAATAACAAAGTGGGTTTTTTTTCATGTGGTCACCCAGTGCAGCACTTGGGAGGCATGGCTGTTACCTACTTTCTTGCCATGAAAGTAGACGTGAGGGAATCAAGTCTCTGTTTTCAGCAGGCTTCTCCTTATCACTACTCCTGGGAGCTGAAGTATTCATTGAGGTTGTCTGGCACTTAGACCTCTGCCTAACAGGAGCTTTGATTTCATCTGTTGGCTTCAAGACCAAGGGGACAAAGTCCAGGCTCACCTTATGCAATTCCACTAGCTAGTTTTATGATTAGGGGGTTTTTATTCGTAAGTAAATTTGATTTAAACTTATTTCATTTTCTCCGAGTTGACTCTCAGGCATGGCAGAAATACAAGTAAATAGGAAACCCAGAGCAGAAAAACATTTCCTGAACTACTCTGCTTTTCTTATAGTCTTCAGTTAGTGGAAAATAGACCATTAGCAACACAGATGCTTTCAAAAAAATCTCACAAGGTCATCCCCTGCAGCTCATCTTTGCTAGCAAAATCTGGAAAGTCATGATTCTTTCATGATTTTAATACATCTCAGGGACCTCTTCTTTTACACTGAATTCTGCATGAGTCTCCAAAAAGCCTTTGTTTTTGTCTTTTTCCCCCTAATCGCAGCCCTGACTTGTCCAGCCTAACCTCTGTAAAAGACAACAGGAGTGTCGCTGCCCTTTGGACTGGGCTTTGAATAAACGGTTCCTACAACGTGGATTCTGTGAACTTAAGAGTAGCACCTCATGTTTAGTGGCCAGACAAGAAGTGCTCTCTGATGATGCAATATTTACCTAGTTATTCTTCTTTTGTGGCTTTGGATAGAGCTTGAAGGCAGCTGATGTGATTCAATATGTCTAGCTCAGAGAACATGTTCGTTGGTTTTCTGCTTGGTAACAAAGTTTAGTTACTAAACTGAACTGCAGAGCTGAAAAATCTTTTCCGTTCTCTCCATGCCACCAGATTTTGCTATTCCTATAAACCTTAAATGGAATCTGAAGAAGTGCAAACAGTTGTGTGATCCATTTCTTAGTGTGAATGCAGATAGAGAAGCCTCTGAAACGTAACTTAACATAATAAAAGCTACTACACACGCCCTAAAAAATCCATATCTTGTATTGAAACAATGACCCCTAAGGTTTGGCCAGTCCTGCTGCTGTACTGTGGAGGAAAAAATCCTGAATACTGCATAATATATAGTATCAGGGCATAGTAATGATCTGCTTCCTGAGTAAGTTGGTTCTGGACATCGCCATTCGTAATGATGTTTGCCATAAAACAATGTACTTTTTATTTTTTCAAGCATGGCAAAAGGTATTATTTCCTTGTGCCTGTAAATCTAATTACTTAGAAAGTTCTATAAAACTCCAGATAATTTTGTGCAGAGAACCAGACAAGCAGAAACAGTTTTTTAGAAGTAACTTGAAATTTTTTTACTTGATTTTAAACGTTGTCTGCTTAACCTCTCACTTTCCACAGCAGTGATCAAGCCTCTCAAAAAAAGGTCTTATAACACTTTTCAGATAGTTTCAGTCATTTTTGCTTCACTTTATTGAGATTACTATTCCCACGTGTTGTGTTAGCTAAGTAGTCATGCAGCACATTTGAAGCTTGAATTAAAAAGTCCATTTTTTTTCCCCTTAACAAGATTCATAAATAAAATATATAAAATTTGAATACAATCCAGGTATTGCACTGAAGGGAAAAGGGTTTATATGTTAACACTGTCAAGACACAACGATGCATAGTAAAATAGCTCCACAAGAAACAAAATTCAAATTTTGAGCTAACTCCTCTGACTTTCATTTAAAAGAAATGCGATTTACTTAGTTTTTGTAAGGCTGTCAGTCAGGGTCAATTCAGTTTTAGTGTGCAGGTGTGCTGAATAGAAAAGCTAAGCATGTAGGCTGCTTTTCTGTGCTTTATAACATCACTCATAGGATTGTCCTGCTGCCCTAGAGGAGACCACTTTCAGAACATGAGATCTGAGAGACAAGGCAGTGTGACATACAGATGCATCCATTTATCTTGCACACATTTTTCCTCCCTCTAACTCTAAAAGTAGTCAGTTCTCTCTCATTCTTTGTGCATACGCTCTGGGTAAATAGGTGTCTAACAGCATTCAAGAGCAAGACATTAGGATAACTATGTAGAATTCCTTATTGCTTAAGTGTTCAAGTACCATACCAAATGTAATATTCAAAACTTAAATGTGTTAAGGGTGTACCTACTGCTTGAATGAGGGTAAGTTTATTTTAAATTTGTGCTTTTAGAGTGTAATTGCTTTTGTGCAAATTTAGTTGCTCTTATTTGCTACTTTGTCCATCTCTGTTCAAAAGACCACTATAAATAAGACAATTTTAATAACAATAATGGAATAGAAAGAGTTGCCTTGATTATAAATCTAGGCTTGTTTAAAAAAAAAAACAAAAAACAAAAGTGAATTAATCTGCTACAGAAATTCAAAACTTGCTTTGATTCCTTAGAGAGTTTCCTAACAAGAATCATGTGTCAGATTGTGGAAAACACAGGCACTTTCATAAATCCACTGATTTCAAGGTGAAATTCAGCTAATAAAATACTTAATTGTATAGATTTGTACAGCTCAGTTTAAGGAAAAATAGCTATTCTGCTATATTCATCTTTGGTTCTGTGAACTGATTATATATCAGATGATAGACATAGAGAACACTCACAGAAAGTTACAAGTCTGTAAATCATATTCTGTGCTGAAAGAGCATTTGATTCCCTTGCTTTTTCACTAATGTGTTTATAAGGACAAAGCCAGGGCTTTTGCTTATCATGCCAATAGAGTTCAAACTGTGTTTCTTGTTGGCCTCTTGTGCATTTGAGAGGAGCTGAAAGCTTTAAATTCCTTTACTTGACTTGATTAGACAGTGGCCCTTTGCCTGGCATGGATTTCAAGATTTAGAGTTTATTAGCAGGTCACCATAGTACTATTTTTCTCCTGTGTGTTGTTGGCAATTACCCAACTTCTTGACTAATGAAATAACAAAACCAATCAGAATTAATGCTGATGTCTTTTAAATACTTTCAGTATTTCTTTTTCCTTTGTATGATTACAGAATTCTTATGTATATACCAGTGCTTTTATGCTTTACATGCTTATGTGCTAGTTCTAGAATTTTTAATTTAATTTTTTTTTATTACAGGAATTCAAGTGAAAAAGAAATGGTGGCTGAATGTGGATTTCAGTTAAAGGCTAATCCATATTAAAGGCTTCAAATGAAAAAAAAAACCCCCCCACACACAAAAAAAGCAGAGGTAAAAGCCAAACAAGATAGCTACTGAAATAAAAGCTCATACAGTGATTTGCAGTACACTGTATCACTCCCTCCCAAAGACAGAACCGGAATGACAGGTTATCTGTGTGGTAGTTACAGGGAAAGAACATTCCATTAATAAAGCACAAGGGAAGAAGAGGAGTTACAGTAGCATGGCTGCATATAAAGCATTGATTGATTGTAGGAGAAGCAGAGTGCTATGCAGAGCATCTAACAACCATGTAAACAACTCAATCAAATGGATACAGTCCAACACAGACTGCGATATCCCCTCGTTTGGTCCACTTTGGATACTTTGTAAGTCTACCTGGTAGCCCATCATAAATGAGCTTGAAAATATGGAAAAATAAAATACTGTGGGCCAATTCTCACAGAAAAGCACTCGGCATATTTTTTTTTCAGTTTGAACTGTGATATCATGTACTATTTGCATTATGTTTTGAATATTTGATTTTAGTTTGGGCATCATTAATTTTTTTAAAAAGTTAACAGTTACAGATTGTCTACATTCTCATCTGTTTTCCTTTCCTATCAGCGAAATACAGATTGTATTTTCCTCCACTCACTTCTATAACTCATTTCAAAATAAAAATTATTTTTCATGCATTGGGAGAAATGTAATAAACTCAGTAATTGTTTTGATACATACCTTTCATTACAGAATCATAAAATGTTAGGGGTTGGAAGGGACCTCGGAAGATCATCATCATCATTATGAGGTAAGAACTGTAATTTTGAAAAATACTTCTTTTTGCATTGTAAGTATGTATTAAATGATCTGAGATAGTGAGGGGAATTAAATACTTTATAGAGAGAGATTACATTTGTTTATCATTCCTCCAATGAAAGAGCATTCATCTTTCTTCCCCACCCTCCCCCATCTTTTCATCCTGAACAACAATCCCATCATTTGCTTGACTGGCTCTCTTGACCTTTGACATTTGGTTTACTGATGCAGTGTAAAAAGAATTAAGCTGGAGCCCCCACCCAGGTGGGATCTGTTTGTCTATACACCCGTGGCTTCTCTGCCTCTCATTTTTCTTAATAATACAGCAGCAGCATTAATAACCATCCATCACATTACATCGATTAACGGGCTGTCCTTTGTCACAGACCAAATTGTCTCTTTGGAGGCAGAAGGGAATCATTTCAATGTTAGATCTCCTCTGAACATTATCTATCTGTACACTTCTCCCCTCCTCTGCAGCTCTTCTCACTGGTTTTAATTGCTGGTTGTATGCCAGTATGTTGAGCTTGGCCTTAGATCCCACTGCACAATTGCAGCTCTACTGATTATTGTCATAGAACATTCCAACGAAAGGCAGAGTACTGCTTTTTAAAGCTTTTATTTTTTCTTACATTTTGCATGTTTTGATGTAGAAAACAGCAATTAAATGACTAGATGTATGAGCCTAGAGCATTTATATTAAGGCTGAATTCACAACGATGTACAAGTGGTATTTTGCACAATGTTATGCAAAAAAAAAACCCACAAACAAATGGAATGAAAGACCCAGTGGGTGTACAAACACCCAACAAAACCCCTGGCTAGCCCTTCCTTAAAGCACACCCTCCAATGGAGAGGGAGAGCACAGAGGAGCAGGCACAGGTAGCTCTCTTTCATTGCTCTCCCAGTTGGACGATTAATTCACTCAACCTCCTGGGTGGCTGACTGATCTTGAAAGGTTTGTTGCATAATGAAAATTTGCTTGACATGTGGAAAGTAATAACAAAAATAACTCTCATTCTTTACTTATTGTAAATTGTAGCAACTTCTGTATTGTTTTAATATGATCCTGTTTCTTTTTTTTTTTTTTTCTTTTTCCCTCTGCAGATTTCTGATGAGAAATTAGAGCTGCAGGTCAAGAGAGTAACCAGCTACATCGTCATGAAAATCCTTCCAGGTCATTTAAGAATATGTTTAAAAAACAGTTGTCTATGAGATTGGTTGAAGTGTTTGATATCTACCTGATAGAAATTCTTCTTCAATGGGCTATAGCAGGAATAACATAAATACAGTGAATTTCCAGAACAGAGAATTTTCTTGTTTAGAATCTTGATGGAAAATATTATTTCAATGAAAGGAAGAGTATTTAGTTATAACTTTTTCTATAGCAACCAGTTTGACTGACTGCTGCATGATAATAAGAAGCTTTTCCACGCAAATTCATAAAAAGCTGAGAAGGAACGTTCATGGAGTGATGAATATAGTTAATATAATGAATATGAGTATGGAGAGATACTCTTGCCTGTTTAATATCTTTCTTGGTTTCTCTACAGCTACTCTCAAAATAAGGACACTCCATTCTTTTACATTTTTTTAGCTATTGGCTTATGATCATAGACTTTTATACTCTGTACTGCTGTAGGTTATAAAAGACTCATAATATCTTTGTGAAGGTAACGCAAAATGAATCAGAAACATCTTCCATAAAATACTCTAGATAGAAAGGATATAAGCTTTAGCATCTGTTAAATTAAGGAAGTCAATAGAAATATTGATCGAGATCATGTCTCTTTTCAGAATTGAAGAGCTCTTAACTAATACATAAAAAGCACACATTTTGCAGAGAAAGAAATGTAGATAAAAAAATCTGTGATCCTGTAATCAAACATCTAAACTATAAAGGTAATGCATAAAATAACCACTATTCTGGGTTTAATTTCATTTCATTATAGAAGGAGTAGGGCAGGAAAAGACAGACAGAGATATCATGCAGTATTTAATAATGCCTTTGGCCTTATTTGTAGAAGAATAAACAAGCTACCAGGTAAGTTCATAGAATCATAGAATCACTATGGTTGGAAAGGACCTCCAGGATCATCTAGTCCAGCCTTTATCCCAGCATCCCTAACCACTAGACCAGAGCCTCAAGTGCCACATCTACTCGTCTCTTAAACNGCCACTCTTCCCCAAGCCTGTAGCGTTGCCGGGGGTTGTTGTGAGCAAAGTGCGTGACGTGGCACTTGGCCTTGTTAAACCTCATCCAATTGACCTCAGCCCATTGCTCCAGCCTGTCCAAATCCCTCTGCAGAGCCTTCCTACCCTCAAGCAGATTGACGCTCCTGCTGAATTTCGTGTCATCTGCAAATTTACTGAGGGTGCATTCGATCCCCTCATCCAGGTCATTGATAAGGATATTAAACAAGACCGGTCCCAAAACTGAGCCCTGAGGGACACCCTCTTCTCTTCCTGCTGCAGGCACGCTGGTGGCACTTTAATGACTGATCGCTCTCCAGTCTTTATTTAACCTTCTTCACATGACTTTCTGTTTTGCAAACAGTTCTGCTGCTTCAGCTCTGACTGGCTATGGGTTGGCTTGTTGTCCTCTATTGCCTCAAAATTAATGTTAAGTACTAAGTGCAGTCATGTAGTAGTAAGACCAGTTGTACTTGCAAGAGCTGCTTTTTTTTTTCATTTGTTTCTTATTTTAACATTGCAATTTGAATCTGTTCCCCAAGGAACCAGTGACACACCTCTGCAGAATTTGCATCTGATCAGACTTAAATCTGTGTCAGAGCTGGGAGCTGAGCACTTGTACTCAGTTGTAGTTCAGTATTACACCTGCCTTTCTTTCTAAACTCAAGAGACTTGCACTGATTTCTAATTAATAAGTTATTCTCCAACATGCAGACCATGCAATAAATTTCCTGTATTATGCTAAGTGCATTTAAATGTCATTGACTGGCACATGGCATTGACCAGAGATATTTTTCTAGAATGTTGTCAAATTAATGACAGAAGCATAAAGCATGTCTCACAAGGTTTAGAGATGATGTAGATGTCCTATATATTGCTATAAAGTATGTATTGTGTAGAAGAGTTGTTTGTTAGAAAATAAATGTACACTACTTTAGAATAGTTTCCGAAGAAACACAGAAAGAAGTAATTTTTTCCTGGAAATTCTCAACGTAGTTGCTTGGCTATCCAAATCAAGTTTGAAATGTGTTGCTTCTGTTAAGAGTGATGAACAAAGAAACCACCTGAACAGATGCTGGTTTCAATGCAAAGGTGCTACCCCAGGAGTTCTCTTAAGAGTTCCTATCTGTGAGTGTTTTGCTGTCTGTTCTGCTTCATGGTAGCTTTGCAGACTGTTACCTAAAGCTACAAATATCACATATAAAATGCATGCACATGTATACATAGTCTATACCAGCATGTCAGTTTTTTCACTTTCAAGAACTACTTGTGAACTTAAATATGAGATTGTACACACTGCAGCATACTTCTGAAATTTTAAAAGTTCTGAATTTACCAGTCATCTCTTCTTCCCTAGAACTACACTGCTAAGTGAAATACATTAGCTTAAATACTTTGCTGTAGCTAAGTAATCATAAGAAATTATAAAGAAATCCATGGATTTCTATGTATTCCCTAGAGATTAGTGTTCTGATCTATGAGACCATGCCCGTGTTGGTATTATAAACTGAAGTATGACCTAAAGCTGTGGGCAATGAAAATCTAGAGAGAGATCTGCAGAGTTCCTTCCTTAGAAGCTCATTTCAATATGAAAAATAAGTAAAAAGTCTCAGGTGGTAGCTCATCAATAGAAAAGTGGTTTTACCCTTTTGTACTTCTCACTTCTCCTTCATTGCTGGTCCCTTTGGAAATTCACTTCCTCCAGTGTACTTGCTTACTGATCTGCCCTGGATGCCTGATGCTCCGTGGCCTGTCAGATGTCTGCCATCTTGTATTTCACAAAACTGCTTTCAAAAACTGTTGGAATCACAAAGCACAGGAACATTTGGAAGCAGAAAACACAAGCCATCGAAACTCACCCCTGTTGATAAGCATCTCGTGTCTAAAGCAGACGCTGAGGTGGGGTGGAGATCCCGTGGTCCCTGTTGTGCTGACACTGAATGTGGGGTGAGACCACGTGTGCATCCAACTGCTCTCTCTCAGGGAATCGGACCTACATCATCCAGGCTGTTCATGCAACTGGTGTTGGACCTACAGACCCAGTGACTACGCTATTCGTGAATCTTGACTACTAACTGGACCTCAGCGTGGTCTGGAGTCGGACCTATAGCAACCCATCTTAACTGGTGTACCTATTAAGAGATCAGTCCAGCTGCCCCTAGGCCCTCTAATCTCTGGGGACCGGCTAGAACACAAGGGGGCTTTTCTCTTACTAAATTCACACACACAAACACAAACTTCACGCAACAAAAACCCAGATACATTTTGTCACATGAACCATTGTTGTCAAGCTTGTATGAGTTATAACCTCGATAACAGAGTTCAAAAAATTTACGCAGCAGCTTAAGAGTTTTGGGACTGTTTCTTGTTCTCATTTTATCTTGCATCTTTTGACTGCTTTTTGAGCTAAAGTTATAGCCTTCAATATTAAAAAAAAAACCATCCCAAACCAACAACCCAAACTGTGGAAATTCTATACATTTTCAGATTTTCTAGAAAAAAAAAAAGAAATGCATATTTTGACAATGGCTGCATTTTATCTAAGAGCCAGAAAGACGGCAAAGAACATATTTAGAAAGTTTAAATTTAACTTATTCCAGAGCTGAAATGGAAAGTAGAGGCAAATTTTCCTTGAAGTTGTTTCGATATCATCTTCTCTTGGAAACACATTTCATTTGATGAGATTCTCCGATACTATGCTATGTCTACATTACACTGTAAGAAAGAATTCTTGGTGCGTATAGGAAAGAGATGAACAAATGGTCTTGGCGCTTTGACTGTCACTATTAATTTTCTTGACACTGTTTGCTTCCTGTTAATTATGCATGCACTAGCTAGAATCTCTAGCAATGTCAGACCATGTTTGCTGAAGTGATAAGCAAAGTTGCAACAAACTCCAGGGAATGGAAATGCTAAATAAGTAAAAGGTTGTTATTTATAATAGATGGGACTTCTAAAGTGATATTGATTTAGGAAAGGCCTACCTGGCAAGAAATATCACTGTGTTGTTAACTGATATTAATCACCGGATCGTGGTGGCCTTTTTAAAAAATTGTTTATTTGATAATGTTATTACTAAAGTCCAGACCAGGATAAAAAACATCACATCCAGGTGAACTATTTGCAGAAACTTTCCCAAACCGTAACAGTTCCTTTACAATGTTAATTCCCACCAAAGACAATGGGTAAATCTTGATTTCTTTTATGTTGTTTCACCCAGTTGTTTTTTATTTTGAGGCCAGGATATCCTGTATTACTAGGGGAACACAAACCCAAGAGAATCAAAATTGAAACCTTTCCCTGTAACTCTGCACTCTCATGGGAAAGTGCCAAACACACTCAAAGAAAATTGAAGACTGAATTTTGAGTTCATTTAAGCTGCTGGTTTTGCTCCACTCAGTGAATTTATAGCAATATTGACATGGAGAGAAGACCCCAGCCCTTGTACTTTCTCTTCGTCATGAACACACTGAGAACCCTTTTTTTCTTCATTTGGTTCCTCCATTCTGCTGTAGCCCTTGTACTCCAGAAGAATCAAAGTACAGCCCAAGATCTTGTCTTGATTTGTCTTAAATTATTTATTGCACTAGCTATGAAACAGTGGGGTGGCTACAGTCTGCTAGCAAAAGCAAATAGTGAATGTTGCTAAACTACAGGCCTCGTTCACTACTATCGAATTACCATAGAATCATTAAGGGTGGAAAACATCTCCAAGATGACCAAGTCCAGCATTCTACCCAACACCTCCAAGATCACTAGACCATGTCCTAAAGCGCCACATCCACCCATTTTTTGAACACCTGCAGGGATGGTGACTCTATCACTTCACTGGGCAGCCTGATCCACTGCTTAAGTACTCTTTCAGTGAAGAAATTATTCCTAATCTCTAATCTGAACTTCCTCTGGTGTAATTTGTGGCCATTTCCTCTTGTCCTGACAGAATCATAGGATCAAGTTGGAAAATGCTTAACTGTTTGAGGTGATGTTTACCAATATCATGTATAGTTGTACTTTCCTGTATCACTTATCAAAGGTAGAGCAAACAATTATAAGAACACCATTTTTAATGTATAAATTAGCACACCAAGTGGAAAAGGATACTGACAAACATCAATATAGGAAGACCCCTAGGGAAATACTAAAATTTGAAAAAAACATAATGAAAAAAATTGACAAGGACCTGAAGAAGGTATCACCATAAACACTGAGTAAACAGTCGGCTGTAGCTACCACTGCCCTGCACTTACGTAAGGGAGAACACCAGGGACCAGGAAACCATTTGTGACAACAACAGTGAGAAAGAAGTTGAGGTAAGAGTGGCAGCCTTAAGGTAGAATATTAATGATTTAACTGAGCATTTGTTTTTTCAACCCCTTTTATTTTAGTTGAGCAACTTTGGGTGTGTTGTATGGGTATAATTTTACCCAGAATAGAATGACTTCTGTCAAATAAAATGGTCAGGGACAATGCATGACTATATTACTTTTTCTTAATTTTAATAATTAAACAATATTCATGTTCATCCCAATTAGCAGACATGACAAAAATAATGATATAAAAACCCATTTTAGTACAGTGTCCAATACGAATTATGGAAATTATCAGCAATTACTGAAAAAGTAAAAAAAAAAAATTAAAAATTTTTAAAAATGAATACAAAGAATTTTAATAAATAATAAAATATCTACATTTTAAAGAAATTCAGTAGTCTTTTAGCATGTCTGTATAAATATATTAAAATATTTATGGCAGAAAGTTAAAAAATTATATATTTTATAATAGCTCTGCAATTCCAGAACTATTTCCAGGCAAAGGATTTTAAAATATTTAGGGCAAATCACACAAACCCATGTAACTGACACAGAAATCCAAGTCTCATTTTCAAATGCCTAAGCAGATGCAAGCACCAAAATATGCAGATGGGCCCTAGCTGGAATTGCAGATACTGGCCTGTGACATGTTTACTAATTAATCACTTGGCCTGTTCGCCATTAGTTACGCAGAGCATGAGAGGCACTTGAGCTGCATGACATGTTTTTGGAGAGATATCATTCCACTTCACAAATAGAGGCAAATAACATACAATACATTTTCTATGAGCTTTCTGATTTAGGACAGCTTTAACTACATTCTGAACTCCTATGGGCAAATTGACTGCGTTGTTATGCTTCCCTGATGCCTTAATTTATGCAGTAGGATGAACTACTGTTACAAAACAAGCAGAAAAATCCGTTAATACAAAGAAAAAGGGAACAGGTTCATTGTACCAGGGAATGATCACAGAAAATATTCAAACAAAAGATCAGTACATGTTCTTACTATTGCTATTGTTTTTAATGGAGGTATAAAACATTTTTATAGTGTTGCTCATGTGTTATCTTTTAGCAATTGCTATTGATGGGGGATAAAGAGTGCAGGTATTCTTGAAGACAGCTGACCCACAAAGCCAACCCTTGCAATATTTAGATTTTTTAGAACAATGTATGACTGACTTGAGACATATAGTATCTCAAATGAGAAATCAGTAAGATCATACCACTTACATATTACTGTAGCCAGATGGAAAGGCAGATGCAGGCTTTTGCCACACCACTTGGAGAAATAAAAATGATTAAATCCTTTCTCTGTGATCTAAAAGGCTCTAGAATTATTTTATTCAGTATAGCTAGCTCAGTGAGAAACCTCCAGCAGCATCTGCGTTATGATTGGGAAGATAGCTTAGAGTAAATACTATTCATTTAAGCAACCTTATTGCTACCCTTAACCTACAATCAGAATTCACATTTGTTCCTTTTGTGCTCAATCTTTATGCTGACCTTTATAGTCGGAAGGAAAGACTGGCAAGGACAAAAGTTATCTTCAAGTAAGTAACTTTTAAGTACACTTAAACCAGATTATGAAATGTTATCTTTTTTTTTGGATGTGAAATACTATCACTTACACATTTTTTTTCATCATGTTACATTATTTAATCTCGGCATCTTGAAGTTCTATCCTTCGTTCAGCACATTTCTTAGTCTGCACAGAAAATTTAATGTGGGTCTGTTACAAAAGGAACTTTCTCCAAGAAATATAAATTATTATCTATTTAGAAGATAGTCAAAGATGGTAAAGGCTCAGACTACAGAGAAAAGTCTTCCGTTTAATGCCAGGATTTCATTTCACTTACCTTTCAGAGTGTTCCTGTAAAATGCTATTTCACACTGTCTATAAGGAATAGAGCCAATGAGTAGATGTTTTGCAGGTTTTTTTCTGTGTAGCTCACACCCAGTTACACCCAGTAGCTGACAAAGTCTCCAAGTTGAAGTCTCTTACACGATTAGGGCTCTACTGCATGCAAGGGTTAAATGGAAGCGGCAATAAGGCATGGGATTCATTCATGGAAAGTAAAAGTATCAAGAGGATATGATTTTTTCATATTAACTTTGCAACTAAAATATGCAGCAACGTTTTCTTAGATGGCTGCATCTCCTTGGCAGCTGCAGCAAATAGACGGGAAAGTTGAGGATACTTTCAGCAGTCAATGAGTATGCAGACCACCCATTTATTCAAATTTCTGGTTTGGGTCTAAATCTTAATCTCCCATCTTGTCTAGCATAGACAGCTTACTATTTTACACTTCCCACTGGAAGATGGAAACCTTAGGTAGACTCTCTGCAATGGTTATGCTGAGAAAAAAAGTGGCTATGAGTACGTGATGCATTTTCTATCCGTTGTCTCTTGCTGTGTAAACAAACACATAATTTGGAGGATTATTGAAAAAAAAGGCTGTTTAATTAGAAAGTGCTTTCTCGTGATAGGTTCTTGTTACTTATACAGATCTAAATTAACCACCTGGGACCATGACTTCATCTGACGAATCAGTTCTTCATCTGCAATTCCTGGGTTAGCTTTGTTTTACTACATGATTTTGCTTGTAAAACATTTCCTCAAAAAAGCCACTAGAGGAAATGTCAGATAACTCCATTCATCTTTTAAAATGAAACTACACGATCAAGAACTGTCTTTCTGCTACAAATAATTATGTCAAGAAATGATCTGGATTCTTGATTTCGTGTCTCTTCTTTATATCAGTATTATCCTAATGAATTCAAGATAAGACTGGTGGTAAGATTCTTAAATATGGTGCAAGAAGGCAAAGAACCCTATTGTAATGTTTTTTGTAAATTCTAAAAAGAGTCATCTTCACTAAGTGCATGTGGCATGAAAACCAGCACATACAATTTTGGTAGCTGATTTGTGGAGTGAGAAAGGAAAAAGTGACATCTGCTTTAGCTGAACGTGGATCAGAGAGTAGTCAGCACTCGGTGCTCTAGTGGGAAAACATTAAAGCTGCCTTCTGTCAGAATTAGTTAATACGTTGCTTAAGGGATGATTGTTGAAACCTGAAATCAGAGACTTAATCTGAAATCAGAGACATAATCACTGAAAAATCATAATTTTCCACTTCCATTTAATGCTTTCAAACCTGTGGTATTGGCACCACAAACGTAAACTTGCCTCTTCTTTTATCAGTAGCTGTTGGTTTATTTATCTGAAGGTAATCTCTTCCAAATACATCTACGCTCCTTCATAATCTGGAAACTCAGGCCAAACTCATTTTTTTTCACTCCAACTGAGAAATTAAGAGTTCTGAGATGTTCTGAGTGACCACGTTGCTCTCTGTTGTGTTTTATCAATATTTTTTTATCAGCGTTTTATCAATATTTTTCCTTATAATTTTCCTAAAACTCTATAGAGAGTCATAGAAGAATGCCCTTGTGTAGTGCTACTAGACGTCTTCCCAGATCATGACTGACACATTGAGGAGAAGGGAAAAGGATTATGCAGGAACATAAGCACATGGAAGAGACGTGCACAGCTCATCCCTTGACATAGGGCTGTGCCAGAATCTAGGGACAGGAGCAAGGTTTTATATCCCTGTCTGATGGGATTACAGGAGTCACTTTCAGGGATGTACACTTCCACCAGAAATAACAAAAATTTTAACAAATTTCCAAATATTAATAAAAAGAACCACACAGGCGTTGTAAACGGAGAGCTAACCATCAGCAATTGAGGGAAGCTCTTATTGTGGACAAGCTGTCCTTTACCTACCTACCCACCCACCCACACTGTCTACCTGTCCGCATTCCTCCTCACCATCTGCTGCTGTCCCCTACTTGAACCAGAATACCAGTCTAATCCCATTTGAGACTTCTCTGGGCTATGTCTGATTCTTTGTCATCACTTAGCAAGAATGTTATATTCCTAAGGTTTTGAGTGTTTTACCATAGCCCTCTCCTTGCTAACACTACTCTTCTTTTTGCTTTGCAGCTTACTTAGGAGATATTAAGAATATGTCCAAATGGTGTATCAGAAAAATGTCTGAACAAACTGAGTGAGCTTCAAAAGCACTACAGAACAGCGTTAAATCTAAAGCAATCTTGCTGAGAGGCAAGGTATGTTAGTGTGAGTGTCTTATGACATTCTGACTCTGAATAGATTTGCGTCCCGTCATTTTCGATGTGAGCAGAAAGAGTGCAAATTGCCTGCAGTATATTCCATTGATATATTTCTCACTGTAGCACCCTGGAAGTTGTAATCACTGTTGATAGCATAATTATCAACACTTTGATTCACAATCTTCATTGGCAGTTTCTCTTGATTTATTTTTTTTTATATCATTGTTGTGTTTAATCAGAAGCCTCTAGCAACTTCCATCCTTTGAAAGAGTTATTTTCACCACGCCATCCTATCTCTCCAAACACAATATTTCACAGTCTTAGTGTTCTGTGCTTTTACATATAATGTTGATCTGCTGATATCCTGTATGTCCTTTAAAGGTTGCTTTTGTCACAGGTTTTAAGCAGCAGCTAGAACGTGCTGAAAAACTTCAAAGGTGTCTGGCATTTTAGCCTTTTCTGGACAGCTGAGTATAAAATTTATAATCCAAAAATATAGTTGTAGACTTAAATGAAAGGAAAATCATACTTTAATCTCTTTATACCAAGACCACATCTGAAAAAAGTCTTCTTACCCATATTTATTTGATTTGTGTAGATACATTCCCAGTGCAGGAATTCTGTACCCTAGGTTATTGCCCTGTGAAAGCAGTCTAGTTTTGAAAGAAAACTGTTTTGATGAAGAGACAATATTTCATAGTCCCCTTCTATTTCATGTGCAGCTATGCAGATGTAGTCTCCCAAATTTATGCATTCCTACTCATTCAGAACAGAGTGCTGGGAAGTGTTTAACTAAACTAACAACTTCCTGATTTATCCGGGAAATGCTGGCAAAATACTCTTGCAAATGCAGGTTTGGCAGAACAGTTGTCTTCTCCTGTCATCTCACAAAACTATTTAGCTTGGGAGTGACATCTCTGTTCCAAATTCCCATTCAAAGCAAGGTCGGCTTTAAAGTTGAGCAACAATTTAAGAAGCACTTAAAAACTTCCTAGTGAGCAAACAATTCATCCCTTGATGTAGGTTCTTATGAAGTGTTTCTATTTGTTGAATCAATGCCATAGGTTATATTTCTGTAAGTTAAGAAGGAGATGCCATACAAACAGCTATACCAGACAAATGACTGTAGCTTATTCTGACCCTTGAGAGCAGACACAATAATCATCAGCTACAGTGGCTTATCAGTATCCTTGAGACAACCCATAACATTGCTAAAGATTTTTTTTTCTACAACACTGTTGCACTTTCCTACATACCATCCAGCAGACAAAAGAAAGCCACCCTGTCAGATACAGATGTCAATGAAAAGGTACTAACTAAGTACTCGGAAGAGAGATTGAGCAGTGACTGTTATTAATAAAAGTCTAGGTGAAAGTCAAAGCTCTAGATGACCCTAAACTAGAAGTTAAGATGGTAAAGCAGGAGAGGGCTCTTTCATTAACCAACTGTAATTGTCTACTTTCAGACATAAATTTCGGCTAGGTGTAACTTTTGGGCTGATCACACAGAGCTTTTCATCTGCCACATACTCTGTATACAGGTAAGATCAAATATCTTTTCTTGCATAATACTTATTCAGTAAGAATATAGTTAAAAAAAAATGCTGGGAAGAAGTACTTTTCTTCTCTATTTTAGCACTTTCACTTTACATTCACAGTGTCACCGACAGCAAAAGGTGCAGCTAAACAAGCAGAGAAGTTATTTCAGATACAGTTAACAAGCTATTTTGACAAATCAGGAAGCTTTGGTAAAACACCAAATAATTTGTGGTAAAATTAACTTTTGGAATGAAACTGGAGTATTTCAACATTTTATAAGAGTACATTTTGTTAGGTTAGTGACTGCATAGTAGAGAGTAATATTTACTCAACAATTTTCCATTATTACTTGAAACAACTTAAGCTCTTGTTACATTTGCCTTTCTAGGCTTCCTTGAGGAAATACAGATTAGAACAGCCACAATATATCAAAGATCAAATAACTTTTAAGCCTTACATCAGGTGTTTCTAGGAAGTGAAGTGCAAAGTCCTGCTTCCACTGCAGTATTCTAGCATTCCTTAAAATTCTGCAGTTATTTATAGGAATAATAATTGATACCAATTAGAACAATAGGTCAAGGACACTAAGCCAGCTTTATCAGGGGATCATTTGGAAGGGGAAATAGAAGTTGTAGGAAAATCCACCCAGCCTTTGTTTCTCCTCTGATTTTTTTTCTGTCTCACCCTCGCCCCATATAAAATTACACATACACATAAACACACAAAACCCTTAAGAGATGGCAATTGACCCATTCTCTTCAGGAGTGCAGCTAGTTTATTTCAGGATACATTTATGTTCCTGAACTTCATAATATCCTTTGTTATGAGGTGAAAGTGTTTAAGGGGCATTAAGAAATAGTGCCTGAGTTTTAAATTGAAATGAGCCATATATTCTTGCTCTTGACTACTTATTTGATGGAATGAAAAGTAGAGCTTTACACACATGCAGAAGAGTATTGCCGAAAATGTTAATTGGCCAAATAGATTAGCTTTTCAAAAACACAATTCTCTTATTCTGCCTCTGGAAGAAGTACTGTGGTGTGAGTCTCTTATTCCCCAGTCTGATGTTTTTACAGTGCTCTGCTACAATAAAACTTAAGAGTGTGTTTTACAACATTTCTTTGGGGATGTACTATTTTTCAGAAGAGGTTAAGTTGCAGTTCTTTAGAAAAGCTATCTGCATATTCTTCCACCAAGGGAAGACTGAGAAACTTCTGAAAATAAACAAGCTGAGGATGTGAAATTATCTTGTCTTCTGTTGTAGAAGAAATCATTTAAAGAACTAAGGATAATTGCTGAAATTCATCCAGATAACTGCTTATAAGTAAAAAAAAAAAAAAAAAAAAAAAAAAAAAAGCAGAACACAAGAACAGCATATAAAGAAAAACCCCAAAGAAATACAAATTTAAACGGATTGTTCCTTCTGCAGAAAACTCTTGATTAGTAACAACATTCAAAGCAAGTTAGTCCCAGGAGTGTTTCCAATACTGCTTCCGAATGTATTGCAATTGGAATTGGAATTTCCAGTTCTGTATTAGAACCTTTTGTTTCAAAATCTGTTTGGGTTGATTTGGTTTGATTTGTTTGTAATTAAGGGCCAGAAGCTGTTAGAGCAATCCAACTAGTCAGATATACATTTCTTAGAATGGTTAATACAACACTTCTTTTTGCAATTTTTATTTCTTAGAGAAGATGAGGAAGTTAGGGATAAAGGACTTGAGAGTTAAATTCATTTATAACAAATAGTACCTCACTTATAAAGTTTTCTGTTGAGATGAATGGGACTTAAAGTGTAAGCCAATGTTCTACACAAGAGTATCAGAATCTGTGTTTTGCATAGTAAGATATCTGGATAGGGGACAGAAAATGACGGCTGCAATCTGGCACACTAGCAGGAGCTAGATTCGAACATTTGCTTGGAAAATTGATGAGTGTTTTCTCCATTTTTCTGAAAATGTCTCATAGATGAAATGTGTATACACTGCCAAATATCTGCTAAAATTTGCAATTAAGTTAAAGATACTTGACAGAAGTGTGTATGTGTTCTATTCTATTATTCAGCTGAAAAACAGTATTTTGCAATATAACAGCTAGAATCAGGAGAATCGATACAATTGCTTTTCCTTCTGAATGACAGAATAAGAAAATTAGATATTAGATAGTCAGCTCTGATGTTTAATATTAATTTGGCTTAATGAGTTACTGGAATATTACTTGATCCATTTAACAGAGCAAAAAATCTTTGACTCAGAGATTTGGAAGATTCAGTATACCTTTCTTCAGCTCCAGAAAAGCTTTGATAAAACTTCAATAGAAAATATACAAGACAAACCAGTATATATGTTTCTAAAATGAATTTACTGGTAGGGAAAGGTTTGAAAATTAATCTCGAAAGGTAATATTTGTGCATCCCATTAGATGCTTTGCCATGGCTAGCTAGTGAAAGTCAGTTTCATTCCAGTGATCAAGACATAAAAGCTTCTAAGGTTTAGGCTGAATGAGAATATTAAAAACAGAAGGGGAAAAGAAAGACAGAAGGGGAAAAGAAAGACAAAAGAGAAAATAAGAAAAGAAACATGGTATAAGAAGCAGCAGCAATAAAGGTTTGGGTTGGGTTTTTTCCGTTTTTTTTTTTTTTAATTATTAAAGAACAAGATAATGAATGTTAATCAAAACAGAGAGGGATGTTTCAATGAGCCTTTTCCTGATTCTGAGAGACATCACCACAGATTTGGTGATGTATCGCTGAACAATTATACTAGACAGAGAAGAAGCCGGAACTGTCAGAGTGAGTAACAAAACTAAGATGCTTTGGAAGATTCTTCAGAACCAAGATGATTTGTTTTCCACTGACAAAACAATTTACAGTTAGATGCTTGCTCAAAGTCATGTCTGTGTTCTGTTCCCAGGTAACCTGCTCACATATCCCACAGGTGGTTTCAGAAGTTTCAAGCAAAGCCATGGCCTGCCTGGGGACTTTGCCACTCCCCACAAAATCTACTTTCACTGCCAGGCGCCTGCCAGGCGCAGAAGAGCTAGAAGGAAGTTAGAGCTTCAGACAATTTTGCAGCTTTTGTGCTGAGATAAAGGAAAGAAGTACTCAGAGCCCTCTTACCCTGACTTCCTAAGTAAGCAAGACTAGTGGAGGCTGTATGCCTTACATGTTTAGGCATATTTCCCTGCCTCACAATGACTTTCATGCCAGCTGCCTTTGTACCTCTGAGGGAAAAAATATAAAATAAAATCAATTACAACAGTGTTGTCTATCAATCTGTTTTACCAGGACTGCGGAAGAAACATCTTAGAGCACAAGAGAATGACCCACAGTGAAAAACCAGCCCAGTGTCAGCAGATGAGATGATACTCTGAGGGTACTAGTGGAGCCCAGCACAGAATCTGCAGTATGCTTCCCCAGTGATGCTTTTGCTGTGAGTTACTACTGACTTTGTGACCATGGATTTGTGTAGCACTGAGCTTTGCTCTAGAAAAGATGCAGGAATGACTTATCTGTCAGTCAGGACCTCACTGCAATCCTATGAAGTAAGTGAGAAGAACTGACAGCAGCATAAACTAAAAATTAATTGCATGGTGTTAGAGGAAATTCGGTCTCCTGCTAAAAACTGAACAGTCCCTGAGTTTTCTGAGTTGAAATCATTTGGCGTTATAAGGAGCCTTAACAATTAAAATAGTTATGAAAACAAAAATGTTCTCACACAGGTCTTAAAAATCAAGTTTGGAAATATCTAAAATAAGAGTATTAAAGTGTTGCATTCTCTAGGTAGAGCAAGATATAAATTCTTGCAATACAGCTTCTTTTTAATCTCCGAGTACTGCTATCTCAAGAGCTTAAGGAAACATTATTGAAAAGCGCATTGTTTTTACCAGTGTTTAGAGTGAAAAGAACAAGCCAAAGACATAGTTTACATTCTGCATTTAAACAACAGTTGATTAGGTGGTAACAGCACTAATTGCTCACTGGCAGGGGAAGGGGCGTGAGATTTGTATTGTCATGAGAAAAGAGATGTCAGGCACAGCATTTTGGAGAGGAAGCTGTACAAAGTAGGACTCCTACCTCTCGAGTTGTAGCAGCAGTACTGCCAACTGGTAGATTGCTTTTGTTAGCACACCATCGCTCGGTGCCTGACAGGCTATACCCAGGCAGTGTCTACAGACCCTCCTACTAGAGGAAATGGCAAAGCAGGTGTTACTGTGTGAGAATAAATAAAACATTTCTGAAAGACAGTGAAAGTCTGGCAAACAATCCCATGCACAAGA
This sequence comes from Baryphthengus martii, assembly GCA_013396935.1. Classification (NCBI taxonomy): domain Eukaryota; kingdom Metazoa; phylum Chordata; class Aves; order Coraciiformes; family Momotidae; genus Baryphthengus; species Baryphthengus martii. The sequence continues at coordinate 227,954 of VWZK01005916.1, forward strand.
TTTCTACCATTCCTATTTCTCAGGCTGTATCGGAGTGTTGTGTTGGTAACCTACGAGATGCTATGACAAGAAATTCTCCTGGCTAGGACTGTAGCAGGCTACATAAACCATATTTTTTTCTTATGTTTTAATGCACATTAAAAAAAATTACTAGCTTTGAGATGAATAAAAAGCCACAGTATTAAAGTCACCTGCTACAAATTACTATCAGAGACCAAGTTTCTTGTTTTCAGAATGAATTGTAAGCAATGAATTGGATACTTGTCTTCTCTAGCAGACAGGGAGACTATTCCTGATGCACTTAGGTGAGAGCAACGACATTACCATTTACATCCACTCTTCCATCAAGGAAGAAGCAATTTTGATAATCTTATCACTTAATATTCTAAACATGCGAGGGATAGGTTTTATTGAAGTTTATGGTTGCAGAAGTATGCCAGAGTTTTGAAGAAAATTTTCATATACTTTTCCAGAAACGGAATGTACCCCAAAGACTGCATCTCTAGAGCTAAAGATTTATTAAAGTGAGCTAGAAGGACTTCACTTTTCTAAACAGAGAGACTTAGATCAATTGGTGGGAAGAGTAACAGTAAAATGAGCTGAGAATAACTATTCAGCCTATTCATTGTATTCTTGATAGGAAGGTCCTTCTTACTAGTCCTGTATTCAGTTCAGCAATTTTTCTGAGTTTCAGCAAATGTCACACACTTTTTCTGGAGCTCTAACAATTGTCACTCTGTCACTTCTGACATTTGTCTATTTTTCTGTTCCACTGTTCTCCAGAATCTTTCTTACACTCTTATACTCTCTTATGCCCCATTTCAGTTACTACTTGCTGCCCTGTATGTTCTGCAGAGACTTTTCCCCCTTGCTGTTCCGCAGAGGATTTCTGCTGACTGCAGAGGTTAGCAGGCAGAACAAGGAAGACAGGAGTGCCCTTCTGTCCAGCCATGCTCTTTAATAGAAAATACTAGCTGTGAGCAAAACAGATAGCATCCATCACAGAAAGCAACTTTTGCAGTTGCCTTCTGAAAGGAAATTGTGTGTTAGTTCCAAAATCTTACTTATCTTGTTCATTTAGCATTGTGATGATTCACTGAGATAGCTTTTTTGCTGTGGTGAATTCTGTTTTGAAGAGTAGGAGGAAAATGCACCTATATTCCATTGGATTTAAAACCACAGTACAATTTGATTGCAGTAATTTTGAATCCAAATATATGATTTCTACAGCAGCAGGCTGTGGAAGGTTCATTATATGAATAGTATAATCATGTTTAACATAGATGCTTGTGCTGCTTAGTAGGCAGTTTCAAAGTAAAGAAAGTTTAGAAAAGAAAAACAAAAAAAGCATTAGGAAACAAAAACCTTTTACAGGGCTTCTTCACTTTGTGCAGAGTTCATGGGAAGAAGGAGCTTTATCACATGATGTGATGGTTCATTACTTGTTAAATGAGTCATAAATGTGCTCACTTGGACATCCAGCTCACACTGCTCTCAAAAATCACAGAAAGGTTTTCTCTTGATGAGCCTCACAGACAGTTATTTTATCCTCCTTGCCTTAACACTGCTTCCATGCACTGTGGGATTTTTCTTGCAGCATATTTCTTGATAAAAATGTGGTAGCCAGCTGGAAGCTATAGCAGTTCTGGCACCAAAGGTCAAGTACCAAGATTCTCTTTTCCATGTATCCTGTTGTTCCTCTTATTTTAGCCAAGTGGCTCCATTTATAACCATTACAAGCCAGGAGGATTGGGGGTGCTGGCTGATGAAGTGCTGAACATGAGTGGGCAATGTGCCCTGGCAGCCCAGAAAGCCCCAAACATGTCCTGGGCTGCAGCAAAAAACGTGTGGCCAACAGGTCAAGGGAAGTAATCTTACTCCTCTGCTCTGGTGAGACCCCACCTGAAGCCCTGTGTCCAGCTCTGGAGTCCCCAACACAAGAAGGACATTTATCTGTTGGAGAGGCTGCAGAGGAAGCCACAAAGATGATCAGAGGGTTGGAGCACTTCTCCCATGAGGACAGGCTGAGGGAGTTGGGTCTGTTCAGCCTGGAGAAGAGAAGGCTCTTGGGAGACCTTACAGTGGCCTCCAGTATCTGGAGGGGGCTACAGGAAACCTGGGGAGGGACTGTTTATAAGGGCATATTTCATTGCAAATACTTTGCTATCACAAGGAGTGTTTACCTCATCTGCTAATATGGTATTAAATATCTTGGGACGGGGCTAGAAGGGCAAGCCCTGCAGAGTTTGATTATGAAGTTGCCTTGGCATGTATTTTGAGACAAAACTTTAAGGACTAGAGAATCTCCCTTCTGCTTTCCTCCTTCAAACTCCCTAATTCCATCTTGCTTATTTTACTGGTTCCCAGGCCCTTGTGAAAACATCTGCTACTCCCATTTTGCTAGCTGCAGTGTTTCTAACGTAGAATAATAAGTATGCTTCATTACAGGTGCACAGCAAGGGTAGGCATTTGCCAGAGTGAAGCTGCAGATGCAGCTTTAACCCTGCAATTGCCAACTGAACCAAAAAAGCTGGTTGAAAATCAATGGATGAGTCTCCTCATGAACAATAATTAAATTAGCAGGGAGTATGGATACTGGAATTGGTAGAGCTGAAAGACCTCTGTGGTTTTCTTCAATCAAGCTGTCCTTTCCTTGCATCAGAAAAAGTATCTGATATTTGCAATTAGACTCCATAGCTGCCAAGTCTTAGCTAGTAGACCATAAGCAGGAAAGTTTGTTCTGTTCAGAGCAAAGAATTTGAACATATAAGGAAAAAATGATGCATGGCAAGGATGAAAAAA
>VWZK01005918.1:0-21184 GCA_013396935.1 Baryphthengus martii
TAGATGATCTTGAAGGTCTCCTCCAACCACCGACATTCTGTGGTTCTGTACGGGCCTTTCAACATAACATATGTCATATAGGACACATCTTCTCTAGAAGACATGCTCTTTACTGGCAGTTAATTTTAGATATGGATGTGCCTATTATTGAGGTTCACCAAGTGCTGCTCAGCTACACTGATTCACTTGGATCCCCTTCAGAACTTGGCAGTCACACTAAGGGATGGAGGCTCTTCTTTCCTAAGTGCACTGTGCCCAGATTTCTATGCTTTCTATACATTATAATTTCTAAGTACAACTCCTGCATTGCCTAATTTTGAAATAAAACCTCAAGGTTTAGTTACCAGACTAAAAAGAATTATGGAAAATAAACCCAGCACTCCTTATGGCACAGGACTGGAAACCCCCTCTGAAAAAAAAAAAAAGATAAATTACACTTCAAAGTCAGTATTTCTACTTCCTTCGAGTCATTGTCACATTTCCTGACTTTACTACCAGACAGAAAACCTGTATTTTTAGCCATGCAGAGCTAACAAATCTTTCAAAAAGAGAAGAGAGTTCTGCTCTTCACCCATTACCAACCAAAGCAACAGCTGTAACTCAAGCACAGAATTTTGTGTCTTCACTAAAGCAAAGAAAAATGTCACGTATCTGAGAAGCTGTAGAGAAACTGTAGCAGCGGGTGAGAGAAACGTGAAGAAGACTTGCCCTGGAATTTGTAGTCTAGGTGGGCTCTTTTCCTACTTTTTATCTTTGAATCTCTTATCTTTGAATCTCATTATATTCCACATTCTTCTTATTAGAAGCAAAAGGCTGGCTCAGCAACCTACCTTTTGATATAAACTGAATTTAATCTTTGATGACTATATTGTGATGGTTATTTACGTTTACTCTCATCTCTTCTTGAAAGAGGTGCCTCTGAGCAGAAATTTTGTAAAGCTAAGAAAACAATCTAAAAAGTGGTTGTAGAAGCTGCAGCCCACTGTCCCAGCAGCCTGCCAGGGAGGCAAACCATCTGTAAATCTTTTCAGAAGGAAAAAAAAACCAAACCACCAAGCAATCTTTTTTATGGCTTAATTTTCAGAGCCCTGTAGAACTGTATTTCATACGAGTGTACAGTCTGCTTCAAAGCCAACACATCAACCTGCTTCACTCAAAGCTGTCTAACAAAAAAAGGAAAAAAATCTTATTTTTCCTCTCATTTAAAACTGTGTAGTAGCAGACACAACTATTCCAAAAACAACCTTCCAACAAAAGACAAATAAATCCACTGCTCAATGTGTAACAATTAATTCTTTCGGAATTCTAAAGACGGTCTCTCTTCTTTCCAGCCTAACTAGTTCACCATTTCCCTGCAGAATTCAAGGAAAATGGTAATTTTACGGTGTCTCTTCTGACATTCAGTCAGAGGTTAGTTCCACTTGACACGCCTCATTTCAGGTCAAGACACATTTTGCTTTCTGCTACCCATTTCCAACTGTGCAACATATGGCTGGATTCCTAAGGTGGTTTTTTTTTTCCACATCACAACCCAGTAGCCTTGGGAATTAATATTAACCCTTCAAAACACACAAAAAAAAAAGAATTGCCGCTCATTTTACTTCCCATTTTGTGATTGTGCTGCTCATTTTACTTCCCATTTTGAGACTAATAAGGTTATTTCCTAACAAAAGTAAAAGCTAGAAACATTGGCCACTTCCACTCCTGTTTCCAGTTCTATGTGACTTGCACTGAAACAAGCTTTGCAGAAGGAAAAGTGGTGATTTGCAACAGAGATTACAAGAAAAGCAGCAAACCCACACCAATTAACCTCCTAGACTGAACCACCAACAGTCCATTAGAAGCAAAATGAAGTCCAGCGGTAGTAAATTGGTTCCTTTTTGCAAGAAAATATATTAAAATGCAATATTAAAAATTTAGTGGAAAAGTTTAGGAATAAGTGGAGGGGAAAAAATTGTTTTCCATCAAAAAGCACAGTCTCATTAAAATAATTTCCTGGGTTTGGGCCAGTTTTGCCTAAATTTTACACAAAAGTTACAAGTTATTTTCTTGTTTTGTTCTGATAATATCAGATTTTTTTTAGACTTAAAAAATGTCTCAAATTCAACTTTACCACAGCAATATCTAATGCAAACATTCCGTTTGAGATATTAGGGGAGCAGAAAGAATTGAAAGAAGTAGTTTGATGATTCTGAATCAAATTTACATTTTCCTTCTTTTGGAAATAACAATTTTAGGGATGAAAAAAATGTCCAGATATCCGCTTTCCCCAAAGCTACGATTTCTTGGTTCTCAATTTGCACCAAGATTTTCTTCAGTGCCCAAACTAAAGTTAACCTTTAAGTTGGAAAGATGAACAATTGTGTTTCCAAACAGCCTACCCCTAGATAAAAGCCCACTCCACAGAGACAAAGAAGTTTTATTTAACAAAAAACCTCCCACAATCTAACCTGATATATTTGGGGATCCAACAGATGGTTGTATTTCAGAAGACATGTCACTGCTTACTATGTGACCGATATAAGGTGATGGTATCGAGCTAAAAGAGGGAGATTTAGACTGGAGAGAAGGGAGGAATTGTTGGTGCTGAGGGTGGTGAGAGCCTGGCCCAGGTCGCCCCGAGAGGTGGTGGCTGCCCCATCCCTGGCCCCATTGCAGGGGAGGTTGGATGGGGCTCTGAGCAACCTGCTCTAGTTGCAGATGTCCCTGCTCCCTGCAGGGGGGTTGCACCAGATGACCTGGAAAGGTTCCTTTCCAACTCAAACCATTCCATGTTTCCACGATTCTGCGAAAGATAAAGACGCTTCTGCTTGGCTACCAAAACCTGTACTTTGAATCGTTGCCGTCTGCTGCTGCAAAAGTTGCTGCACGCTCTCATAGCTGCTAAGGCATCAAGTTTTTATGAGGATTCAGGTTCTCTTGAACTTGCTGAAAGCTCCAGGGGAGCACTGTGGAGAAGGTCCTGACAAGGTCATTTATAGGATACAAAGATCCTGGTAGAAAAGCCCAGAGGTGTGTATCTAGTAACAGGAAGACCTGATAAGATTATAGACAAGGATAGTAGATCCATCCAAAAAAAAAGTAATTGTTTCCCAAACAATGAAAGTATTTAATATCTTCCTAAATAATCATTATACATGATAATTTGCCTTAAGTGAATCACTTTGATCTGTATCTGGAGCAGTATTACTACATAATCTTCTGAAGTCTAGAGATTCTGTGACAAGATTTAATTAAACAAAAAAAAATGTCAGAGGCAAATCTGTGCTTTAAGTTGCCTGAGATTTCAAGCATTAAAAAAAAATATCCAAATATCGGGTCCCTGCCTGCCAGGAAGGCCAAACCTCTGACATCAGAAGCAAATCATCAGCTGAATCACTTGATTTTGTTATGTTTACCTGTCCTTGAAGTGAGTATTTTTCAGCGCGCCATGACAACGCAACGCTGCCTTCCCCTTGCCTCTCATTGTTCAACATAGTTTGAAGTGTCTGAGTGGGAAAAAAACCCACTTGTTCAAATCATCTCTGCAGTCCCACATCTAGGAAGGTAAAGGGGGAAGAGAAGTCTCTAGAAACGTGTTTTATCAGCATGGCACAGCCGGTAGAAAGAAGAATTTGCACCTATTTATTTACAGTGGTCGTTCTGGATACCAAACCAAACATAATCAGGTAAAATGGGCATCAGAAGAGTTGTAAAACTTCAGCACGTTAAAATATCTCTTTTAAATGTGTTACCAGAGATTCCCCCCAGTTTCTCGCACGAAACGAACATCTCCTGTTGGGATTCCCTGTTTTGGGCATTTGCATCAGCTCAGCGTATTCTACAGGAGCAGGGCAGGGTGGTCTGTCCACAAATGGAGAACATCACGGTCCATGTTTAGGGTGTTGGAGCCTGGCCCAGGCTGCCCAGAGAGCTTGGGGAGTCTCCTTCTCTGGAGAGATTCCCAAGGCGCCTGGACCCTGCGCTGCTGGGCCCCCTGCTCTGGGTGACCCTGCTGGAGCAGGGGGGTGGCACCAGAGGAGCTCCAGAGGGACCTTCCAAACCCCACCTTTCCATCATGTTATTCTTCAGAGGTACAACTGCTTGTGTAGGTGAAAGATACTATAGCCATGACCAAAAAGTAAATTTTAAGTGGGGATAAAAAAAATCTCAGAGGACTGCTATATTATTTTTTGCTTGTTTTTTTATCCTCTGCTGTCTCCTCCTTTAAGCACTATAGAAATAACGGGTCTAGATAAGAGGGAGAGGAATATCAGAGCTACACTTTGTGTCAATACCTGTGCTTATATCTGACTTGGAGTAAAGAGTAGGCCTGTGGCAAAGTGTCCATCTTAGAAACATCGGACTCATTCCCCTTCTCCATAAATTTCCAACGCAACGGCAAAGAGCAACCTATTGTCCTGGCAGAACTGGGATAGCACAAAAGCAGTAAGATAAAAACAAAATGGTTTTGGTTTGCTGGGGTTTGTTTTGGTTTTTAAAATATTGGGCTACAGGTTTACATCTGGAAGGCTGGCTTTGGCTGAGCTATAGGCGACAGGAGCAGAGAAATAGCTGGTTCCTTCCAAAACTCTGCTGAAAGCTCTTCAGTTATTTCTTTGGGCCAACCTGGAACTCCACCATGGTCAGGAGTACCCAAAGGAGCCACTGACTAGATGACATGTCTCTCAAGTGCTAGCTACAGATGTTGAAGAACTAGGTTGTCCTGTTCTGCCCTGAGATTTGAGCATCTCTAACAGTCTCCTACAGCTCCCTCACCTCGGGTTGTCACCAGTCAGAGATGAAGTGCACCAGAATCTGGGCCCTGCAGTGATGAATTTCTCAGGGGTCTGAATCAGCAACTGCTTTTCCTCCAACTTTATCCTTCTAGAATAAACAGGAATCCCTCTATAAAGCCCAGTCAGAAACAGAAGTACCACCCAAGTTCACCAACCCCAACCCCACTGTATTTCAGCAGTTCCCAGGCATCTCCAAAGCACCTTGACGACCACCTCCCTCCACTCTTGGCATCAGCAAAAAATAAAATTGCTCCAAATGCAGATGTACCTTATAAGGTCCTCAGGGCTTGGACCTATTAGATGTCAAACGCAGTGGTTTGGCGACTGCTCCAAGGTATCCTCTTTCCTAGATACTTTAAAGCCCTTTTGACTCTCACAACTCATCTGTCATCTACCCAACCTGTCATCCTGAAAAATAAGCTTTCAAGATTCTCCATTCTTTCCAAAACCAGAGCTCCTCCCTCCTACACACCAACCAATTTGACCAACAGTCCATGTCCAGTGTCTCTGCCTTCCACCTTCGTTCACTTTGAGAACAGACGTTCCCATCAATATTTATCCCCTCGGGAATATTTCCTTGCTTTGCTTCCAACAAAAGCTTTATCCCCTCTAACAACTGCAGGAAAAAAAAAGAAATCTCAAGCAGCTTTTGATGATTATTGCTTTGTCATTTGGATGCTCCTGCTGTTTCTTTCTGTTAGGGAACACGGACAACCCACCGGCTTCATTTCGCTCACAAGAAGAGTTATTTCAAAGAGCAGAACACTGTGACAGCTACAAGACACAGAAGGAGATGGCTTTTTATTCTTGCAGGAGTAAAAAAAAAAAAAGCAGCTGTAAATGAGTTTCACACTAACATCTAACCATTTACGCCCTTTTTAACAGCTTGTTTTATAAATACGCATTTTCGCTTGAACAGGATTTGCAAGCGTCCCTTAAAATATCCTGTGGTTCCACCGTGACCGTTTCTCAAGACTCCTGAGTGGATTTTGTACGGATCTTAACCCCGAGGCAAAATAGAAGACATTAAACACAATCTGGTTAGACACCCATGCCATCAAATACTCCTATTTGCAATTATTTTAATTAGTCCTTCGAATAAAGGTTAGTGCGGTGCTTATTAGTGTTAATAACATGTTTTATATTCAGGTAAATGTAGGTTCACGTCTCTGAATGAGGGCTCAGTCACAGTTCTGCTTTCCCCTTTCTCTTGGGGCTTTAAAAGGAGCGATTAAACCCCAAAACATTTTGAGTGGAATGTTATGATTGAGAAATTACACTCACTGGAGTAAAGAGACTCCAAGGACAGTTTCCAGAGCAACTGTGACTCAGGCAGCTCACACTTTACACAGCTCCTGAAGGGAAATTCTGCCTCCTACTCACAGTTGGACTCAATCCTTAGTTACCTCGGGGCGCAGAGCGACTCTGCAGCTGTCCCATCCCCTCGCGGCCTGCAGCGCACGCATAGCAGCTGCTTTCCCTACACGGGGGATCCAGCCACCGGTTGGGGAGAGCCCAGCTCAGACCCCTCTCAAAACCCCTCTTCCACCTAGGACCTGCGTGCCCAGGGGGCCAAGAAGCCCCCAGCATCCTGGCTGGGGCAGCACTGCTGTGCCCAGCAGGGNGTCAATCTCTAAGGTCTCTTTTAACTAAAATGATTCTCTGACTCTCTGCTTCTCTGACCTCTCCAGATATCTCTACAGCACAGCCCCCACTGTGTCCTTCCCACACAAAACCAGCTATACCAAGTCTCTTCTGTGACTCTTCCTTGGCTAATAGTTTGTCCCAAAAAACCATTAAATCATTACCCTCCTCTCTGTAGATCCAAGCTGGACTCAGACCTGCTGGTCTTGCCCCAGAGAACACTGAGGAGCTAAGGGCTGAGCAGCTGCAGGGCCAGGGCCTCCAAACTTCCTTAGAAATCCTAGAGATGGAGGCTTGGACTCAGACATTTGAGAAATGCTGGTGAAAACCTCGTACCCATACAGAAGCAATATCAAATCCTCCAACTTAACATCCAGAAGAGTAACAAGAGCTCCTATTCACACCAGCCAATCCCTCAAACACATCCCCCTGGGAGCTCCTATGGAAATAACAGTAAATTGGGACATTCATAGGCTGAATTTTGTCACGTTTATAGAAACATTGACTGCTGGATTTGGTCTTGATGCTGCGAGTTTGAAAAGAGTTAAATTATTATTTTCCCCTGCAAACCTTTGAAATAGTATATGGCAGTTTAAAGACTGGCTGTTACACTGCCAAGTACACAAACAATTAGATTTTAATTTATTAATGGAGGTACAAGAATGTCCTCCTGGTGGGGATTAATGCCATTATAAAGTAGCCTTCAAAACAATTGTGGAAACCAAACCATCCCTGTTAAACCTCCTGCCACACAAGACTCGGCTCTCCAAGAGCGGTGGCCAAAGGGACTGTCACCTCGTGTTTCTCTAATACTCTTAAAATCTGCTTTGGAATTTCAGATGACTTTGGGAAGGCTCAAGACTACCAATGAAAACAACGGGACTGATTCTTTCCTCACTGACTCAGTGGCAATGCTTTTGATAGGGTTATTTGGGATTTTTTTTTTTTCCCCTGAATGACTTCTGACCTTTTCCATACAGCAGTGCAACGGGCTTAAGCAAAGCAATTAAAAATTAGAAAAGCAATTAGAATTCCTTCCTAAAAATGTCACCACAGTGCTGCAGGTAAAGCAACAGGCAGAGGGAACATTAAAGAAATAATAATAATAAATTGAGGGGACCTTAATTTCTCCTTTTAATAAGACAGGAAGAATCTGTTAATAGTAACTTCCTAAAGGAAACTTTTAGTTTTTAGAGTAAAATCTTCAGGAAAAACAGAGTTTTAGAATGTACAGCAGTTGAAAATATTGAACATTCAGAAAACTCTTAGCCTAGTTGCTATATACTGGTTACAGTTCTAACATTCCTACAATCTCTGGTACATTAATCTGATTTCATGAGCTTAGCGAGATTAATCCTGGCGTTACAGATCAGCAAATATTCTGAATGTTGCTTCTTGAATCCCATAAAATAAACAGCAGTGATGAAGAATCGACGTAGGGCAGTGTAACATCATCTCTACCCTACGTTCGTCATCCAACCATCATTCCCTGGGAAACAGACCACTAAACCATGTTGTAGCACTAAAATTCTCAGATTCAATCCCTTCTTCCTCCTTGCTCCAAACTGTGACGATGTTTCAGAATTTGCTCTTTTTCTTTCATTTCACTTCCAAAAACCACATGTTCCTGGAGTCAAGAACTAGCTGGTTAGTGTCTGTGGAAACCTTCCTGCTCAAGGCTGCCTTGAAACCATAAATATCAATGCTCAGAGAAGAGGAAAACACACAACAATGAATCTCATGACAAATACCTCATTTCTGTCCTTGGGATCAAAATTTGCTTGAGAGTTTGATCTCGGAAGTGGCCGAGTCCTCTTGTTATCTAGAGAATTCCAGAAAGAGTCTTTAGTCAGGATAAATTACTTACATTCAATTCAGCTTGGCTACGATTTATAATCCATGGTTAAAATTCAGCATAATTTTCTTCAGAGAGCAAGCCAACAAACTTGGAGTCTACTCCCCTGAGTCAAAGGAGGTGTTCCCTCTTTTGTAGCACGAAGCCTTTTGTGCTAAGAAATGGAAGGTTGGAAAAAAATGATGTACAAATCTGGATATAATGGAAGTATCCTATTTCTTGTGTGTGATATTAGCCAACAGAATTACTCCTAATAATAAATTAATTCCATCTGTCATAGACCAGAATGTGGGTAAATATTTGCAGGCTGAAACCATTGGATTCCTTCACCTATTGAGTAAGCTCCTCAAAGAGTGTCCCTCCACACAACTTCAGGATTTCAACAGGAGGATGTGAATTTAAAACTAACTTTATGTGTAACATAGGAATAGATAAAAAGCCCATCATCTCAAACTTCGGCCAGTGATCAGGAATACGGCCCTGGAACACTGGAGATTACATCCTCATCTACCAAAACCAGATCACCTGGCTCGAGAGAAAGTATATTTTTATTTTTATTAGAATTCAATGGATTTTCTTCCCTGTCTGCTGTACAATCATAGAATTTTTTTGGATGGAAGAGACCTTCGAGATCATCAAGTCCAACTATTAACCCATCCCTGCTGGGGGACCACTGAGCCCTGTCCCTCAGCACCACATCTCCACACCTTGGAAACCCCTCCAGGGAGCAGGGGGACTCCAGCCCTGCCCTGGGCAGCCTGGGACATGCCTGGACAACCCCAAAGGGCAAGAAATTATTCCTCAGGTCTAATCTAAACCCAACATCATTTAAATTACCAAAGCAATTTAGATTTAAAGTAGATGGGAACAGTAAGTGATAAATTAACCATACTAGCCACTGTCCTGGAGCTCCTAAGATGGAACCATCTGCAGAAGGTTTATGAACACGTGGTACCTGTTTTGAGTTTCCTATTGTGCATGGATTTGAGAATTTAAGAGCCTTACAATGCAGTGCCCCAGCAAATCCTTACACTTTCATCCTGAAAACAGTATTAACACTTCCAAAGAAAAATGTGCTGCAGCAAAAGGTCTGCTGATTCACTGCTGGCTGCCCCATGGTGTTCATTTAGATTAGTGCTGCTACAGTGATTTAGTTCCACCTCAGAAGATAATGAGTCTAAATTTTATTCCCACTAGTTGTGCAGGCCTGTGCTGCAGGATAAATATCAGGAAAGCAAAGGTGAGGAGACAGAAGAAGCTGTTCAGTTGGTAAAAAATATTTTGAGGTAGTGAGGATTTTTTTTGCTTTTTTTCTGCAGGAAAAAAACATGAGATTTTCTGGCAAGAACCATCATATAACAAGTTTAGGATAAGTTTCCCACTCCCTCCAAATGAGAAGCTAAGATTTAGCTGCCTTTTTTTCCTCTAAAGTCATTAAAAAAGATGCAGGTCAATATAACAGGACTGGTCATAGAATCATAGACTGATTTGGGTGGGAAGGGACCTCCAAAGGCCATCTAGTCCAACCTCCCTGCAGGTAGCAGGGACATCTGCAACCAGAGCAGGTTGCTCAGAGCTGCTCGTGGGTGTTTCACCTGATCAGAGTCTTAACCAGCCTGGGCCTTCAGGGTCAGCTTTCAAAGAAAGCGTGGAAAAGAGGCACGGCTGAGGACAAAACTGCTGGTAGGAGAAAGAGGAAAGGACTCTGCAGGTCCCAGTATGCTGCCCCTCTTTGTGCCTCTCAAGCAGGTGCATGAGTGGTGCCCACAGCAATACCCTCCCCACCCATCACTGGTCCGGCTCAGCACTTTTTCAGTGGGAACACACAACACAGGAAAAGCAGAAAGCAAATCATCACAGAATCACAGTTTTTCTATGGTTGGAAAAGACCTTTAAGATCATCAAGTCCAACCATTATCTAACTCCACCAGGGCCACTACTGCACCATACCCAGATGGCTTTTAAACACATCCCGGGATGGCGATTCGACCGCTTCCCTGGGCAGCCTGGTCCAGTCTTTGATAACCCTTTTGACAGAGAAGCTTTTCCCAATGTCCAATCTAAACCTCCCCTGGGGCAGCTTGATGCCATTGCCTCTTCTCCTGTCAGTTGTGTTTGTGAGACAAGATCAACACCCTTTTGACTCCAACCTCCGGTCAGGGAGTTGAGAGTGAGAAGGTCTCCCCTGAGTCTCCTTTTCTCCAGAGTAAACAAGCCCAGCTCCCCCAGTCCTACTCATAAGACATGTTCTCCAGACCCTTCACCACCTTCAGTGCCCTTCTCTGTTCACACTCCAGCCCCTCAATGTCTTTCTTATCCCAAAATTAAACACAGTGCTCAAGATACAGCCTCACCAGTGCCAAGTACAGTGGGACAACCACTCCCCTCGTCCTGCTGGCCACGTTATTCCTGATGCAGACCAGGATGCCGTTGGCCTTCTTGGCCATCTAGTCCCACTGTGGGCTCAAATGCCACAACAGGACACCATCAAATCCTTGCAAAAAGCTTCAAGCAGTAAATTCACTTTGCCAGCCAACTAAAATTCCCACTTCTCGTAACATGAGCAAGCGGAGTTGAGTGAACTCTGCCCCAACTTGTACTCACTGGACAGGAGCTGAAGTGCTATTGATTGGCAAGTTGGCATTAAAACTTGGACCATGTAAGCGGCTTAAATCATTTCACTTACAGATCTCTAAAGAAATTTCTTTCATATCCACCAAATGCCTCATTAGCTAAAGAGATTTTAGTCACAGGATGCACGCAAGACCTCATTCTGCCATAACAATTTGCCATTGATACAAGATGAAGCCCTGAAAATTAAACTGACCTTGGAAGTGTGAGCTTCCAAACTTCCTACCAAATACTACCTGAGCTACTCAGTGTGACTTCTTTTCTTGTTATTCCAACTAAACCACTCCAAGGGTGAAATTCTTCTGATCAGATTTGTTTACAGCGTAGACACCTATGTAGGAATTAGTCATATAGAATCATAGGTCATTTTGGTTGGAAGAGACCTTCAAGATCATCAGGTCCAACCACTCCCCCATCCCTGCCAGGGCACCCCTGAGCCCTGTCCCTCAGCACCACACCTCCATGCCTTGGAAACCCCTCCAGGGATCAGGGGGACTCCAGCCCTGCCCTGGGCAGCCTGGACAATCCTGGAGGGAATTGAAATTGTTCCTCAGTTCCAACCTCAGCCTCCCCTAGGGCAACTTGAGGCTGGTTCCTCTTATCCTGTCACTTGTTCCTTGGGAGCAGAGCCCGACCCCCCTGGCTCCCACCTCCTGTCAGGGACATGGGGAAATTGAGGTCTCCCTTTAGCCTCTTTTGCTCCAGGCTCAAGAACTCCAGGTCCCTCAGGTGCTCCTCTTAAGATCTGTGCTGTAGGCCCTTCCCCAGCTTCACTGTCCTCCTTTGGTCATGCTCCACGCTATAGCTTCCCCTTGGATTCAAAGGAAAGAAACACGCATTTCTGGGGTGTGCTATGTCCCATCCTAATGTAGACATCACAACCAGGCCAGATATTCCTATTCAAGCTGTCAAGCAAGCAGCACTTCTCCATTGAGTTAGAAAGTAGGATGGGGAAGCGCCTCATCTGTGACTCTCTCATCCAGAGTTCCACACCCACAGCTAATTGAGACTAATCTCCTCAACACCAGTGAAATGAGCCCGAAGCAAAACACAGAAGGAAAAGGATGAACAACTTCTGCCCACCCCCACCCCCCAAAAAAAAACCAACTCAAATCAAAGCACAAGGGAACACTAGGAGCTCAGGAAGAGAGGACATTGGCTCAGCACGGTGCCAGCTGACCCTACAGAGCAGCAAACCTCTGAGGAGTCCTGCCAGGTAGAGTCATCAGCAGATTAAAGCTCGTGATGAGGCAATCTTCTTCTGAGATGCCAGAAGTTATGATCCAAGGTGGGTCCTGTGGATATCCTTGGCACAGCCCTAATCCCATTCTCTAGAGCCTCTGCGCCACGGTGCCTCACAGGTGGGGACATCCAAACAGCACTTCAGACGGACATTATTCTTTTTGGATAAGCATTTCACTTCAAATGTAAATATTTCCCTGCAACACCGATTGATGCCGACGCAGAACTGCTCGGGGACGTTCGTGGGTTCTTCAAACGTTGACCCCTCCAAAGAAAACTTATTTATCAGTTCGTGAAGCGCTCCAAGGAACTCCTCCGCCGAGGCCGTAGCTGCTGCCTCTGACCTCTGCTCATAAAGAGTGCCCCTTTTCTCCTTAGCTCCTCAACAGCCCCCATTTGGCAAGTCCAAGGCCTGACTGTTCAAACGAACTGATTATGCTACTTGGGATTTCTCATTTCCATCAAAACGGATTAGTTTATAATCCCCGCTGCCGTTTCATTGAACTAACAAAGCTGGTTTTGCACCCAAAAAAAAAAGCTAAAAACCTGTTATTTTTTATGACTGCAAGACAGATTGGTTTTCCTTTCCCCATTTGTTTAAAACAAAAATAATTCTAGGCTTAACGTTACAACTCAGAGAAGCTTTTGCCACTTCAGGCTATTTTTACTGCACTCTTCCTCCCCTGAAACATTATCTCGGGAAGCTTTAGAGAGCGAGCAGAGCGGCAACGTGTCGATATAATGTATAGAAACTGTAGATCCACAACCAGTTTGCCACTGCAATGATGTTTGTGCTTGAACAGAGGATTTTCTAATCTTGTTTTATAGATCCTAGAACGGCTTAAGTTGGAAGGGACCTTAAAGATCATCCAGTTCCAGCCCCCCTGCCACGGGCAGGGACACCTCCCACTAGAGCAGGTTGCTCAGGGACTCATCCTGCTTGGTCTGAAATATTTCCAGGGATGAGGCTCCACAACTTCTCTGGGTTTTAAGCCACAGAAGTTTAAGATGTGTGTCTAAACCCACTTCCCGCAGAGTTTATCCCGCTATAACCACATCAAACCAGGATATTTGGCTCTATTACTGCGGAGCGTCCGAAGTGTTACAGGTACAGCTTTTACTGACTGCAGAGTCAGCAAGATCAAAGAGACTCCTGAGGTCTCTCTTCTCCTCATTTAATAAAGACTTGACATTAAGGAAGACATTCTGCATTTATTGTTTGTTTTAGTGGGCATTAGGTTTTCATCGAGGTGAAATGAGGGGAAATGAAGTTGTGTCCTCTCAGCTTCCATCCACTCACCCTATCCCCAAAGCAGTTCTCTCAGCACAATGTGATCTTCTGCCTCCTCTCAGCATCTGTAACTCTTCACTGGGCAAGGCACAGGGAAATTTAGTTTGCCTCCACCTAACAGGTCTTTTCTTTTTTCCTCTTTGTGGAATTAAATAAATACAGGACAAATACGGAGACAAAAAAAAAAAAAAAAATCAGCATTGGGCACTTGCTCTGAATTCCAATTTTTCTGTTCAAACAATTTTTCTCTAAATGTCTGTGGCACCTTTAATTTTCTTTCCTCTCCTGTTCTGTGTTTTGTATCAGAAGGATTACATTATGTTAAACACCACATTAAATGATGCTGCTAAAATGGAGCATTTTCCAGTAACTAGTATTACAGGAGTGTTATTTGTCTCTGTACACAATGAACAACTGAGAAACTCAAGACAACTGTTTAAAAAAAATACAGATATTTCACAGAATCAGAATTGTTTTGGTGGGAAAACCTCTAAGATCAGAGTCCAACTATAGATCAAGTCCTACCATGATATTTGGAGCAGTAGCCCTTGCAACAGCTATCACCTTTTCCATGTCTTGAGTAACTTTGAATCACAGACTGGCAGGGGTTGGAAGGGACCTCTGGAGATCATCGAGTCCAACCCCCCTGCCAGAGCAGCATCCCCCAGGGCAGGACACACAGGAACAGATCCAGGGGGTTTGGAAAGTCTCCAGAGAAGGAGACTCCACCACCTCTCTGGGCAGCCTGGGCCAGGCTCCATCACCCTCACAGCAAAGAAGTTTCTCCTCCTGTTGAGGTGGAACCTCCTGGGTTCCAGTTGGTGCCCATTGCCCCTCATCTTATCCCAGAGCACCCCAGCAAAGAGCCTGGCCCCTTCCACTTGACCCCCACCCTGTAGAGATTTGCAAATATGAACCAGCTCCCCTCTCAGGCTCCTCTTCTCCAGACTGAACAGCCCCAGGGCTCTCAGCCTTTCCTCACAGGAACCTCAAATTAATTTGGCCGGTGATGTTCCCTGTCAAACACTTACACAATAATAAATCACGTGTTGATTTTACTGATTAATCAAAATCCACAAAATGGTCACAAGGGAGTCTTATGCAACCAGCAAAGAACCACCCAGGTGGGCGCTGGGTGACAGCAGGAGAGCAGGATGAGAGCTACCACAGGTCACCAGGGTTCCTCTTCAAACGCCCGTTCCCCAGGTAAATCGTGTCGCACCAGATCCCACTCATTACAGACATCAAGAGGGAAGATGGATTTGTTCTAATATGCTTAGAGGAGCAACTGGCTGCATTTCCCGAGCCGAAGAGGCACTGGAAAACGTGGGTAGTTGCTAGGCTGCTGCTGCCGTGTGACACTGGCTCAGCAAACTGTGCTGATCAATCGCCCGAGAAATCTTCTTATCCCCAACCTCTCCCACACAAAGTCCCATCTCAGTACCTGGGGCTTTGGAAAAAAAAAAATAAGGAAGGAAAAATAAAAGGAAAAGTGCGTAACAGCAAATGCTAGAGGAAAAATAGCCAATTAAATGGTAATATGCAGTTCTGGGTCAGGGATTTGTTTTACGCAGCCTAGCAAGAAATGGTTTGTAACATTTCAAGTGCTGAAAAGACCCTTTCAGTGGGGTTTTTTTAGGTGAAGCCAGGCTTGTTAAACTCAATTTGTATTTTAGGGAAGATGAGGCTTGAGGTATTTGCAGCCTTGGGGTAGATTCTACTGCACATGGAAGAGGCTGGAAGGGATTGTAGGGTGTGAGCCACGCCAACTTCAGCTGAATTATTTATGTGAGTGCTTTACATCTAAATGGTCTCATCTGCTTGGGATGTCACGATCAACAGCCATAAAATACCTACCAGGAGACTCAGCTGGATCAGTGGTTATATTAATACCAACCCCTGTCACCACATTTGGTGGTTCCAGCTGGACCTGTGGAGCTCTGCAGCAGAGACATTAAAGGCACTTTGCAGGCAGTGGGCAGGCTCCATGGAGCTTCTGCTGCTACGAAACCACTTGACAAGGGTGAAATCACCCATGGCAGAGAATACGGCAGCGATTCAGGGCAGTGATCAATACATCCAGCCAAGGCAGAGGATTCTTAGTCAGAATTTCATTGAGAAAGGATTTGAATGAAGTTTAGCACAAATAATTGTCCCTCGATTTTATCCCTTTTTTTTTAGATTTACAGTGATGAAGTGAACCTGAGCAATTCTAGATGGCTGCAGGTTTACACAGGTAATCACAGGCAATCTCAAATATAATCACAGAACCATAGAATCTTAGAATAATTTTGGTTGGAAGAGAACTTTAAGATCAAGTCCAGCCACTTCCACATCCCTGCCAGGGCACCACTGAGCCCTGTCCCTCAGCACCACAGCTCCACGCCTTGGAAACCCCTCCAGGGATCAGGGGGACTCCAGCCCTGCCCTGGGCAGCCTGGGACAGGCCCAGGCAACCCTGGAAGGCACAAAATAGTTCCTCAGCTCCAACCTAAACCTTCCCTTGAGGCTAGTTCCTCTTGTCCTGTCACTTGTTTCTTGGGAGAAAAGCCCCCTGGCTCCAAGCTCCTGAATGTCAGGGAGTTGTGGAGAGCCAGAAGGTCTCCCCTGAGCCTCCTTTGCTCCAGGCTGAACAAGCCCAGCTCCCTCAGCCGCTCCTCCCCACACTCCTGCTCCAGACCCTTCCCCAGCTCCGTTGCCCTTCTCTGGCCACACTCCAGCCCCTCCAGCTCCTTCTGGGAGGGAGGGTCCCCCAACTGAATCCAGGATTTGAGGTGAAGCCTCCCCAGTGCAGGGGGATGATCCCTGCCCTGGTCCTGCTGGGCACACCAGTGCTGAGCCAGCCAGGATGCTGGTGGCCGCCTTGGCCTCCCTGGGCACACACTGCCCCATCTTCAGCCACAACCCCCACAGATCTATACCACTTCTGCCGATTTTTGTGTTTATTTGCTCTTCTTCAGACAGTTTTCAATAATGTTTTCAGACAGTGCAGTACAGCAAACAGCAAGATAAGTTTTCTAAAGAATGGAAGAGTCTTTTTTTATATATAATTCAGGTGACAGAACATATGTAATACACGCTTTTCAGATACTCTGTGAACCACAGAAGAGGGTCCTCATTTATACTGCACAGACAGACCCGAGAGGGACAAGAAATCTTTCATCGTAATGTAAACGACGGAGTGTGGCACAATGTGATTTGGAAAAAAAATCATCCCTGTAATTAAGTCAAGCAATTCTGAACATGAATTGACCTTTAAAAATCACCAGCTATTTATCCATATTTCCAAGGGTGAAATCACTGGCATTTATAAATTGGACTCGATTTACATTTTGGCAATATCAGCAGGATGGGGATAGAACTGCATTGTTAAATAGGTTAAAAAAGGCAAGTATCCTCATAAATGAAGAAAAAGCTATAAAGACTTTTCTTTATTACGACATGCAGAGACTTAACGTGTGCCATGAATTCCCAGCCTCATGCCCCTGTGGTCCCAGCACACACACTGAGGGTTTAAAGAGCTTTATCCATCTGGGCTACGAGCGGGTCGGTCTGTTCTGAGGCAGCTGGAAATTACATGGCCTGAGAAATCTATCATTTTCCCCCAATTCCAGCCTAAACCAATACAAGGCAGTCAGAGAATAAACAAAATAATCCTCCCTTTCTGGGTTGTAGCCTAAACGGTGCGCAATACGTACAGCCAACTAGAGTATTGCCCAAAATACATCTCTCCAGAAAGAGGTGAGCCTCCAAAACCAAAGTAGGGAGATCAGAGGAGCACAGTTGGCCGTGCCCAACACTCATGTATGGACACCCCCCCCCACACACATCCCTCTTCTGCCTCCCTCACGGGAAACAGTCTTAAGTGAGGAGAAACTGGAGCTGGATATACCATAACATTTCTTTTCTCCCTTTGGAGGTATTATAAAAATATAAAGATGAGACAGGAAGGCCACTCATAGCAATAAAAAGACACCAGCCAGCCCATCAGTTGGATGTTTGTACAGCTAATCCTCAGTGAGGACAGGACATCTATCTTTGTTGCTATAGTTACAGGGGCCTTACGGGGCACGTATCGTATCACTCTTGTCTTGCACTTATTTACTGGAAAAAAGGAAGCAATTTCATCTATTATTTATACAGTTCCTGCTTGTTTCACCACTTCATCTCCACTCTGCGCTACCACACAGTCACTTCACTTCCCCCCAGTTCTTTGAACGTGGTTTGGACGATTTCAGATTCAACCACCGTGAACGCGGCACAAGATAATTCTCAACTGAAAAATACAAAGCCTCCCATGATCTCCTCTATAGGCTTTTGAAACCCACCTGGATGCAGCCACGGGCTCCCCACCCTGGGTGACCCTGCTGGAGCAGGGGGGTTGGAGGAGATGATTTCCAGAGCGACCTTCCAACCCCCATGTTGTGGTTTAACTTCTGCCAGCAGTTATACACCACACAACCACTTCCCCCCTGCCCCATTGACACCACCTCCTGAGGGACAAGAAGGAATAAAAGGTGAAACCCTAAGAGTCAAGATAAGGACAGTCTAATAAAAACACCACAAAGAGAGAAGCAAACACCAGCACTAGTGACAGTACCGATGAAATCAGAGAGCCAGGAAGGCTCCACCTATGCCCAAGACATCAACTTACCCTGCTCTGGCTGCACTGAAGCTCCACACTGAAACAAATTGAAAACAGGACTCACCAGCCTGCCCCAGCCCTCCCCTTATAAAGGGGCAGGACTCCAGGTGGTATCACCAATGCCCTTGGCTGGTTGGGTGGTTTCTCCCAGCTCTGGCTCCTCCCAGCTGCAGCCCCCTCCCAGTTAATTGGGCCAGCAGCTGCTGGGGATAATTAACCCAAACCCAACCCAGGCCACCACACCATGCTGGGATTCTGGGATTTCAGCAGCTGGGAACGGCATTTTTCCCCTCAGGCAGCGGTCAGTCCTCATGGTTTCACTGTGGGCTCTGTCTGGGCACACAGTTTCTTGGCACTGATTGTGTTATTGATTTAGAAAATGATTTGCTATGATTGTCCTTATATGATGTAAGAGTACATTAAAAATTAAGAAAAAGCCAACCAAGCAACGAACCAAGAAAAAAACAATGGTATAAACACCAGAGAAAGAGTCTCCTGTGTCTGGGAGAGTCTACACTCCCAACTACAGGGCGTTACAAGACAGAAAATGCCTTTTTTGGGGCTACCAAATCGAGCTACGTTACTGTGCTCCCCAGAACCAGCAGGAAAAGTGCAGGTATCTGTGTCCTCACCCCGGTGCAGTTCCAAGGGAGGAGGCACCAGCAACACCAGCAACCCGGGAGCGGGAGGTGAGCACCCAGGAGGGATGTCACCTTGCCTTGCAGAGCCCTTTTTAAGCACGCTCTTAATTCAGGCTGCAAACACCTATCGGTGTCACTTACTCATCCCGACACTAAGCTGGGAAGAGCTCCGAGGGCTGCTGACCCCAGCAGCGCCTCGTTTGCTGGCTGAGTAATAAGTCCACGTTCTCAAGAGGGAGATGGATGTTAATGGCTTGAAACTGAGAGGTGCTGAGCAGTTAGAGCCTCGTGCTGAAGTCATCTTCGAGGACAGAAGGCACCCTGGCAATTACAGATCCTCTCGCTCCTCCTGGGATCAGGGCATAAATAAGGCTCTGCATTTTTCTGTAGTTAATAAAGGAGCTCCGATGGCTTCTACACGGAGGAAAGTAATAATATGGTGTCATTTTGATGGCTGCTTTGTACTGTTTCGATGTGCTTAGCTCTCCTCTTTAGCTATTTCCAGCGAAGCGAGACCAAAAGGTTATGAACAGTCCACCTAATGCTGTGACCACACAGAGTCCTAGACTGGTAGGGGTTGGAAGGGATCTCTGGAAGATCATCGAGTCCAACTCCCCTGCCAGAGCAGGATCCCCCAGGGCAGGCCACACAGCAACAGATCCAGGGGGAGTTGGAAAGTCTCCAGAGAAGGAGACTCCACAACTTCTCTGGGCAGCCTGAATTTCCACCCATTTGTCAAGTCCTCTCAACATTCAGCTAAAGGTAACCCCGTGTCTCTTGCTGCTTTGTGACCATCCC
This sequence comes from Baryphthengus martii, assembly GCA_013396935.1. Classification (NCBI taxonomy): domain Eukaryota; kingdom Metazoa; phylum Chordata; class Aves; order Coraciiformes; family Momotidae; genus Baryphthengus; species Baryphthengus martii. Next base: position 19,526 of record VWZK01005918.1, read on the forward strand.
TGAACGTGCTGATTAAGAAATGAATATTCTCCTTTAAGATAGTGATAATTGATCCTTCAGTTCCAAGAGTGGCAGCTCAGAGGAGTTTCCCACACCGTTTTTTTCTCCCCACAATTAGCACAAACTCAACTACTCGAGCAAGACGTTTCCAATTAATCTCCCATTCCAAGATAAAAAAACATTTTGAAAAGGGTTCAACTTTTTTTTCCTGTGAGATGTTTCATCTTTTATCATCATATTTTCATTATCAAGACAACTCAGCAGCTGTCAATCTATGTAACTACACAAGATTTAAAAAACCAACTAATTAAACATTAGTGTTCGACGTGGCACCAGCGCTCCCAAGTCCTTCTCCATGGAGCTGCTCCCCAGCAGGTCACCCCCTCCCCTGTCCTGGTGCAGGGGGGTTATTCCTTCCCTGGTGCAGGACTCTGCCCTTGCCCTGCAGAACATCACGAGGTTCCACTAGATTCACAAGCTGTCATCATGGGAAATCCTGGCATTTTCAAGGCACGCCAGCCTCAACTAAAAGTAAACAACAAGAGTTTCCTTGGTTTGCAGCCCCGTGAGGTGCTTGCAGCTCCTACGGGCTTCGGTCAGATTTGTGGGGACTCAGCACTTCTGCAAGTCGAGCCATTTGTCTTCAAATGTCCTCACTTTGGTGATGTTTAAAATATCCCAAATATTCACGGCGCTTCTGTAGGAAAATGACAGCAGTAGATTCTGCTTTTGGCCATATGACCTACTTTGCAGCTTCTTTCACAGTCAATTATTCTTTTGGTTTCTCTATCATTTTACAGCATTAAATTTCTTTTTTCTTTAATTAAAACCTAATATTTTACTATCGCTTAGGAAAAAAAAAAAATCCTGGCCCAAAACTGCCACAAAATTGTGACTATATGGGTGAGATATCATGAAGAAGAACGGAGTCAATGTTTTTAAGACTTCAAAAAGTGCATTAGGCTTCTCCATTATTACAGAATCTGAAAACATAACTTTATTCTAAAAAATTCAGTAGTGAGGAGCTTCTGCAGAAGACAGCGGGAGCGTCTCTGTGCCAAGTGTTTTTGAACTTGAAGTTATATATTGACATGCCAGAAACACTGATTTAAGCTCTTGGCACAGCTTCTCCCCTTGAAAAACTATGATTTGTGAGATCTTGTAGGGGGCAGCTGAGAAATGACTCACTGTTGCAATAAAACTGGAGGAGAAATGAACTGTTTGGAGGGGAAGTTGGTTATCTCATCAGTTCCTTCTTCACAATCTGAAATCAAGGTGATTGTAAAATGCCCCCTTTAAAGCGATCGGTAAACGTGTAACTTGGTGGATTCACAAGTGGTCAGATATAACTCATAGAAGACAAACCTCATTTTTTAATCTTGGGTGTTGCATTTGCATTAATAGATTGAATAACTGCTATAGAAATAAAAATATTACATGAGGGGGGTGAGGGGGGCAGTACGTACATCAGAAGACCAGAAGCCACCGGAGTGATCACCCTGCCACAAACCCCGTGCAGTCACTTTTCTGAAAGCACATCCTCTGCACATCATAGAATCCTAGACTGGCTTGAGTTGGAAGGGACCTTCAAGATCATCTGGTTCCAACCCCCCTGCCATGGGCAGGGACACCTCCCACTAGAGCAGGTTGCTCAGAGCC
>VWZK01005919.1:0-17042 GCA_013396935.1 Baryphthengus martii
AGTCTGGCCCTATCCACTTGACATCCACCTTTAGATATTGGTAATTACTGATAAGATCCCCTCTCAGTCTTCTCCAGGCTAAACAGCTCCAGGTCTCCTTTGCAAGTATGAGGTTGTTCCTTCCACTCTTTCTTTCCAGTCATTTCCTTTGACCTGAGTTTTTCTTCATTCCTGGTTATTCTTCTACTGCTGATATTTGCAGGTGCTTATTCACAGCCTCCCAAGAGGCTGCTTTTATTTTTAAGAAAAGTCACTTCAGGCTGAAAATAACTCTTGTTTTTCTGTGAACACTCTTCAATGTACATCTAGTTTTATCTAAGGAGCTTAAATATTCTACTTTAACAAAAGCCTCAAAGTTTTATCAGTCTCTGTTGCTCTATTACAATATTACAAAACAGACATCCAAATTTCTGGCCTGCCATTTGTGTTAGGTGCCTTTTAGCTTTAAAAATAGAAGTTGGTTTTGAGCCTCATATGGATATTTTAAACTTCTAACGTGGTTTGAATTTACATCCCCATAGGTGAAACTTCCCCTAAGGATTTCAGTCTTTAATACAATTTAGAAATCTGCAAAAATCTAATGCTTTGGTTTTGACCAAGCTGAACTGAGATACCTCAAACAGAAGTGGTCAAATCTCAAACTACAACTTTTTGAAATGGGTTGTCAAAACCCACCCTGAGCAAATCAGCCCACAAGCCTGTCACTTTACTATCTTATGTTTTCAGCACACAGCTCCTGTGTCAGATCCGAGATAATATACTGTCTCCAGTTCCTGCTCTGCTGGCTCCGAACCTACCCTCCCCCACTGCACATCTGTATTCTGGATATTTCCTTGGAGATTCATTAACTGCTCCTTCCTCAAAGGCTGTGATTATTGGCATTTTTCTCAGACTACATTTCTAAGCACTTAAAATACTTATCAGGACATAGAAATAAATAAATACAGAAAAAAATATCAATTTATCATTCTCCCTGTAAGACATCGCAGGTAAAAAGAAGACCTAAGTTTTGGCTAATATTTTTAAAGACCGTTTTCTATCTTGCATGCCTGAGTATCGTTTGCATAGCATTTCACACTCTCTTAATGTCAGTGTCCTCAGAGGGACAGGGTGAATTAGAATATTGGTATCTCTAATTTAGGAGGCAATTAGACCAATACCAACAAAGCAGAGCTGAATGCATGTGCAAAACAATCAAGTTAGAATTCTGCTTTAATTAAAAATCAGTCAAATAATCTATTATCCCAAAATGCTTTAGGCATGGTTCCAATCCAGCACATCTTTTTTTTAATCTTTTAGTTCCGCACCCAGAAAGTGATTGAAACAAGACTGTAAACTACCAAAACGGTCCTTTCTGCACAAGTTCCTCTCTCAGCTGGAGATCTCAGGAAGACTGAGAAATAAATGTCTTGATGTTAGTCAGGCACTTGCTAAATCACTTCTAAAAAAAAAAGAAAAGAAAAAAAAAAAAGAAATGAAAATAAAACCAATAAAATCAAAGCAGTACACATCTCTCACCAATAAATAAGAGTTTTCCCATTCTTTGTCCCACTACCTGCAAACACCACCTCAAAGGACACCTCTTATTTCCTCATATTTCCATCCTTTTGCCTCCTTTGACAAAAGGCAACGTGAGCCTCCTCTATAGCTGCACAACTTAAACATGTTCTGTGGGGCCCTGCTGCATAACAAGCATTTCAGCCTTAGGAGACAGAAGCAGCACAAGGTGGCCGAGCTGCCAGAGCCAGCTACCTGCACGTGTCACTGAACTGGGGTTCAAGGAAGGATGGCAGGAGGAGCAGGGCAGAGGTAGAGTATGTCACGTAGTAGAGAGTGTATAATCATGGAGAGGACCCTCCTGGAAACTACCCTAAGGTACATGGAACATAAGGACGTGGCTGCTGACAGCCAACATGGCTTCACTAAAGGCAAACCATGCCTGACAAATCTGGTGGCCTTCTATGATGGGTTTACAGTGTTGGCAGATAAGGAAAGAGCAACTGATGTCATCTACCTGGACTTGTGCAAAGCATTTGACACTGTTCCACATGACATCCTGGTCTCTTGAAGAGACATGAAGAATTGAAGAGGCACGGATTTGACAAATGGACCACTCATTGACTAAGAAATTGGCAGGATGGTTGCACTCAAAGAGTTGTGGTCAATGGCTCGATATTCCAGCGGAGACCAGTGACGAGTGGCATTCCTTGGGGGTTGGTATTGGAACTGATGCTGCTTAACATCTCTGTCAGTGACATAATAATGCAATTGAGAGCACCCTCAGAAAGTCTGCAGATGACACCAAGGTGTGCAGTGTGGTTGACACGCTGGAGGGAAGGGATGACATCCAGAGAGAACTTGACAGGGTTGAGACATGGGCCCGCACAAACCTCACGAAGTTCAATAAAGCCAGGTGCAAGGTCCTGCACCTGAGTCAGGGCAATCTCTGGTATCAATACAGCCTGGGGGATGAATGGATTGAGAGCAGCCCTGTGGAGAAGGACGTGGGGGCACTGGTGGATGAAAAGCTGGACGTGATTCAGTATGCACTCACAGCACAGGAGCCAATCACATCCTGGGCTGAATCAAGAGCAGCATGGCCAGCAGGTTGAGAGAGGTGATTCTGATTGTCTGCTTCACTATGGTGAGATCTCACCTGGAGTGTTGGGTCCAGCTGTAGGGATGCCAGTGTAAGAAAGACATGGACCTGTTGAAGTAGGCCCAGAGAAGGCCATAAAAATGATCTGAGGGCTAGAACAACTCTGCTGTGAGGACAGGCTAAGAGAGTTGGGGTAGTTCAGTCTGGAGAAGAGAAGCCTTCAGGAAGAACTTCTACCAGCCCTCCATTACTTAAAGGGAGTCTACAGGACAGATGGGGAGGGATTCTTTACCAGGAAGTACAGTGACAGGACAAAGGGTAACAGTTTCAACCTGAAAGAGGGTAGACTTATATTAGATATAAGGAAGAAATTATTCACCATAAGAGTGCTAAGACACTGGAACAGGTTTCCCAGAGAAGCTCTGGATACCTCATCCCTGGAAGTGTTTAAAGTCAGGTTGGATGAAGTTTTGAGCGACCTGGTCTAGTGGGAGGTGTCCCATTCGTGGTGGGGGCGTTGGAACTAGATGATCTTTAAGGTCTCTTCCAAACCAAAGCATTCTATGATATGTATATACACACACAAGTATATGTGTGTATATAACTTGTACCACCCAAGTAACTCACTTATTTTGTTTATTCCTGGGCAGCGTGTGTGCATCATATAAACATTTATAAAAGATAATTATTCTCAAGTGAAATAAAATACTAAAAAAAAAAAAATTGTAAAAAGTTATAAAGCACAGTAGACAGCTCTGAATTCAATTTGTTATTACGCATTGCCTGGTTAGTTCTATAACTACACATACACTGGATTTTGTTTCTATTAACTGGAATCTGTAATAATTTTAAAAAATAAAAACCAAGTCCCCAGGGGCATATAAAGACGATTGTTGATCAAATCCATGTTGACCTCATGAATACGGGTTATTCAGCCACTACCACTCACTATACTGAAATACACTGAAGAATTAACAAGAATAGAAAACTAACATACTTCTTGAGCCCATTTCCTCTTTCAAGACGCTTGTGGGAGGGACGCTGGGCAGTTCACAAAAGATTAATCTCAAAATTTCCCTTCAGGCTTGTGCTGAAGGAAGAAGACAGTGAAGGTCTCCCAATTCCAGAAACAACCATCCTCCTCTGCAGAAGTTTTATTCTATCAGGTCAACACACAGAAGACAGTGGTGGGTCCCCAGCCACCTTCTTCACCACTCCTTATAGAATCACAGAAGAGTTTGCGTTGGAACGGACCTTTAAAGATCATCTAGTCTAAACTCCCTGCAGGGAGCAGGGACATCTGCAACTACAGCAGGTTGCTTAGAGCCCCAGCTAACCTCACCTAGAATGTTTTCAGGGATGGGGCATCTACTACCTCCCTGTGCAACCTGGACCATGGTCTCACCATTCTCATTTTAAGAAGTTCTTCCTTCTCTCTCATCTAAATCTACCATCTTTTAGTTTAAAACAATTACCCCTTATCCTGTCACAACAGTCCTTCTAAAAAGTCTGTTTCCATCTTTCTGACAGGCCCCCTTTAAGTACTCAAAGGCCATAAGAAGGTCACTCCTGGGCCTTCTCTTCTCCAGGCTGAACAACCCCAACTCTCTCAGCCTGGCCTCACACCAGAGGGGTTCCAGCTCTTGCACCATCTCCGTGGCCTCCTCTGGCCCTTCTCCAACAGATCCATATCTCTCCCACGCTGAGGACTCCAGAGCTGGACCCAGCACTGTGGGGGGAGGGGGCATCTCACAAAAGCAGAGTAGAGGGGCAGAATCCCCTCCCTCGACCTGCTGCCCACACTGCTCTGGATGCAGCCCAGGATGCCATTGGCTTCTGGGCTGCGAGCACACATTGCCGGCTCATGTCCAGCTTTTCATCCACCAATATGTTGAACTGATAGGTGAGTGTTTCTTTTCCGTTCCCTACACCCAAAAGAAAATGGTTAGAACAACTTTCAGATCTTTATAATCAAGAAGAAAACGACTGCAACGCAGCAAGGTCTTTGTTTAACCTGGCAAATTCTTACAGTGCACAGTCAGAAAGCCAGAGTGGCTCGGCTTTGCGCGGATGCAGGATTAAGCACGGCCATCCAACACCAAACTGTGCACAGTCTGGCAGGGTCAGGATCACCACTGTGCTGTGGCTTGGTGGTCACCAGGGCCAAAGCCCATCTCACCTACAAATACAAACCCTGCACAGAATATTGAGGCGTGAGGCCACAGGACCATATGGCAAGAGCACCTCTGAAGGCTGACTCACGCAGCCATGCAAACACGAAGCCGATGGAAGAGGCAATGTCTGGTTAGAACCTTTTCTATACCGTTAGCACTTGCACTAATTACGATCACCAATAGCAGCAGTCACTCTGATGGGAGGGCTGGACAAAAGTGACACAGCTGTCAACTACATTCAAAAAGCCAAATCCTTAAGAGTTCATCGTTCTGGGGCCAGAACACAATCCACCCATCTTGACACACAGGCTTGCAGCTTTTCTAGGGCAGAATGCTTCGGAGAGTAAGTACAGCTGACGCAGCCGTTAAAAAACTAAGCACATTTCCCTGTTTCTCAGGGGGATTTAAACAGCAGGTGAGTGGGGCTGGTCTGTGGGACATGACCCTTTTTTATTTCAGCTATTTAGATGCAAATTGTTCCCCCTTCCCTCCCCCTCTCAACACCATCTGTTAGCCCAGAGGTTTAGACTGTGCATAGGGTGTAGATTTTGGGGGAGGGGGACATAGATAAAGCATTGAGAAAGTTTCTATTGATGCCTCCATTTCCTCTGGGGCACAGTTTAGGGAAGAAAACAAAAAACAAACCCAAGCAACTCTCTGCAATACTATTAAATTGCAGTAGGATTTTTCTCTCATTCTACTGCACTTTGCCTAGAGACCCCATGGAATTCCTACCCTGGAAAACATTCCTCATCCAGCTTTTGGCCCACAAGCTACATTATAAAGTAACACTTACAGCAAGTTGCTATGGTGTCAGCATAGGGTGTGAGCTGGTACTGCCGGAAGTATCAGAGATTCAAGGAATTAAAAGGCTTAAATAATAATGATGAAGTCCTTCACTACAAGGCACAGTATTTAATGTTCCTTTGGTGCTAAGGAAGCCCCCTCATCTCTGTCTGATTTTCCCCAGTGAACAACAATGTACTTTCAAGAACTTGTTGAGAGATTTGATTCATTAAACACTTCACCCAAGGCTCTGGATTCTTCATGAAGTAAAGATTACTGGGTGATGGCACAGAGTACACTGTCAGGAAGCATGAAGATGATACAGTACTGGGAGAGGTGGCTGACAGATCAGATGGGTGTGCTGCCACTCAGGGAGATATGGAGAGGCTGGAGAAATGGGCCAACACCATCATGGTGAAGTTCAACAAAGCAAAATGCAAAGCCCTGCTGCTCAGGAGGAATAACCTTACACACCAGCACAGACTGGGAGGTAACAGGCAGAAAAGCAGCTGTGCAGAGAAAGACATGGGAGTCCTGGTGGACATCAAGTTGACCATGAGCCTCCAGAGCACCTTTGTAGGAAAGCAGAACAATAGCATCTGGGCTGCATTAGGAGACTCTGCCAGCAGGTTAAGGGAGGGAATCCTTCCCCTCTGCTCAGGGCTGGTGAGACACATCTGGAGCACTGCCACCCCAGTACAAGAGACATGGATGTACTAGAGAGAGCCTAGCAAAGGTCTGTCACAAGAGAAAACTTCTTTCCTGTCAGGGTGCCAGAGCCCTGGATCAGGCTGCCCAGAGAGGTTGTGGAGTCTCCTTCTCTAGAGAGATTCCAGACGTGCCTGGACACAATCCTGGGCAACCTGTTCCGCGTGACCCTGTTTTCGCAGCGAGGTTGGATGGGACAATCTGCAGAGGTCCCTTTCAACCCTTACCAATCTGTAATTTTGTGAAAGGTCCAGAAAGATGATTAAGGCACTGAAGCATCTGACGTGTGAGGAGAGGCTGATAGAGATGGGACTGTTGAGCCTGCAGAAGCAAATGCTATGGGGAGTCCTATCAATGTGCATAAATACCTGATGGAGGTGCGAAGAAGATGGAATCAAGCTCCCCTTGGTGGTATCCAGCAACAGGGCAAGAGGCAATGGGCACAAACTGAAATACAGGAAATTCCATTTAAATGTAAGAAGGAGGGGAAAAAAAAACAAACCAAACTAAAATAAAAGCTGAGAACTTTTATCCCGGGAGTGGAACCAAACCATGAAACAGACTGTCCAGAAAAATCACGGAGTTTCCATACTTGCGGGTGCTCAAAACCCCTGAGTAAACTGTTCCAGCAACTATCACTTCAAGTGGGGGGTTGGACTAGATTATCCATGGAGGTTCCTGCCAACCTCACCCATTCTACAATTATAGACCCCTAAAAGTGTCAGGGAGGCTCTACAAGAGACAAATACACAACGTCATTCAAACAACTTATCTGAAGCAAGTGATTTTACTCAACAGGATCCAAGGCCCCAGTTTAGCGACGGAGACAAATTAAGAGAGGTGGTAAGTGACAACCATGAGCAGAAAATCAGTGGAACAGTTGGCATTGGTACTACAACACCCTCATTTTCCATTTTAACATGTGGGGTACAGTGGGATATGGAAGCTCTTGTCCCAGCTCTCACACAGACCTCATTTATGATCTTAAAAACGGGGCGGAGGGGGGAAGTGTGAGTATGTCTTGTTCGCTCTGCCCTGCTCCAATCAATCACCTCTTTAAAGGAAAGACAATTCAGGTACTTACAGAGCACACAACATGGAAAAAAATCCCTTCTAGGTGTTTCTGCAAATTCAGTTACCACAAGAAACACATTCTTAACTAAAAAAAAAATTTACAAAAAATTAGAAAATAAAGAGAACTGCATATGAAGTCCCAATGGGAAACTCAACAGCAGAAGGTAAAGTGGGGCATGGAGCGGAGGGAAAAATCTTCCTCCCTCTTGGAGTCCAGATAATGGGAAAGAAGAGCCCTCCCTAGCTTGAAGTATGAATAAGAAGAGACCACCTAGGGGAAAGTGGAGAAGGAAGAAAATACAGTGAGGGCTTCAGAGTCTCAACTGAAGCTGAGAAAGTTCTTAGGCTGCCCTTGCATGACATCCAAGGCTGACACCAAGACAGGTTCAGGCAGACTTTAATGACGATGCTCCACTGAGGTGAAGAACAGGAGCTCTTATTTTGGCTGGGATGAACTCCTGCCAGACAAGGGCTACACAGCAATATTTTTTAAGGGTTTTGAGCCTTTTTGTTTTTTTCCGTTGGGATATTGTTTTGGTTTTTTGAGTGGTACCAACACAAACACATTGTCCTGTTTCTTGCAGAGAGAAGAGGCCAGAACAACATATGATCTCAACTATTTGGTGATAGAAATGTCTGGGCCGTACTGCCAAACTATTAACTTCTAAAACATGCAATTCAGTATCTCTTACTGGAAAGCAATATTCCTACAAAAGTTGCAGGCATTTCATAGAAACGTTTTCCTAAAAAAAAATAAAATAAATTATCTGAACAAAGTCTAAATAAATTTATGATAGTATTTTGAGAGAACTTGAAGTTTTTCTTCTAAAATAAAAGTGGTTATATTTTCTCCATTTATGAAAAGTAAATGGAGTTTTCAGAACTTCAGCGTTTCCCCTACAGAATAAGAGTCTTCTTTATGCACTGCTCTAAATCACCAGCTAATTTCTGTTTCCCGATCTCTGGCATTTCACCAGCATTACTGAGAATCTAAAGAACAGTTATTGGAAACATTTTTATTTAACCAACTTCTTGTTCACGAAACTAAGCACATGTGTAAGATTCATGCCCTGCAGTACTGCAGTTTGAGCTGTACTACAAGATCCAGGCACCAATTCTTAGTCTCCTTAGACTTTAAAAAGACAGGAAGGTCATCTGTGATAGCTAAGGGGTACTTGGCCTTAATGCCAGCAAGCCACCCACTGAAAACAGTGGGAGTTTGGCCCAAATTAGGATTTCAGGATTTATCCCATAATGCCCTGTAACACTTCCCACACAGTACTGTACTACCTGACAGCTTCTGAAAATTGGCAAAATGTGAAGGATGCGCCGACAACATCCGAGATGAGCCTTCCAAGGGCATGTTTTGTAACAACTGAGTTCACCCAATACCTGTCTGCATACACACGTATTACTGCAATTCCACATTAAGAGGGTTTTTAGCGTGCTGATTTTAAAAGCACAGTGGCTAAAAACACATCACCAAAAGCCACTGAATGCCAAACAAATCAGATTTTTAAAAGCAAAAAAAACATAAAGCAGTTGCATCCAGGACATCATTTAACTTGTGCAACATTTCCCCACGTTTGGTTCCCTGCTGTTACTAGTGATTAGATAGGCAACACCAACAACAGACAGATGCTTTTCTAGAACCTCTTTCCAGCACCACCTGCCCAGTTGTCATCTTCTTCCACAGATACCTCTCGAACAGCCCTAGAATAACTACTGCCACCTCTAGTGTGACCTGGGATGAGGTGGATGGGTTTACAGCCACAAAATATTGAGGTCCAAGAGCCAACTGCTGCCCACACGGCGCCTTTGCGCCTGAGCACGGATGCTCAGGAAACCAGTCTGCTCTTGGTCGATGGTCTTTCCCACCACTGTTCCACACCCTTACCTGGTCAATATTTGCTTAATTAAGTATATGCCAGAGTTGAACATTTGCCCTGAGGCTATGAGCGCTATACAACCCAATCTGACCTTTATCCCATAGGGAGCCAAGCAAAAGCCAGCTCATGCATTCCACGAGCCAAGGGCTTCGTATAACAACGCTGCTCTGAACGGGGGGCCTGGATCCTGCCCAAACAGAAGTCACCGTTTTCACTGCCCACAGCATAGGGTCTGCGGCATCTAATTCTTAAACGGATTCTTCATTCGGATCCCTGGAGGCAGCAGGGGCTGGCACATGACAGGATCACACATATGGTGCAAGCCAGATTGTATCCCTGTAAATCATCAATATAATCATATCCCTCTAAATAATCAATGCAGCAACTAGGACACAACATGTAAGGATCCGGTGCAGCCTCTTTAGCTGACACAGCAGCTCCCTGACAACAAACAACAGAAAAACAAACAAATACACAAAAGAGAGTTTAAAAGCTAGCCAAAGGACAGCAGGTCTTTCAGGGATTGAAACATGCCTCATTTTGGCGCAATAGTCAAGCTAAGCACACGTGCTGCTGAAGAGACAAGACAGGTTCCAATTTAAAAGCAGCACTTAGTTATCAAATGAGAAAGAAAAAGGAAAAGGGGAGGGGAAAGGAAAGAGGAGGAAGAAAAGAAGGGGAACAGGAGAGGTAAAAAAACCAGGAAACAGAAAAAAGAGAGCGGGGAGAGGAGAGGAAAAGAAGGTAAAGAGAGAGAGACGAGAAATAGCAAAAGAGGAAAACATAAAGCAGGCTTTGAGGAAGGAGATAAAGGGGAGGGGAAGAAAAAACAGGGGGAACCAAGAGGGGGGAAAATCGGAAAAAAAGCAGCCAAAAATCCCATAGTTGTCATGTTTATGAATTATATTCTCTAGATAGGAAATCTTTGGAGCAAGCAAAAGCCTGTCTGCCCTCCACTTCACAAACCCTTGATATCATAATCACATTTCTAAAATATTGCCTTCTTGAATGATGTAAATTAAAAGGCATAAGTAATTCTCTGACATGCTACTGAAAACCACACACCAACACGAAATAGCGATTTATTGCAAGCAGGTCCATTAAACTACTACGTACAGCATCATAAACAGCAGCCACACAGATACCACTGTCACTGCTGAGTGGAAAACCTCGGAAACTCCTCATCCCTGGCCCTTAGAGACTGAGTGAGAGAAGCTGAACTACTCCTGCTTAGAGCAGGGTTTTGTCCTCCAGAAAGAGTGAAGCATCTCAGCGGACACAGCGACTGCCCCGTAATTAGCATGCATTCTTTGGAGTCAATAAAAAAAAGGGACATTTAACTTACTTAAAAAGTAATTTTTAAGGCAAAAGCCGCAGAAAGCTTTTCAAGTGAGGACTGTGAAAGAACAAAGAGAGGAGACTATGCACTTACATTGGTCAGTAAGGGGCTTATCACAACTGTGACCGAGCATGGTCACAGGAGACCAGGGTTCACAGGCCACACCAAAAGCGGGTTTATTTTCACAGAGGGAAAGCAATTGTTCACCCTCCAGAAAAAGCCCCAAATGAGAAGGCTGGGAAGCCTTTCGAAAAGACTGCCCAGTCAACATGTGCAAGACTAGCACGTCTCTACACTCCCATCACCAAATCACTGCCTGCCTAGCTCTTGCCCTGTGCAACACTCCATTTCCCAGCCCTGCAGGCATCTCACAGCATCACAGAGAATACACCGAGATGATCTGAGTGCATCAATATGCATTTGGGCCATCTGTTAAACCCACAAGGCATCCACTGTCAGGAGATCCATAAAGAGTGAGGAGTCAGCATTAAGCAGCGAGTATGATTTCTTCTTCACCCCTTCTTTTCAAAGATATTTTGGTCCCAATTCCCAGAGAATTGGAGCGTCACTTAAAGAGAACTTTTTGCTCACAGTACCACATGAGATCACATGTTTCAGAGTAAAGCTATCAAAAAAACAAGTCACTTTTCCATCTTGTTTCTACTACAGAGCAGGGAACTCAATCAGGCTCTTCAAGCTGGAGGACAGTGCTTTCTCCACCAGACAAGGCTTCCTCAACGTAGTGTTAGGACTTGCCACTACTTGATAGACATGACTGGGGAATCAACATCTACTCTTGATTTGTTCAAGGTGTTTCTTTAAATCAAAGCAGCCACCTCTAGGAAAAAAAGACTGAAAGAGTGGTTTTGCTTATAGTGCAAGAATCTGTTTTAGTAGAATATTGAGTTTCATAGACTCTACACTCGCATGTGAACTGTGCCTCTTCAAGACTGCAGAGCAAACAGATCAGTAAAGTTTTAATCTAGAAAGCGAGAAGGCAAAAGAGATTAAAAAAAAAAAAGAGATTACAGCCCCCTAAACCAATTACAAGAGCCATGTCACTCTGTAGCACTGCCCATAAGAAATTATCTCAACCTTCAGAAGTCTGTCATCTGGATTATTAATTTTTTTTACACATGAAAGGACTGTATCCCAGAACTGAGCTTCATGTTGAAGAGCAATCTTGTCTGAAGATGATTGACTAGAGCAAAAATCAAGCTAGGGAGCGTGAAAAGTGGCTTCAGACGTATTTAGCAGGTGTATGATTTCAAGCACCAGCTTGATAATTGGGGTGAGCAGACACAGGAGGCACCAACCAAATGTCAGAGGAAGGACAAGTCCCAGTCTACAGTGACATGAAGGCACCAAAAATCCTTTTTCTTTGATCCCCAAATCTGAATCTTTCTCCTTTCTTGAATCCCTGGAAGAAAGGCATTATTTCCGCTCTATTCCACTTTGCAGAGGATTCTGTGTAGAGTAGAAATTCCCTCTTTCCCTTTACTTCTGGCACAGTCTTCATGAAGGAATATATATTACAAAAAGATCTTGAGTCTATAAGTACAGCACCTTCCTGCTGCACAAGTGAGACAAAGTGCTCCAAAGTCACACTCTTGTGTAGCGACAGAAATAAAGTTTTTGCAAATTTCCTCAGAGCCCTGCAGAGTCTATGAAAGTAATTTCGTAATCATCTCACAAACACCACTGACCCCATCAGCCTCACGGGCTCGGAATGGTTTCTGAAGAATAGGCCACACTTCTGCAAGTGACCTCCTAGCCTTGAGCAAGACCATTGCTGGCCGGGGCTGTGACAATGCAATGCCCTCTCCATAGGACAACAGTTATGGATCCCAAGAGAACTCCACTAAAGATATTAAAAGGAAATATTTTTGCAGAAATCCACTCATGCACACCGAGGTGGAGAAAGAAATGGCACAAAGCTCTCAAACACTACTCTTCTTGCTCTTGTACTAGTTACAAAAACTGACAGCAGCACAGACTTCAGAAAAGGCTGTGGATGCTGTCTACCCAGACTTTAGGAAATCCTTTGGCATCATTTCCCACAGCATTCTCCTGGAGAAACTGGCTGCTCACGGCTTGGATGGGTGGATGCTTCACTGGATAAAAAACTAGGTGGATGTCTGGGCCCAAAGAGTGGTATAAATGGAGTTAAATGCAGTTGGTAGCTGGTCACAAGTAGTGCTTTCCAGAGCTCAGTATTGGGGCCTGTTCTATTTGATATCTTTATCAATGATCTCAACAAGAGGCCTATTCTCAGCAGCTTTGGAGACGACACCAAGTTAGATGGGCGTGTTGATCTGCTTGATGGTAGGGAGGCTCTACAGAGGGACAGGCTGGATCGATGGGCCAAGGCCAATGGGATAAGGTTCAATAAGGTCAAAGGCCAGGTCCTGCTCTGGGGTCACAACAACCCCAGGCAATGCTACAGGCCTGGGGAAAAGTGGCTGGAAACCGCCTGGCAGAAAAGGACCTGTGGGGGTTGGTCGACAGGTGGCTGAAAATGAGCCAGCCTGTGTCCAGGTAGCCAAGAAGGCCATGAGCATCCTGGCTTGAATCAGCACTAGTGTGGCCAGCAGGACTAGGGCAGGGATCATCCCCCTGGACTCAACACTGAGAAGGCCACATCTCAAATCCTGGGTTCAGTTTTGGGCCCCTCACTCCAAGAAGAACATTGAGGGGCTGGAGTGTGTCTGAAGAAGGACAGCAAAGCTGATGAAGGGTCTAGAGCACAAGTCTTGTGAGGAGTAGCTGAGTGACATGGGGTTTCTCAGCCTGGAGAAAAGGAGACTCCAGGAAGACCTTCTTGCTCCCTACAACTTCCTGAAAGGAAGTTGAAGCCAGGTGGGAGTCGGTCTCTTCTCCCAAGGAACAAGCAATAGGACAAGAGAAAATGGGTTCAAGCTGCATCAGGAGAGGTTGGACAGCAGGGAAAAAATTTCTTCACAGAAAGAGTTGTCAAGTCCTGGCTCAGGCTGCCCAGGGTAGTGGTGGAATCATCATCCCTGGAGGGATTTAAAAGCCATGTAGATGTGGTGCTGAGGGACATGGTTCAGTGGAGAACTGGCAGTGTTGTTTTAACAGTTGGACTCGATGATCTCAAAGGTCTTTTCCAACCTAAATGATACTGTGATTCTATACACATTAGCCACTCATGCACACCCTGGGCTCCAGCCAGCTTGCCATACCTGCCCATGTTCCAAACACACCTCTAACGGCGGTGCAGATCGAGCTACGAAGACAAGCACAGAGCTGGGTGACAGAGATTTCGACGTGATAGCAGTATTTCAACATAAGCTTGAGTGCAGCCCCAGTTTCCTCTAAAAATGAAAGGCTTGAGTGAGACAATTCATGCGATTAAAGCTACACAGAGCCTTGAGTCACTTGCTGGGTCTCGATCCAGCTGATTCTAAGAATCTGTACACAGGCTGCTTACTCAGAAATTAACCTACTGCCTTGGAAAGTGTTGCTTAATTTAGACGAGTGATTACTTACAGCACCTGCTGCTAGCCTCACAGCCTTTGATATGCCAGCTTCTCCAAAATTAATGCTGTCTTCTAAAATTATTTACATAAGTAATTAAGGAAAGAACTAAAAAAAAGAGCGCTCAATGTATAACATAACAATCAGCTGGGTTATCAGCAGCAATTGAGACTGTAATTTCCAAAGCAAATAGCAGGAGTTAAGACAGCCTGAGCTGAAGTCGCAGGGCTGCTCCTTGCAGCAGCCTCACATCCTCAGCCAGGCGAAAGAGAAAGCGTGTTGCACAGGCTACACACAGCAAATCGTGTACGGGCATGACACCACCACCTCGGGAGAAGCTCCACACAGCAGAAGAACCTTTGCAAAAGAGGTCTCCTGGCTATAAAGCCACATTACGTGGAGGCTTTAAATCTAAAGCCAAACCACAGGAGCCTTGTCATGCAGGCGTAGTGCCTCTTGAAGTAATTGAGTGCCGAGGTCAGCAAACAACAGAGCGAGGAAAGGAAGAAAAGAGGACTGAGGAACAGGCTCAGTTCTCAGAAGTTCTCTTTCTCAGAAGGCTTTAACCCTTCTCCAGAAGTTTCTGTTCACATCTACATATGGAGACTTAAAACAAGTCCATGAGCTCTGATAGGATGCATCCATGAGTGCATACAGAGCTGGCTGATGCCACTGTGAGGCCATTCTCGATAATTTCTGTCAATCATGGCAACTGGGAGAAGTGCCCATAGACTGGAGGAAAGCAAATGTCATTCAATGTTCAAGAAGGGAGACCTAGGGAACTATAGATGGGCCTACAGGAAACTCATGAAGTTCAGCAAGAAGATGTGCAAAGTCCTGCACCTGGGCAGAAATAACCGCAGGCATCAATATATACTGGGGCACACCCACTTGCAAAGTAGTCTGGTAGAAAAGAACCTGGAGGTCCTGGTGGATAGCAAGTTGAACATGAGCCAGCAGTGGTCCTTGCAGCCAAGAAGACAAATGGTATCCTGGGCTGCATTAGGACAAGCATCGTTGACAAATCAAGTGAGGTGATCGTTTCCCTCTACCCAGCACTGGTGAGGTTGCCTCTTGAGTGCTGAGTCTAGTTCTGGGCTCCCCTGCACAAGAGACACATGGACATACTGGATAGAATCCAGCAAAGGGCCACCAAGATGCTGAGGGGACTGAAGCGTCTCTCCTATGATGAAAGGTTGACAGAGCTGTGACTGTTCAGCCTCATCGAAGTATATAAACACCTGCAGGGAGAGGGTGCCAAGAGGATGGAGCCAGGCTCTTGTCAGTGGTGCCCAGTGACAGGACCAGAGGCAATGAGCACAAACTGAAACACAGAAGTGTCCTTCTGAACTGTGAGGGTCACCGAAACAGGCTACCCAGAGAGGTTGTGGAGTCTCTATCCTTAGAGATATTCAAAAGCCATCTGGACACAGTCCCGAGTAACTGGCTCTGAGTGGCCCTGCTTGAGCACAGGGGTTTCAACCAGATGGCCTCTGGACATCCCTTCCAACATTAACCAGTTTGTGATTCTGTGAAGACAGGTACCTACAGGTGTATGAAGAAGAGCTCCTCCAATGGTTTTAAGAGGGAGTGCAAACCTTTACTTTATTTGCAACTACCAAATACATGTTTTTATTCTGTTTGAAAAACACCACCACTTCAGTTATGTTAACTGAGATGTTGGATGCTTCTTTCCGGTGGAAGGAAGAGTTCAGAATTAAACATCCAAGCCCTTAACCACACAAGTCTGTCTCAGAGAAGCATCGTCTCACTCGCTCATACGCACCAAAGTTGGAAGCAATCCAAATTTGGAGGCTTGTTTCTGTCCCTAATCAAGACAGAGGTTATTTGCAAAAATTCAGCTGGGATCTTAAAACCTCCTTCGCATACTCAGAAGGACTTTTTCAGCAGTTTGAAAACATCTTACAGGCTATGCTTGCTTCCTCCCCTGACCCATATATATCAAACTATAAAAGCTGCAAGCAGCCTATACAAAAAGGTTTGCCTTTTAAGAGGTGGAACAAAGAACCTAACATTCCTGTCTCAGTGCAGCAAAAACAGTTTGCACAAGGTTTCAAAAGGTCGCAGTCATTACAGCCTCCCAGAACTAGAAGCACCCAGTTGCAATTCAAGCTACGCAGCTCATCTCTTTCAAGCCCCAAAGCTTGGCTAAGTTTTGCAGGTCTTTCGGGGACACTTAGCAAAGTACTGGAGTGCCTCAGCTCCAGAACACTGGCTGGCTCTGAAGCTAAAGAAAACAAAGTAAAACTCCAAGTACTGAGGTTTAGTAGATCTGTGCGGGAAAAATCTCACTTCACAGCTGTGCAGCAGTCCAGAAAGCATCACACTTCGTATTGTTCTTTAGGCTGTTCTTATTTCTTTGCTTACGGCTTATGTATTCAAGCACCTTCTAATCTGTGCAGCTTTCAAAAAGAACCAGCTATCGGCTGGTTCTCTGCACACCAAATTAATAAAGGCTTGGAATAAAGTAATACTCTGAAATTATTACAGAATCACAGAATTGTTGAGGCTGGAATAGACCTCTGAGATCATCAAGTCCAGCCTATGACCCAACACCACAACACCTAGCTAGACCATGGCACTAAGTGCCACATCCAATCTTTCCTTAAACACCTCCAGGGATGGCAACACCACCACCTCCCTGGGCAGTCCATTCCAGCGCCTAATGACCCTTTCCGTGAGGAAGTGCTTCCTAATATCCAACCTAAATCTGCCCTGGCGCAGCTTCAGGCCATGCCCTCTTGTCCTGTCACTAATTGCCTGGGAGAAGAGCCAGACCCCCACCTGTCTACAACTTCCTTTCAGGTAGTTGTAGAGAGTGATCAGGTCTCCCCTGAGTCTCCTCTTCTCCAGGCTGAACAACCCCAGCTCCCTCAGCCTCTCCTCATAAGACTTTCCCTCCAGTCCCTTCACCAGCCTTGTTGCTCTCCTCTGGACCTGCTCCAGCACCTCAA
>VWZK01005919.1:17222-37174 GCA_013396935.1 Baryphthengus martii
AGGCAGGACCTTCCTTTCCTAAACCCATGTTGACTGGGCCTGAGCCCCTGGTTGTCTTATACATGCTGCTTGATGGCACTCAGGATGAACTGTTTCATAACCTTGCCAGGCACTGAGGTCAGGCTGACAGGCCTATAGTTTTCCAGATCCTCCTTCCGGCCCCTTTTATGGATGGGTGTCACATTGGCCAACCTCCAGCCATCTGGTATCTCCCCGGATAGCCAGGACTGGTGATAAATGATGGAGAGCGGCTTAGCCAGCTCTTGCACCAGCTCCCTAAGCACCCTAGGATGAATCCCATCTGGACCCATAGACTTATCAGGGTCTAAGTGGCACAGCAGGTCACCAACTACTTCCTCTTGGATTACAGGAGGGGTATTCTGCTCCTCATCCCTACCTAGCAACTCAGGAGACCAGTTGCCCTGAGGGTAGTCAATCCTTTTGTTAAAGACTGAGGCGAAGAAGGTGTTAAGTATCTCAGCCTTTCCCTTGTCTTCTGTTACTATGTTCCCCCCTTCATCCAATAAGGAATGGAGATTCTCCATGGTCCTCCTTTTGTTATTAATGTATTTATAGAAGCACTTTTTATTATCTTTAACCGAATTGGCCAAATTACGTTCTAACTGAGCTTAGCCATCTCTATTATTTTGGAAGTGAAAGGGAGCAAGAGTTTCTGCAGAAAAGGACAATACTTTCCTCCCCAGCCCCATGGCCTATCCTTTCTGCCTACACTAGAGGCTCATAAAATTTCAGGACCTTTTTCTAAATTTTAGGCAATGCACAGAAAACCATCCCTCCATAAAACACTACTCGGTGACAAAATGTTACTAATGTGGGTGAAGGAATAACATTCTGCTGGGTAACACAGAATACCTGGATAGCTCCACAATAGCTCCACTACCCGTGTATAAACTGAGGACATAGTTTAAGTGAGTTGAGAAAGGTCACACAAGTTTTCCACAGAGGAGAAACACCATGTGGGTTTCCAGACTTCTGTCCTGCTCTAGTTTGAGGTTTTCTGTTTCCACTTTCCAACTCCCTGCTAATTTTGCAAGCAACTCCAGAGCAAGGCACAAAGTGGGGATCTGCCAGCTGGGGCTGGCTGCCAGGCAGAAGCTGTTGGGTCTGGTACCGCACTCGGAATGGAAGCAGCACAGAGAGCAGAGTGGGAGCTGGCAGTGCTCTGCCATCCTTACCCATCTCCGGTGCAACTTCCTCCATCGGGGATTTCAGCACTGCTCACATTCCTCCTAAATGAGCCGCAGAGGTTTGTTCTGGTTCAAACCATCAAGTGATTACAACGCTTTACCCTACTCCCTAAAGGGCACAAGTGGCATGAAGTGGTACAGATTTGGATCATCGCTCCTGGTACAGCTTATGGTGTTCTTGTTCTGACCAACAATATCAGGGATGGGATTTTCATTTCAGGCCTCTCTCTCTGGAAAACTATTTAATCATCAGGAACTTGTCTCCTGCACTCTGAGGTGCTGGAAGCCCTCAGCCCTCCTCTCAGATTTACAAGTCTGACACTGACCTCGTTCTGCGCTTCCAACTTCCCCCATCTGACACCAGGCTGAATTTCTGTAGACCACAACTAGAAGCAAACGCTCCAATCTACCAACTCAATCCACAGCAAAGCACATACAAGCTGCAACATGACCATCAGATCCTTTCTGTCTAAAGTGCACTTGTTTACATTGCTCTGCTGAACAGCTGAAGAACATCTATTCCAACCAGCTTATCTTTGTCCAACCTCCTTGCTGATCTGCTCCTCCAAAGTGTTTCCTCCATTCACAGGAGACTGAGACAGCAGATACTCATCGGCTATGTACAATTGCAAAGTCCCGACATTAAGAACTTAATGAAGTTCAACAAGGGCAAGTGTAGGGTCCTGCACCTAAGGAGGCATAACTCCCTATAGTACTGGTTAGGGTTTGACCTGATGGAAAGCAGATCTGTGGAGAAGGATCTGGGAGTCCTGGCAGACAAGTTCACCATGAGCCAGCAATGGGCGGCCATGGCCAAGAAGGCCAGTGGTCCCCCAAGGTACATTAAGAAGAGTGTGGCCAGCTTTAGTGACTCTGCCTTAGTGAGGCCACATCTAGAGCGTTATGTCCAGTTCTGAGCTCCCCAGCTCAAGAGAGACCACTACTGAAGAGAGTACAGTGAAGGGCTACAAAGATATGGGGACTGAAGCATCTCTCTGACAAGGAAAGGCTGAGAGATGTGGAGCTGTTAAACCTGGAGAAGAGAAGACTGAGAGGGGATCCTCTCAATGCTTATCAATATCTAAAGGGTTGGGTCGCCTAGAAAGTTTGTAGTCTCCTTCTCTGAATAGATTTAAAACCCACCTGGACAAGGTCCTGGACAACCTGCTCTGGGTGATCCTGTTGGAGCAAAGGGAGTTAGCTGATCTCCAGAGGCCCCTTGCAACCCCCACCATTATGTGATTCTCAGTTACTTCCCATCAATTTTAAATCTTAAACACTTTTCAATTTGATGGCATGAATCGCCACTTCAATAAAATGTTGAGTTGAACATGAAAATTCTCCTCTGATTCATGTAAGATGACTACTTATTTTGACAAGACTACCCAAATTACTAGATGCTCTCCAGAGGCAGCTCTTAAGGCAGAGAAAAGAGGTATAACAAAAGCAACATGGACAACCCTCAGTGGCATCAGTGTTTGAGCCTAGCTTAACATAGTAAAAAGGCAAGGCAGAGAATCATAGAATCACAGAACGGTTTGGTGTGAAAGGGACCTTTCAAAGTCTAGTCCAACTGCCCTGCAGGGAGCAGGGACATCTGCAACTAGAGCAGGTTGCTCAGAGCCTCAGCCAACCACACCTGGAATGTCTCCCATGTCTCTGGGCAACCTGGGCCAGTGTCTCACCATCCTCTCCATAAAAAAAAAAGTTTCTCCCTCCTCTTCAGGTTAACTCTCCTCTCTTTTAATTAAAAATCATCACCCTTTGTTCTATCGCAACAGCCCCTGACAAAAAGGCTGTCCCCATCTTTCTTATAAATCCCCTTTACTTAAAGGCTACAATTAAGATCTCTCCAGAGCCGTCTCTTCTCCAGGCTGAACAACCTCAACTCTCTCAGCGTGGCCCCACAGCAGAGAGGCTCCAGCCCTCAGACCATTTTTGTGGCCTCCTCTGGCCCCACTCCAACAGGTCCATGTATCTTTCCATCACTGCTCCTTGTATCTCTGGACACAATAAGCAGACATGACAAAGCTCTCCAGGGTTTTGGCTTCAGAAAAAAAATAATTGCCAGCCACCTCCAGGTTCAGCAGGGGAGCATGGGGTCACAACCATCCAGTCTATCAACAGTTCAGCTTCTATAACCCCACACTGAGATTCTGATAACAAGGTAGTAAAACTCCCTCCAGCATATAAGACTTTCTAAAAGGGATGCTCACTTCAGCCACTGTAAACAAGCAGCAGATGCTAATGCTGCGCCAGCTTTGACTCATAAAATTCATTAGCATCTTTACAGAGTTTGGGGTTTGGTTTTCATATTTCTCTTTGTGCATGGGGAAAGAGATCCTCTTTTATTTACATGCCCTGCTTCCAGTACTGCAGCAACTGAGCTTTAACACCTTTATAGTTTTTTTTCTTCTCAAAAGAAAAACAAACAAATAAACAAAAAGTCATGCATACACCCTGGAATTTCCCTCCTTAATGGTACAGAAAGATTTAATTTATCTGCCTCTTGTCCCTTTCAGGCTTTACAACTGAAAGAAAATTTTAGTTGACAGTATTTAAAAAAAACAAAAAAAAACAAAAACCCAAGAAATACACAACAGCCTCTAAAAGGTTCACTCGTGACTTTCAGTGCAATTTGTTTAATTCTCAAAGACTCAGAAAACGACTCTGACTCAGTATCTCTAGTATCACTATTAAACCCAAAGCAATTCAACTGGCTAGTGGGGACCAGCACCCCTGTTCCAAAGAGTTGGGGGAATCGAGTCCTGGAATACAATACCCTGGCACACGGTACAGTGGTGGAAGTCATCTGAGGTAGCATCAAGCCATGGCTGAAAGGGCTTGGAATCACAGAATCATTCTGATTGGAAGAGACCTTCAAGATCATCAAGTCCAACCATTAACCCAGCACCACCAGGTCACCAGTAAATCATGTCACTCAGCACCACATTTGCACAGCTTTTAAAACCCCTCAGGGATGGGGACTCCACCACTGCCCTGGACAGCCTGGGCCAGGCCTTGACAGCCCTTTCAGGGAAAACTTTTTTCCTTCTGTCTAACCTAAACCTCCCCTGGCACAACGTGAGGCTAATTACTCGTGTCTTACTAATTGTTACTTGGGAGAAGAGACTAACCCCTACCTGGCTCCAGCCTCCTTTCAGAGAGCTGTTGAGAGCGAAGTCTCCCCTGAGCCTCCTTTTCCCCAGGCTTGAACAATCCCAGATCCCTCAGCTGCTCCTCACAGGACTTGTGCTCTGGACCCTTCCTCAGTTTTGTTACCCATCTCTGGACATGCTCCAGCCCCAAAATGTTCTTCTTGGACTGTGGGGTCCAAAAACGTAACCCAGTATTCGAGGGGTGGCCTCAGTGCTGAGTATAGGAGACAGTCCCTGCCCTAGTCCTGCTGGCCACACTGGTGCTGATCCAAGCCAGGATACTGGTGGCTGCCTTGGCCACCTGGGCACACACTGGCTCATCTTCAGCCAGCTGTCGACCAACCTCCCCAGGTCCTTTTCTGCCAGACAGTTCCCAGCCACTTTTCCCCAAGCTTGGAGTGTTTCGGGGGGTTGTTGTGACCCAAGTGCAAGACCCAGCACTTGACCTTGTTGAACCTCATATGACTGGCCTCAGCCCATCGATCCAGCTTTGCCAGCCTGTTCACATCAAAGTAAACTGGAAGCAGCTTCACATCCCACTTGGCTATTCCCACTACAGGGACAACAACCTCAGGCAGAGCTGCAACCACCCCCCCTGTATTTGCCCAGAACCACAAATTAATGGCCCAATACAGAGCTATAAGGAAGTAGTCCCTTTGCATCGGTTCAATCCCTCTGGCTGTCATCCAGCCTGGAGAGAGTCCCACAGGCAGAGAGAACCTAAGAGAGATCAGAATCAGGCCTCCCATTGGTGAGGAAAACAATTTCACCGGCCTCTTCACCACTCCCTTGGGGCTGTTTTCACTCTCTCATGAGAATCTGGGATATAGTTATGTAAAAGAGATTCCTCATCCTTAATTAAAATAAAGTTCACATGCACACCCTGCTGAAGGCAGCATTAAAAAAAAATTCACTTCTATGAGGGATAAGTCACTTATAATTAAAAAAAAATAAAACCTCTATGAGCACACAAGGGAGTGTCGAACGCTTGCCAGGCACCTGGCTAATCACTTCCTACAAAAAGCTGCAGAAGGGAGCCCTGAGGGAAGGAAGGGTCATGAAGACTCTCTTGCAAAGGTAATGCAGGTGGTATCTGCCCTGCATGGGTGAGAGTTGAAAAGCCTGTCACTAAATTCCACCTATCCCAAGATCACAAGCACTAACTCTTCTCTACTTCACTCATAGGCTCTTTCAACTATTTTTAAAAAAAATGAAAGCTCATCTTGTTTTAGCAAAAGTTTCCTGGCTCTAAAAGCATGGGAGCTGATAGATGCTTCACATTCACCTTTACCTGCTGACTTTACCATTTAAACCTCACCCCTGTTTCTTCCTCTCCTTCCCAAAAGGAAGAGTTCCAGTTAGTTCAGCTTCTCCTTGGAAAGTAGCCCATCTCTTTGACCCTTTGAGCTGCCTGTTTCCTTCTGGAGATGTGAAGACCAGAATTGCACATCACACGCAAGATGTGGGTGCATCCAGCATTTATAACAAAGCAAAATGATACGGTTCATCCCTTTCCTGATGTGGATGGCGGCTTTTGCTCATTGCCGTGGCAGTGAGGGTTCCTGCTCCGTCCTGGAAAGTAAGATCATCCCCATTTTTTTTTACTTCCTATTATTCATGCAACTTTCAAGCTATAAAAACTACAAAATAACCTTCAAACTTGTAGGAACTTAAGATCTTGACAGAAGTTTTCTGAAAATCTAAATCTACTGCATCCACTTTAAGCCCTTCTAACTGACACCCCACAGAAGTTCATGGAGTAGGGCAGCAAGATTTTCATTTTTCGGAAGTCACACTGACTCCTTCCCAACAGTTAACATTTATCTGTGTATTCATAGATCCTTATTACAGAGCTTTCCATTCCTGGTAGCGTGACTCTCTGGTGTGCTGTTCCCAGGATCCCCTCTAGAGCCCTTTTTATAGCTGGGAATTGCACTGGCAGCTCCCCAGTCCTCTGGCACAGCAGCCGTCTGCAGTGGTAATTATACAGCTTGGCCAGCAGTTCTGCAGCTTCACATTCAAGCTCCTCAGGACTCTCGGTTGAACATCATCCAGCCCTGGAGACTTATTAACATCTAATTTACCCATTTAATCTGATTTTTCTTTTTGTATTTATCTCAAATTAGTTTCTCTGATCTACTGGCTACAAAAAGTGCTCTCAGTGTGGGAATCTCCCCAATATCTTCAGCAGTTCAGATCTGATATTGTCAGCTATGGCTTCATCAGCTCCAAGTAACCTTTGTCATCAAGCACTCCCCAAGATGCCCTAATCCTAATGGATTATAACCTCGTGTATATAACATTTATGTCCTAATGAATATAAAAAATAAAGTCCTAATATCTCAGAAGAGCAGACCCAAGACAGTTTTGCCTACCTGCTGTAACTGCTCTCCTCCTCAAGCCAACCTGTGGCCTGGCATAGCTATCACCCTGCCTTTCCTTCCTGATGGAGGTTTCAGATACCACAAAAAGATCAGTGAGATTAAACAGTATCACCATGGGTAGCCAGCTCTGCTTTCCCACAGGGTGGAGATCCAAGAGCTAGCAATGCAAGTTTGGGACAGGAGCTATGAGGGCCTAAAGCAGGGTTTCTATCCAAGTTCCTCCTGATCGGGAACACTGGTACAAATGGAAGGCAACTTTTCTGCAACATGATGATGTTGACACATGCCACGCAATCTGGGGTGCAAACAACTGCAGATTTAAATGCTTTTCCCTGACTGAAGTACTACAGCAGGCACTTTCCCCACTGTGACACACAGTGTTTCTGTTGCTCACCAGCACATCCCTGTAACACTCACAGGTCCCGTGAAAATGCTCCTTTCAGCTGAGGCTGTGTGGAACTACCTGCCAGTACATGCACTTGCAGAGCAGAGACTGAAAGAGTTTCCTTCTTCCACACCCTCCATTCCTTGGCAGTTATATCCTTTAGGAGACCATAAACAGTCCTGCCCTCCTCCTCATTTTATAAAAACTACACAAGTACACAGCTCTCTTATCTTCCTTCTGCGTCAATCCCTCCAGCCCCCAAGTCATTTCTGATGCTCTCCTTTCATTTCCTCCCGTTTATCTTCTAGAAAGCAACAAGGCTCAAAGGCGGCAATTACTTCAGAAAAAAAATCCCCCCCATCCCTCACACCGATTAGCAACATCAGACCCATTTTTCAGAGAGATATTTAAGAGTTTTTAAAAATACTTTACCAGTTTAGGTGCCAAATCTCAACAGTTTCCGAGGGAATCAAGTGCCCACGCGCTTTCTGGATTCCCACTAGATGCCTACCCACATCTTTTAGTATATAACCACATGAAACACCCTACTTCTGTTCTCAAGGTTAGGCTCTCTGACTGCTGCTAAGACAGTCCCTGAATGTTCCCACCGAAACCCACAGGCTACCGAGAGAATTATGTACCCAGGTTAGGGGAGGGGGGGAAAATAGAAAGGGAAAAAAGAAGAAAGAAAAAAACCCCTCACAACTTTTTGTTCCTTCATGCCCAGCAGATCTTACCGAATACCTGCTACACAGTTCCTGACTGACAACATGAAAGTTTCTCATCTTGTTTTCATCTTGGCTATGAATAGAGGCACAGATGCTGCCAAAGTCTTTCTGTGCATATTTCAGGGTGTTCAGAGATAAAGCGACATCGTTCTATGAGAGAAATGTGTTTTCCTGTTCATCCCTGTGCCTGCTGCTTGTGCTTGCCCTTCACACCTGCATGACAGTCAAAAGCATGTCACTTCTCCAGCACAGTTGTGGTTTATGCTCGCTGTGAGCCTTGAAGGGCAGCGTTTAGGTGGAAGGCGACAAGGAATCTCAGCACCACCATAAATAAGCCGCCAAGCACTTGCACAAGAGACGACCCCTGCACTGTAGCACTTTGGCTATGAACTGAAGGACTGTGAGGTGGAAGGGGAACAGCAAAACAGTACGATTATTTAATGTTTGTGTGACTGGCAACAGCACTAGCAACTTAATTCTGCCTTGGATTAAAACTATAGTTCTGGCTGGACACCAGCAAGAAGTTTGGGCCCAGTTTATAGCCTGCTGAATCATCTTTCTGAATCATCAATTCCAAATAATCTTTCAGGATTACAGGAATATATCACACTTACAAGATGCAAGACATTACGCAGGTAGGCAATGGGAAAATCTTAACAGTGCTCTGCTAAACTAACACATGAAACCCATGAAGCGAAGCATGGAAGTCCCTACAGCTGGGCGGGGATTACAGGCATTATATCTCCAAAACAAATCAAAGCAGGATCCCAAACAACACAACAATGGGTGTGGGGAGAAATATATGCTCCCATTGTGATTTTATGTCAGGTTCTTTCTCCCAAATACATTTATTAAAGACAGAACCATCTGGAGAGGAGTTAAAATCCATTTTGTACCAAATACTTTCAGACACAGAGCACGAGCAGGTCCAGCAGGAGCTGACTGGTCAGGTGCTAGAGGTTCAGAGAGCTTGGGGACAGAGGAAGGTAAGAATAAAACAACCAAAATAAAAAGCTGTACACAGTGGGTGCCACAATGGCAGACAGATCTTTCAAGAGTAAAAAGGCACTTACTTGTGAGCTAATCCTGAGAAGCCACCACATCCAGCCATGTCTTACAGTCCTCCCACCCACGTTTCAAATCTACAGACAGCTCCGTGATCTTTAATACTACACCACAGCCACATTCACTCCTGTTGCCCTGTTAAGTTTTCTGCCAGGTCAGCTCACAGCCAAGCACTGAAAGGGAGAGGCACCCTTGACTTTGGATGGCTGTGTGCCACAATGAGCTCAGCTGTGTCAAGCTTCACCCCCTGAGCGCAGCCTCCAAACACACGCAAGCTAAGAGCATGCTCCCAGCAGATGGAGAGAGAACTCTCCTGTCTTCTCATCATGCAGTCAGTCTCCAAGATACGAGTTCAGAATTGTATTTTTAGTATTAATTTTGAGTTGACCACATCAAGGGGAAAACAGCTGCCAGCAGCCACATCCTTGCTTTATAGTTTTGTGATAGGAGGAGGGTTGGAAAAAAAGCAAACACAACATCTGTTAGTCAAGAAGAATGCAGAGTCAACCACAGACTCTTTCCTTCCAAATTTGTAGTTAGTTCATTAGGAATTTAGGATCAGAGCCCTCACAGAGAGGTCAAACAGTCTCTATGCTGAAACGAGCACAGGTTATGCTTTATACAGAAGCTTTTCACTGCTCGCTCACCCAGTGAAAAAAAAACAAACAAACTTCTAACAAGAGCCCTGCCACAGAAGAGAAGCACATGAATTCATGCTCATCCTACTGGATTTCAGATAATCTACCTATAGCTACAGGAAGTGCCAATGGAACAGAATCTCAGGTCTTCAAGAGCAAACACAACCACATCACACATTGGATGAGGTCACCTTGTTGAAGTCAATGCTCCACAATATTGAGCCAAATTTACAGGGTGGGATTCAAAGAGCAACTGAACATCATACGATACACAAGGCATCCGCTGTAATACTAAAATTAAAATTTGATGACAGAAACAGGTACGATGTGAAGAGCAGAAAGCCACTTGCTGCTCAGGTGAGGCTCTTTAATCTCCATGACCACTAACTCCTGAACCGCACACTTTGCATTTAATACTTTAATAATTCCTTAAACACCCTGGAGGTGTTTAAGGAAAGATTGGATGTGGCACTCAGTGACATGGTCTAGCTAGATGTTGTGGTGTTGGGTTCATAGGCTGGACTTGATGATCTCAGAGGTCTATTCCAGCCTCAACGATTCTATGATTCTATGATTCTACTGCTGCATGTCAGCATGTGACAAAATGTTTTTGAAACAAACAAACAGAAAAAGCCCACACAAGCATTGTTGGTAGCTTTTGGACTAGGTCCCAAGATGAACAAGTATCGGATCAGAAGGCAGGAAGGGCTCCTGCAGGATGTACCCAGTATTAGAAAGGATTGGTTTTTAAAAAAAGCAAAGGGCATCTGAAGTAGAATTGATGATGTGAATTAAACAAAGAAAAGAAAAAAAAGATCTTGATGATTCCCTAATGAGCTGCAAGAGGTAAAGGAACTCAAGCTGAGGTCATTCCAAGATTGGCATTTTTTAAAATTAGCCAATAGACTTCAAAAGCAGACATTGCACGCAAGAAAAGACATTTTTGGTTGGACTAAGTAAATGACCACATTCTCACAAATGCGGCCAGCTCATCACTTCTGAATGTTTTTCTTTTGCAACTGAAGGACTCATTTCAGAGAAGCACAGAATAAATGAAAAAGCTGGCACTCAGAAGTCTACAAGGAAGAGATAAGCAGATTTCTGATCATTTAGCCTACCCCTGTCACCTTCTGCCCTGACCTCCTCCAAATCCTCTCTTCACCATGAGTGAACTGGAGACAAGTTTGTGAAGAGGGGACACTGTTAACGGGAGCTGGCAGGACGCTGTTTCAGCAAGTATAACTTTCATGTGAAAGCCAGAAGTCCTACTATGACAGTGCAGTGAGTCACTTGATGACAAGTCACTGAGGCATTTAGATACTGGTTTTTGAATTCTAACTAAACGACGCTGTTTTGCCTCGTCTAACTGAAGGATGTGTCTTTATTGAACCTAGAACTCAATCACCGCCTGTGGCCGTCTGCCTCCATTTAAAAGCAGCCTACACAGAAAGATACACTGGTTGTGTTCTACTTTCTGGCTTTCAGGAGAACCCTGAAGGAATCTTGAGGTTTTTCGATTTTTCTTCTTGAACAAAGTCCTGCTTTTGCCATTCCCTGCTCTACCCTCACCTCCTCAGCCTTTCTAAACAAAACCTACATGTTAAAATATTTCCAGATATCTCATCAGCAAACTACCTGCTTGATAGAGGAAGGCAATGAGTCTGAGGTTTCTTCCCCTATCCAGTCTTCATCCTCCTCCCAAGCCCTGAAGAGGCTGCTCCTTGTTGGGGTGGAGGACAAAATATTTTACCTCCCTGCTGCTCATCAATGTTTGTCCAGTATCTTCAGGATCACAGATGTATGAGGACTTTGCTTTTCTTCAGTCCTAGGGAGGGTAGGGAAAGTAAGGACAGGCAGGAGGTGAACAATTTCTGTAGAGAGGCAAAAGGAAAACAAACAAATACACAAGGGTTTAAAAGATAGAAGTAAGGAATGGAGACAGAGAAAAGAAACCGAAAAACAGCAGGAAGACAAACGTTAGTTCCCTCACACTCACTGTGAGTTCAGTATGACTATGAGGGCTCCCAGATAGAGAAAGTCAGACACTAGTCTGACATTGGAGGTTACAGCCTCACCAAGATAAAGCACCAGTTTAATTTTGTTCATAATTTTCAAAATACCATTTAGGGCCACAGGCAAGGGATTAAAGCAGGCCTGGAAAAGTAGTTCTAGTCCCACTCTTTCAGTCTCTTTTGGCACTGCTCTGGTAGTGGGTGCGACTCCTGCTGCTTCTTGTGCATTTAGTACAGCTTTTTTAACCATTCTCTCTGCTACCAAGGGAGTCAAAATCGCATAGAAGAATTAATAAGACACACAAATGTAAGAGACTGCAGTTTTTACCAGCCACCTTACTACCGAGATGTATAGGCTGATGCAACAACAAGAAATTTGGTGAGCAAAAAAGACAGATTTTTTTAATTAGATCAACATAACTGTGATACCATACTTGTTGCTGGCACTGCAGTTCCTTCTCCATCCTCCCCTCCCAAGTCCTGTGGCTTTCTTTAAGGCTACTCAGTGAAGATTTCAGTGATTTTGGAGAATTAAGTTATAATGTTAATAACTTACTGTTTAGATGCAGGAGATACCCTTACCTCCCCTCCCAAATCAGGAACTGGAGGCTCAAACCAAAGCCTCTGTGTGCACAAATCTCGTTATCTAAGTATTCAAGGCACACTTGGATCAAATTCTGTCACTTCACTATACAGATAGGAGTGGGAGAAGTCTCTTTTATATGACAGCGATCTTTGCATAGCTTTCTCATCCCCAGAATCTTCAAGCTTACAAAAAGCATCAAACACCTTAACACACACCCACAACATGCATACATTTTACCAAAGAACCTTACTGATCATTGTGATTATCAGAAAGCGGATGGTTTCAACGAAGGGCTACATGACATTATCACCATTTATTTCTAGGCCGCTCTTTTGAGTTCAGCTCCCAAAGCTTTTTTTTTTGTTACCATCTGCAACCTGCTTCGATCATGGTGCCAATGAAACAACACTGAAATTGAACTTGCATCTTATTTCAAAGCAGGATTGAAGATGAGCACCGTGGCAGGGATGTGAACAATAACGTTGTGGTTGATGTTTTGTGGTTAAACAGGAGAGTTCATTCTCCTGGGCTGTGTGGCAATAAAATTCAATCAAACTTTTGTGGGAATAAAAAAAAAAAAAAAGAATTAGCAGTGACCACATCCATGAGAAGAGCCATCCACTTAACAATCATTCCAGGATCTTCACTTTACATGTTTCTCTTTCTCCAGCCCCCCCCGCCTTGCACGGAAACTGAGTATTCCTACAGCAAATTCTCATTTCAGCAAAAAGTGCTACGAGTCAAGTGGCTCACACCCTCCCAAGTAAATCCTCTAATAAAGATATTATTTCACAAAGTACAATACTTAGTAAAGCACAGAGATTCACCTTGGAAATCCAATTTTAAATCATTTAAATGTTCCACGAAGCGATAATATCTGTAGCCTGAAAATTGCATCTCTGTATTATGGAGGCCACCATACACATATTTCTGAAGAATTAGGAAAAATGTGACACTTCTTTTTTATGAACCAACGTTCCCTTCCACAAACTTACTCCTTGGGTTCCTGAGCTTGACTCAGAGGGTCTCGCTTCTTTGTTATGAAACAGATTTGTCTGATTTGCTAAAACTTAGCCAGCATGTGAATAACTGCCTTTTGATTTTTGACCATAACTACAGCAACGTTAGTCCAATCATACACTAATTTGGATCACTTTCAATTAAAGCAACATTTTAGTACATAATATTATGTCTACATCTTCCAGCTTATTAAAAACAATGGCAAATAAATAAAATAGAGACAAACTTGGGCTCCATTAAGAGTTACATTCTGTGCTTTGCAAAGGAAAACGACGTTAACATTTGTCTTGAGTGAGGTATTCCTGACAGGATAAGGACATATAAATTGCTCTATTTCCAGCAGAACTGCAAAATGTAATGACAGTTTCATAATTGAGTGTCTTATTAATTTTAATGAACTAATCAATATTGCATTTCAAATCCTGATGTGTCTGTTTGCTGCTAATTCCTTTCTGTGCCGCGTGTTCCACGGCCTCTGCAGCTGTTACCTGACTGTTAAATCTACCTTCTGTTGTGAAGGGACACCAGAGTTCGGATTCAGGTGCGCAGTTTAATGAACTAGAAAAGTAAAGGACACATTATAAGCCTGGTCTCATTTTTTTCTTTCCCCTCCCTCTACCTCAAGACAAGGTGGGGTTACAGAGCTCAGTAATGGCCTCAAACACACACTGCACCTTACACAGAGGTTAGCAAAGGGCCTTGAGCTGACATCAGTCTAACAGCTTCAGAAGCATAGAGAGGATTGGGAAAAGGGGATTGGAATATTCCTCCCTTCTGCTGCTGGAGGAAATCAGCTTTTCCTCCAGCCCAAACAAGTCTGAACTATGGAGGCACAGGAATTCTACGTTCGGCTGTGACTTCCAGCCTCTCCAGAGCACGACTGAAATAAGGCATTCCTGAAATACCTACTCAAGGCAAATGACAGATTCACCCTGGCACAAAGCCTTGAAGTTGAACTCGTTCGTTAAACTGCGTCATGTTCCCTTACAGATAGCTGGGGGAATTAAATCCAAGTTTTACAAAAGGCATAACTTAGCTACTCTTTCTACAGAGGAGTTTGGGTTAAGCAGCAAAGTCACTCGTATTTTAAGATCAGCAGAGAATGTGCATTTTGGAATATGTAGGTGCAGAAAATAATCTATACTGCAAATTCTTTATGTTAAAAAAAAGCGATAAAGTATTTTACATTACACTAAGTTTTCTATATGTAAATAAGGAGAAAAAAAACACAAAGTAAGGCATCAGTTAAAATAAAAATATTTCTCACTCTGGGTTCTATTTCATTAATAGAATATAAGCCCTGAGAAGTGGTCTTTGTCCTGTAAGAGAGGCATAATCGAAAAAAATTGTGTGTCACTTAACCATCATTAAGAGAACTGATAGTTCAAAGCCCTGCTGATGCTTAGAGAAAGTAACTCCAAGTCCCAAGGCGGGGCTGTGTCACCTTAGTGAGTCAGTCTGTCAAACTGTGCCCTGACCTTTTGTATTTGATTGTCCTTCTCTCTGCTGCCATCTCTAAAGTCATCAAAAGCCATCAGCTGTAAACCACAGACACACTGTAGCCCCATCCCTGGAAACATTCCAGGTCAGGTCGGATGGGGCTCTGAACAACCTGCTCTAGTTGCAGGTGTCCCTGCTCCCTGTAGGAGGGTTGGACTAGACAACCTTGAAAGGTCCTTTCCAACCCAAAACATTCTATGATTCTATGAACCACATGCATCAAGCTCGTAAGAGCAGGAGATAATGCTTTAAGGTAAATGTGGCAATGCACCCCACCCCAAAACCACACACAGTATGAATAGTAATTATTTTCCTCCCCCATTCTCCATTTAGATTACAGGTACAGACTGACTTTATGGAAAAAGAAGAGAACAAAAGGCACGAAACAAGGCTTTATGTCCCACTTGCACACAGCACGTACGTGTCACTTGACTTTCTTGTAGTCCCACAGGCCCAACTAGATCAAGGAGATGTTTGTAGCTAGATGTCATACACTTCAAGGCAGTCACAATATATTATGCACATTGCCTCTCACATGGTAATTGGGATCACAAGGGGAGACTGTAGGGGAAATTATTTCTTTTTAGAAAGTATGCTCGGTTACGACTTCTGCAGTGTCTTGATTTGGGCTGTTATTCCCAAATTAGGACCTTTCTTCTATCCCTTTATGTGTTTTTCTCCTCATTTTTTTAAACCTAAGATGATTAAAGGATACTTGACTTGCCACCATGTTGCTTCACTGATTCTAGACAGGAAGCAGGAAATAGATGACAATAAGGCAGTTATATCAGATTAAGAGAGAAATAAACTAACTATATAGCAGGTCCAAAGAACACAGGATGAAAGAAGCCATGGAAGGAAAGTTATTGTTTAACCAGCATCTCAGACTGGATACGAGAGATAAAGACCATCATGAGCTGTACAACTGGAAGCCAGAACGCTTGGACTGCCAATTAGAACAGTTCTTCTAGAGTCACCAGAAGTATGTCAATATATAAACCAGAACTGAATACTTCCACTTTTGCTTCAAATTCCCCTGGAAATGGACTTAATCAGCTGGGGGTTTTGTTTC
Organism: Baryphthengus martii; assembly: GCA_013396935.1. Taxonomy (NCBI): domain Eukaryota; kingdom Metazoa; phylum Chordata; class Aves; order Coraciiformes; family Momotidae; genus Baryphthengus; species Baryphthengus martii. The sequence goes on from VWZK01005919.1 coordinate 32,979, forward strand.
CCCTTCCCCCACCACAAAAAACGAGCTAAAATGAAGGGAACTCGTGAACACAATGCTACTACAGTGCTCTTGGCACTGGATTTGTTAGCGCTGCTGCCTGCCGGCGTCCCCACAGCAAGAGGAGCAAGTGAAGCTCCTCTCCGTTACCTGCTGCCATTTACAGCACAACACACTGGAGACAGAGGAGGCCAGGGTGACTACAAACATCTATCAGCATTTTTAGAGTGCAACTCCCTGACCTATTTTAAAATGCCTACGGAAGGACCATACATATCACATCCTTACTATTGATCATACTGGGAGTTCAGGGAGATTTGTTCAGCGAGATTTGTTCAGCTCCGAGCATCCATGTTTTCAGCATTCACAAGAAGGACATGAACCTGTTGAACTGGGACCAGAGGAGGCCACAAAAATGACCTGAGGGCTGAAATAAACCCCTCTGGTGTGAGGCCAGGCTGAGAGAGTTGGGGTTGTTCAGCCTGGAGAGGAGAAGGCTCTGGGGAGACCTTCTTGGGGCCTTTCAGTACTTAAAGGGGGCTTGTCTGAAAGATAGGGACAAACTTTTTAGCAGGGCCTGTTGTGATAGGAGGAGAGGTGATGGTTTTAAACTAAAAGAGGAGCAATTTAGAGTAGAGAGAAAGAACTGTTTTATGCTGAGGGTGGTGAGACAGTGGCCCTGGCTGTCCAGAGAGGTGGTTGATGCTCCATCCCTGGAAACATTCCAGGTGAAGTTGAACAGGGCTCTGAGATACATGTTCTAGTGAAGACGTTGCTGCTTACTGCAGGGAAGCTAGATTTGATGACTTTTAAAGGTCCTTTCTAACGCAAGCCAGTCTATCATTTTACATTTTCAGCTCTAAGCATCAATATTTTCATCTAGTAAATCCCATGATGGGCCCTGAAATTGTGACACGTACCCCCACCTGCCATGCTCTGAGGATGCGCCTGAAGAAGGACAGGACAGAAGCAAGCTTAAGCTTCCTCCCCAGCAAAAATCCAGGAGCAGTCATCCCCAGTGTCAGCACTGAGTTTTACCCCTCAGAGCCGTAACATCCACATCTACACGTGCCATGCACAGCCGCACCCGTGTTCAGGAATTTCAAGCTTGGACTTAAGTTTGTGCAAAAAAATGGCTAGCATAAGTAGTGTCAGATATTTTTAAGTTATTCATTCCTAAGGAGCATCACATGCCTTATGCTCAGAAGGGAAGAACTGATCTCAGTGGCTTATGCGCCGCATGAGTGAGCATCCGTTGACCGTCCCAGTTCTGCTGCCGCCAAAGGGAACGGACTCAGTCATTCCCATCTCTGGGAATAGGGGTGTCAAATAGTTCCTCCCAGGTGAGAGCTGTACGATGCATAAGAAAAGTCACACACTAGACAAGCTATTTTCTCCATAAGAGCAAGCCCTCAGTATCAAGCAGAGCATGTCTACATTCTTCCCAGTTCCTATCCAGGCCAAGACATCAGGCTGAGAAAATGAGTTCAGCTCCTTGCCAGGCACAGAAAAAAGGCTCCTCCACACAATACAATTCTGGCACATGATATTCTTTTGCCTTCCCACAGAGGTAAAAAACCAACAAGTGATATTCTTGTACCTGTCAAAGGCCTTACGATTGACTAAGCTTTAAAGAAATAGGACTTTTGGTTTTAGTTGCCTGGTTTCAGTCTGTTTCTTGTACCTCCTCACAAAGAGCGGTCAGACACTTTTCAAAGTCTATTTACTTCTGTTATCTGCTGTTGACAGGATGAACTGTAAACCCAGATCACATTAAGGGTGGAGCTCTGCATCATTTCTGTATTTTGTCACGGAGAAAAGTCTACTTCAGCTCTAGGTAGTTCTGTACACTCTTTAAGAATATATGGAAACTAGACCATAACAGCTAGCTTTTGAAATTACAACATTTCCCACACTGAGAGAGTGAGACAAGTGCACAAAAGGGAGAAAGCAGGAAAGAAGCCACACCAGAGCTCACCCATATTAAAAGAAACAAACAAAAAAACCAACCCACTAGTTAGCAAACTAAGTGAAATTCATGCACTTGTAGTCAAAGCTGAGAGAAAAGGTTTGCACAGACCTGGAAAAGGACACACAAGAATCAAACAGTTCTTTGATCCCTTGGGCAAAAAGGGGTAGCATCAGTTTTTAACCCAGTGCAAGCAAGGCAGCCAGAATTACAATGAACAAGCAATGTATTTTTCACTTGTGGAAGTTATGCTGGCCATGTCACGCAGTTCTTCCACTATCCTCATGATACATGGAAAAGCAGGAACTAAAAGCCTGACATTTTCCTGCTCCTTTTTTCTGACCAACACCTTGAGCACATAACACTCCCTAAAATCAGTCAAAGCATTCCCACTGTCATGCTACCACACCATTTTCCTCTTCAACTTTATCTTTGGCTTTCATTTCCAAGTCAAAGAATGCTAGTTATATCATCCCATTTAAAGAACCTGGTCCCTCCCTCCCCACAGGAATCAGAAAAGCTCAATACCCACCCAGCTTATCAGTTCTAAACTCGTTTTGTTATACAGTACAGCTAAGAACAGATTCTGTCCCATGGTACAAGAGAGAGGTAATCCACAGTTAAACAGATTCAGTCTTCAGACGCATTTAAATCTCACCCATACCTTCTGTTCTCGCTGCAGAGATGAGCTTCACTGCTCTGACTTATCCACAGAAAACGCAAAGGCAAAAACAATTTCTAAGCATCCAGTGGACACACACACATACACACAAAGAGTTCAACAAGGAGGAATTTTTCCAGCCTTATCCTAAAAAGCTGTGAGCAAAATTAACATACCCACACACACTAAGAGATGTTACAGCAGCAGACGGGAAGATGCTCCCTGCTTTGCCAGGTAACGTGTGCAACACCAGGAAACTCCAGGTGCAGAGAAGAGGGAGGCAGCTCAGCGAAAGGCATCCGTGAGTCACTGTACAAAGAGTAACTGCAAGCAAAGAGAACAAACACTCTTCCGTCTGTACCCAACACAGCCATTTCACTCAACTACAGCACCAGCTTTCACTTTGAAAAGCTTGGCTAACTAAACAGCGCTCTTACAGCTGTTCTTACACATAGAAATATCAATCATACTTAATCGCTGCATAAAGTAAGTGCCTTACAGCCAGTAACAGGTCCCCAGCAAAGAGCCAGGTTTTGACACTTATTTATAAATCTTCTTCCTGAAGAAAAACTCCTGGAGGTAATATCGGAATAAGGATCAAGCAACGCTCAGCAGGAGCAGACGTACCGTGACAAACGCACAGAGAGGGATGGAGCCAGCTATTCCCAACAATCATGAATTTTAAGCCTTCTGCATGACAAAAGCAGCAAGTACAGGGATTGCAGGCATGGGAGAGCTGTGGACTGGGGGCATTTCCATGCGCAGCGGAAGAGAGAAACGCTGCTGTCCCTGAGGGCTCGTCCTGCCGGTGCTGCCTCTCCTTCGGGCTCCCAGGAGCATTTAAGAGCGCCCTGAAGAGCCACCCATCTCAAGATATCCCTTCACTGCTACCCACTCCACAGGCGGAAAGAAGTCCCTGCTTTGAGAAGAAGGCTGGACTAGAAACCTCCTGAGATCCTTTCCCAACTGAATAATCCCATGATCCTAAATTCAGTTTTGCTTTTAAGTACTTTAATAGCAAAAAGCCACGCACAAGGGCGGAGGGTGAAGGGCTGTTAAAAGACACGCTCCCACCTCTCCATCCCTGCGCATCAGCCACACAAAGCCCGGGGCTGCATCACCCCATCGCCCAGCCGAGGGTCCAGCTCAATTCTTTGTGTTTGCCCAAAGCCCCCGCCCCTCCAGCCGAAGCCAGGACAGGGGTGCTCAGTAGAAACTCTGGGCTGACCCCAAATTCCCAGCCCAACCCCTGCCCCGGGACCCCCAGGCATGCGGCCCCAAACGGCTCGGGAGCTGAAGACAAGTCCCTTTGTTAAAAGAATGAGCCGGGGAGGCAAGAGTGGAGAGGCAGGCTCGGTACCTCATTCCTTAAAAGAAAAGAAAGAAAAGAGAGGTAAAAAAAAAAAAAGAAAAAAAGAAAAAAAAAAGGAAGCCCCGTCCGCTCAACCCCTTCGCAAACTTCCCGGCTACACAACAACAAGCGAGCAAATCCCCGACCCGACCCGGCCGGGCCCGGCAGGACTCACCTTCCGCCCGCCGCAAGGTGCTGCCCGGCTCCCCACGCCGCTC
>VWZK01005919.1:39671-170903 GCA_013396935.1 Baryphthengus martii
GGGGGTGGGGAAGGGGATTTCTTACACCTCAGAAGGGTCTCTTGTATTCTGGGGAAGAAGCCTGGCACCAGGCCCCAGCCTCAAAGGCCAACTCTGTTGAGCACTCAGTTTTACAGGGATCATGTAAGAACCGCATTTTCCTCTCCTTCAGCTGTGCAGCAGAACGAGCAGTCCGGCTGCTGCAGGGCATAGCCTGATGATTTCTTTTTTCTCAGCAGTGCCGGTATCGGTAGTTCTTACCTTGCTGTGCGTCTCTCCTCCTGAGCTCCTCCCTGCACTGTGCTGGCATAGCTCTTTGTGTAGCTCTGTAATGGAAGGGATCAAGGAATTGGTCCTCTTAAGATTTTCCTGGGTGTTTTTCAGCGAAATCGAATCCTCAGATATCTTGGCTGACACGGTGCAGGGAAAATACAAGAGCATGTGAAATGACAGAAACTAAACCTCAGCTGAGGGACAGTAACTTGTTATGATGTACCAGCTTAGTCACCTGCAATTATCCATCCACTCCTCTCATCTGCTCTAGCAATTAAGAGACAAATTGGCCTCAGCCTACAAGGAAGAAATGAGACTTTATGAATGAGTTGAGAATTAATTACAAGTCTCTAAATCTTAGTAGTCCAGCAAGGATTGGAAAAAGACAAAAAGAAAGAAGGAGTTCTATAGTCATACAATACACAATTACAAAGTTCCTCAGACAAAGATCTCACTGCGAAGATGTAGAAACAGCAAGCACCGGCAAGCAGAACCGAAGGTGATGGTGGGTCAGTACACTACTGCCTGGAGGTTTCTCATCCAGTAAATCAGAAGTCAATCCAAGAAAATAATGTGGTTATAGTTGTGTGAAGCGATGAAGAAGACAGACTATGATTCATCACTGCCCTACATATCTTAGAAGCTTGTACAGCTCTGCAAAATGTACGTAAAGCACTTCCAAATCAGAACTACCTCCTTTTCATTCTACTTTGCCCAGATTAAAGCAGCATGGAATGTGTTTCTGGGCACAAACCTGTGATGCACAAGAGTTAATATTTTCTCTAATCACCACACAAAAGCGTGTCAGCAACAATCTTTCATTTCCCTATAAGTTTTAGGGTGTCCTAGTGCCAGAAAACCAAAGTAGTGAAAGAACAAAAGGGCCAGAACACCTGACTGGTGGGGAGCAGCACCTGGTTCCTATCTTACATCCCCTGAAGTTAAATGGTGTGTAATACCTATCACAAAGGAAGCCAGAACCAGCTTCAAAATGTATGCAAGTAGCTCATTACACCTGGTGTGTATTTAACACGGACCTGCATTTCCTGCCACCCTGGAGAAAGGTTTGCTGAGATTTCTCTGCCTAGAATGAGTTCAAATACAAGGGTAAGAACCATGGCCACCTTTTTAGCAAAACTGTCTCTGGATTTCACTTGTTTGATCTCAGCATTGTCTGCAGTTTAATCAAGTGAAGTCGAAAATCCAGCTTACACGCTACCATTTCTCCGTGTTTGGCTATATCAAGTTGTTTCATCCTGGATAAATAGTTAAAGCGTCATACTGGACATGTTCCCACTCGCCACTTGTCCTCCATTTCTGTACCGAGAGGCTTCTGAACAGGAAAGAGTCAGGATCTGTCTGGTACAGAGATAGCAGTATTTACAACTTGGTACATTTTCTTGATGCTTAAATCCCAAAACATTCAGGTTCTACTTAAGGTTTACTTTTTTTGTCAGTTAACCTACCCTCCGAATGATTGAAAACTCAGAGGAATCTTCATGCCATTCCAATTTTAAATCATCTCTTGCTGCTTCACTGAAGTCCTGGAATCTGGCAAAACCTCTAGTGATGAATATACTTTTACATTCCAGATCTCCTTTAGCCAGGAAATTGCACAGAGACAGCTATGAGCACTCAGCGCTTTGGTGAGCAGTCAGCGAGTCGGGGTGAACGCTAGGGAAGCCACAAGTGACTGCTTGATTCTGGAAGCCTTGTGTATCTCTGGAAGTCATAAAATACAGATGGGTAATGGCTTAATAATGAGGTCAGTCTTTGTTTCATTAGCTAACAGCTGAATCTCGACACACAGATCCTGGCTTTGAGGCATGCTGCTAATTCAAGCTTAAAAAGATGGTGGGGGGAGCTTTACCCCACACTGTACGTTTCTATGGACTCTGGTTTTGACTTAGATTTTGTGTGTTTTCTCAATGATCTGAAGAGTTTTGTTTCTTGAAAAAATATGACTGGCAATCTTAGGCAAAAATCTTATTCAAACACTATAAGCTTTTTTTGGGGGTGAGGCATAAACTTCAAACCCATTGGGGTCAGCTCCTGGAGCTATACGAATTCATACTGGGATCTGACCACTTGAGTTTGAATCCTACATTGTGCAAGAACCTGTGGAGATGAGTGCCGAAACAACAGCTCGCTGGCAGATGTTAAACCCAGCACTGACATGCTCTGAAAGCAGGCGTGAAACTAGAGTCAGACTTTCCTCTTTTAATCTCCCAACTACAGTCATAACCATACTTCCCTGCATCACAACTTCCTTCTGCCTGCAGTCCAAAAAGCCCCTGCCCATCCCTGCCCCTATTCTCCCCCAGCTGTTTCTTGAAACATCTAGTCCTACTTCCTCCCATTCCCCCTCCCTGCCATTCCCCCAGCCTTACTTAATTATTCACCTCCTTCTCAAAAGTCCCTTCCTGATCCCACCAGCCACCCTGAGGCGAGGATACACGTACAGTCCGGATGCTCCTTTAGTGCCCAGTGTTCCAGCTTGACTGGAAATCATGACAGCAACTCTGCTTTGTGAAATACAGGCAGTAATTTATGGCAGTGCTGCAGACGAAGAACGAGGCACCCAGGGAGAGCTAGAGGGGCACCACTGAGAGGTGGGAGGGGAGAGGGGGAGGTTGTAAATACTGCTCATTCACTTGGCCCTTTGGAGCATGAAAGGACTTGCTGACAGTACAGGAAGCATGGAAAGTAGCATGGTAAAGGCAAACATCTCAAGTACGTGAGAGTGTGTCTCCAGACTGGCAGAATATCTGCAGAAATCACAGCATGAGCATGGGGAGACCTCACTGAGGCCTTTCAGAACTTAAAAGGGATCTAAAGGAAAGATGGGGACAGGCTTTTTAGCAGGGCCTGTTACAACATAAAAAGGGGTGGTGGTTTTAAACTAAAAGAGGGGAGACTTAGACTAGAGAGAAGGAAGACATTTCTTACACTGAGGGTGATGAGACACTGGCCCAGGTTGCCCAGAGAGGTGGAAGATGCCCCATCCATGGAAACATTCTAGGTGAGGTTGCAACCTGCTCTAGTTGCAGATGTCCCTGAACACTGCAAGGTGGTTGGACTAGACGACCTTGAAAGGTCCCTTCCAACCCAAACCATCCTGTGATTCTGTGATTCTATGGTTGCTGGCTCTTGCCCAGCTGCCAGTACAAGCAAGCGGTCCTGGCCTGCCATATTGTGTGGCAGAGCCTTCTCAGAACTGCTTGAGTGACAGTCCTGGCCTCAGGCGTGAACAGGTTCTCTGCACTCTTCTAGAACTGTGACTCTAATACTCTCCTCAATGCAAAGAATTCAGGAAAAAAACTCTCAGTAACTCAAAACAACTCAATGTTGCCCAAAATGCAAATTTGCTGCCCAGAACAGTGTTTCCAACAGACAAGTCTGTGACATTTTTCCTTGCAGGATTTGGCTCACAGAGTTGTGATGGTTTTACAACACATACTCAGAATCACTTTTGTGTTCATTTTATTCTGTCTGTTTTACTATAGACCTATGATGAGATAAATCCTTGTCTGTGAGCACGTGGAAAAACACAACAGAAATAGATTTACACATAACTGGAGCTCAACAACTCCTGCTGAACCAGTAAGAAATCCAGAATAATATTTCTGAAAGTGAAATTAAGCCATATTATCCTGAACTGTGTTTTTTTTTTAAAATGTCTTTTCACCTGTGAGTAGGAAGAAATAAAAAAGAAAGCTGTAACATCAAGACAACAAGGGATACAACTCTGAAAGTGTGGTGAAACAGACTGCAGTAAACTTACCTTTCATTAGGGACTGCCCAAGTTTAATGGGCTATCTTACAAAGAAAGTAATAATAAAAATAATTTAAAAATCAATTAGCTTTTCCTCTCTTTATTGATCTTTTTTAAGTATGCCCCTGGAGAGCTTCCACTTCCAGTATCAGGGTTTTAAAAAAACCCAAGGTAGGTAATGCAAGAGATGGTCTGAATGAGACATCAGACAGGGACTACTAATCCAGGGATATTTATTACTCAAAACCTAACAAAAGCAGCTCGTTTTTCTACACAGAAAGTCTTGGCTGCACTGGAGGACACTGTAAACAGAGGAGTGTGAGCTTGCAAGAGATCGTAACAGTGCAATGGTAACAACATTAAATACTTTTGCTGGCTTTGCTCAAACTGAATGACTCTGAGGACCCAATCCTCTTCTGACGGAAGCCAGTGAGGGATTTGCCACACATTTCAGAGAGAACAAAACCAGCCCTTCAGTCACAGCACCTCTGCCACATTTTGTTTCACACCCTGCCAAAATGTCATAGCTTGAATCCCTTCAGTAGCTTGAGCCATTTCAAACTGGACTGAACAAAACACTAGAGAATAAACTGCAGAGAGAAATCTTCCCCTCTTCTTTCCCTTATCTCTGTTCTTCTGCCTCAGTGGGTTACATGAATAGCAACCAAAAACTGCAGAGCGCTGACAGACATGGAGTCTCTGGGAGTCTCAGATGCTTCACGAGCAAGCTGTGAAAATATGAAACTATCATCCTTCATTTCTACCTATTTGCATTGTGTCCAAGATGGATTAAGTGGATTGTAACACAAAGACTATAGAGTAACTGACTTCAAATATTTTGGAAAAACTACTCTGAATTCGCTGTATTTCCTGGCAGTTTCGAATGGCAGAGCAGTTAAATTCTGTTAAAGTGGAAAGTAAAAGTCTCCAGCAACACAATCCGTACTGACCCAGAGCATGCAAGGTATAAAACCAGCAAGATAATTCAAATTATTAATTCACCAAAAAGCTGGAGAGATGAAGCACCCATTATGCCAGGTAAAGGGCAGCTTTGATAGTTAATCCAATAGAGGGAGCTACAAAAGCTCAGGGGAAATTTGGCTGAGGACAGTGACACTGGTAATTTAATTATACTGGTTGGTCACACTAAAACCAAAGTTACACTGGAGATATAGATCGCTTCAAGCCTGCCAAGAGAGCTGGCCCTGCAGAATTCCTTTGATATGATGTACATGTCAGTGCTGTCCAAATCGCTGATGAGTCACGGGTTGTTCGGCAGGACACAGGAAATCTTAATAAATTTGTTTCATTTGCATAATCCTCTCCAATAGCTTCCTCGTTTGTACCTGCAGGAACTGCAAAATAACAACATACAGCCCCCTGAGGTTTTTCACTGATTGCCTTAGCAGACTATGTAAATCTTCCAAAAATGCCAGGATAAAACTGAGGTTTCGGGAACATGCCATCCTCTAACTTTACATTCCTGTCAAGCTGCCTCTGGAATCAGAGGAACGTCAAGCTGCACTGGTCATGGAAGAATAACTACATCTAGGATCTTCAGTTTAGACGAAATGTGCCATTGCAATTGCCAGTAATACCTCTGATGAGGTTTATATCCTGAATCTCACCAGCTTGTCTGGGTTTGTTAATTAACAGTTTTAAGACTGGCTGTTTTGGTTTTGCCACAGTTTCTGGGATACGGGTAGATTCTTACCAAATAATTCATTTCTCACCAAATAATTCATTTCTTACCAAATAATTAATTTCATCGGCATAAATTAATCATCAAACCACCCCAGGAGCAGTATTGCAGATGGGGGAAATGAGGTAAGAGCTCAGTGTGCTGCCTCAGGCCATGCAGCAAATTATGCTTCTTGAATTCTGGCGTTCCTGTCTCCCAGTTCTGCTCTCAGACTAGATCAGGCCTTTAAGCTGCCTCTGAATGCTTCCAGTTGTTACAAATATAAACCCAGCGGAGCAGACCTGGCTAAACGCAGTCCTACAGAGAACTGATCTTCATCAGGCAGGTGAACTATAAGGAAGAATCACTGAATATTGCCATTTGCATCGGATTGGCAGCCTCTGCCCAAAGGCTTTTTGTTAGCAGACAGCAGCCTTGCAGTAAAACGTGATACTGAACCTTCTTTTCTGTTGACTGTGGCCTTTGTCCCACCCAGGCAGGAAGACGTAAATGGCTGTAGAGAGAAAAAGGGCCTAGAGGCGTAAGGTGAATAATTTTCAAAGAGCAGTGCAGAAAGTGAGCCAGCTGCTGATGTAGGCGGACTGTGTTTGAAACAGTGTGGGAAAGCTCATGGGGAACTGGGGTTGGGAACATTTAAGTTCCATGATGGACAATGCTCTCTTGTGAAATCTGTGCGTGGAGATTTTCTTATTTTTTGTGCGTATGCCTAGATTTCCGGGAAGAGCACGTTTAATAAAACCATATTCAAGAGGAGCGTGCTGAAGTAATTGTTTTTCCCCTTTAATTTTTTTAGTGGTTTTAAAACAATGAAGCTCTCAGCTCTTTACACTTCACAGGGGAGAACGTACAAAAGGCTGCTCAATCTCTTTCAGCTCAGCTCTTTTATTCTCGTGGGTATCCGGTTGCAAGGTATCCGTACCGGCCTCTGAATTCTCAGCCGAACCCCGGCGCAAAGCGCGTCCGACTGTAAGCTCTTGTTTTAACATGCAGCTTCAGGACCGACCAGGTTTCAGCATGAGCATGTAAAGGGCTGCCGTGCCTAAATCCGTCTGACATTGGCAGAGGAGCAGTATCACAAAATCCAGCAGTACTCACGCCGCTGATGAAATGCCGAGTAAGCGCTTTCTCCACGACTACTTAATGCTGATGCCTGCGGTCTAGAAGGAAGCGAGCTATACAACCGAAGCAGGCACGTCACCGAGGAAGATTTGAATGCTTCCTGATTGGTTTTCCAAATAATGATTTCATTTGCTTCTAACAGAGACTAGCTTGCACTTCAAGTATTATATGGTTTTCTTCATTGCAAACTGTAATTAAGGAATCAGATGGCAAGATATAAATTGTACCACAGGATCAGCCAGGAAAGAATGGTGAAGCCAGACAATATGTGGGATTCAAATTAATTTTTTGCCATTACTGCCAGGCAATGCAAAGAGGAATAAAAGGAGCATAAATATGTTTATAGTTAAGGTAATAATTTAACACCTGTATGCCAAATTAATTTGTTAAATTTGCTAAATTAAAATGCTAAATTTGGCTCAGTCACTTAGCAACAGCTGCATCAGTTTAAGATGTTTCCATTCTGCAGCTGTCACCTCAAGCTGGAGCCCCCACCCCTCTAGCAAAGTCAGCAGAAGGAAACGTGTGCTCACATTTTGCCTGACCCTCTCCAAAATCCAGTGTCTTAACTCAGATGCTTTGTCAACTACCTAAGAGCTTGGCTTTGTCATCAGGTAGGAGCTGTCATACTGACAGCTCCGATGTGAAGCAATAACCCACACCAGAGGGGCAGAACGAGCAGTCACGTCTCAAAGTGCCATAGCAACACTCACCAGAGTGTATCCATCAGTGCCTGAAGTCAAGATGAAAGTAGAATCACAAGTAAGCATGAAAGTGCCCAAGGAAAGCAGGAGGAGAAAACTTCTACTGGATTTTTGTCACAGTGCAGCAAATGATTTAGGAATTACTAGGCCAAAAAGAAGGATCCTAAGGGTTAGAGAACATCGTAAGGGAAGGGAGATCTAGTCTTGGTCTAAGCTCTCTTGACTATTTAACTGCAGTGTTGTTGCAGCCTTGGTTATTTACTTGTTTCTGGAAGTTAAGTGACTGTGTGCTCTGCGATGTGTGTGCCAGTGATGCGTGTTCCATTCAGCACTGCGCCCTGTGAAGATGGTGTGCTTGGAGCATGGCTTCCAGACCACAGCCCTCAGTGGACGCAGTCAGAGGAATGCCAGCTCCGGGGACCCTGAGTAGGGTTGAGAGCAATACAGCAGCTGAACTGTTTGCCAAGACAGCATCCAGCCCGATGCGCAGAAGAAAAACTCAGTGCAAGAAATTTTGCCAGCCAGAAGGAAATCGCTTTGGCTAGTGATTCTGAAGGACCATGCGTATGAACCTACACACCTAAACTCCAGTAGGACAATGCTCAAAATTTAATATTTTGATCCTTAGATATTCCTGTCAGAGAACACCATTGGAACAAACAAATTATGCAAGTTACAGTCACAGAAAGAGAATCTGTGTGGGCTGGTTCTCACATTTTCTTGGTCAAGTAGGTCAAAGAAATGGCTCTCCAGAAGCTGCAGCATCTCCACCTTCACATGCCCTTGGGCAGGGCATGACAGGGCAGCTAGGGCAATGGGGGAATACTGGCTGCCAGGTATCACTGTTTACTATTCACCAGGCTAGAATTCCCTCAAATACTGTAATGTTTTCTCCCACGCTGTCTTTCAACAGGAAGAACTTCACAAAATCCACAGGAATAATACTGCAGTCTCCTTGCCACCACAGTAAAATTTAGGCTAAGGATGATGCCTTCATACTGCTCAGCCAGGAGGAAGCAGCTGGTACACTGGAAAGGCTGCTTATTTTACTAATCATCCTCATCATTTTTAGTCGTGTTGTCTCTAGTCACAAGGGATGCCACAGAGAAACTGCAGCTGCCCCATCCGTGGAAGTGTTCAAAGTCAGGTTGGATGGGGCTTTGAACAACCTAGTCTAGTGGGAGGTGTCCCTCCTCGTGACAGGGGGCTTGGAACTAGATGATCTTTAAGGTCCCTTCCAACCCAAACTGTTCTATGATTCTATGAATCTCTGGCTGATGCATTCCAGATTTAAAAACTAAGCAGAGAAAACACACACCTTGCCTAGGCCATACAGTCATGAAACTTCTGTTAAATGCACATACCTGAACCACGTGTATTACACAGCTCAAGGTGAAGGTTTCCATCCGACGTCTTCATCCTTCCCCTCAGTGGGAAAGCCATGGCTTGTAGGCACCACCATAACACTAATTATGAGCAATAATTTCCAGCCGAAGTGATTCTATAATGGTTTGCCAAGCCTGAACTCACAGCTCCAGCATGACACATACTCTTCCCAACTGCCCACGAGTACCGAAGAGAGGAGGAGTCATTCTGTGTTTATTTCTACTGGGAACAGCACATCCGTGTGTACAAATCGAGGAAAACCATCCAACATTGCAAATCTATGACTAATCTCTGTAACAAACAGGCACCGTAAATACACCCAGGAAAGAAGACCTAATGAACTAAGTGGGCCTGAATCTCCTCTGGTCAGTATCCTCCATAATCTTTTATGTTATGACCGGGAATAGGGTACCAAGAGTTCATCACCTCTTTTTTTTAACCTTGGTTGTGTTCTGCCCTATATGTACATATATAAATCAGAGCTATTAAAAAAATCACCTCCAGAGTACATGCTACTCTATTTCACACCGCCAGTAAGTCCCCTTAAGCCTTTATTAGGCTATGTAAGAACTGCATGTGGTTCCTTCCTGCTACAGGAGCTAAGTTTCCCTCAGCAGACAGTCTTCATGCATAATAAGTAAATTCAGAGCAGAATTTTTGTGAGGAAACATGAAAAAGAAGTAAACAGGATGTTATTATTAAACAAATCATATCAGAGATTGCCAGTGGCTAAATCTTTTCCTTTTCTTCCTCGAACCCTCTAAGATAATGTGGTGACTAAGATCACAAAACCAGCAGCACATTCTAAGGAAAATAAATTTATACACAAAAACATAAACACTTAAAAAAAAAAATCAGCTCAGCAAGCAACCCCAATCCTCAAAAACTGTATAGGAAGGTCTCCATTTCTGAAGTGTTCCTCCCTCTTCAGGCGTTTGGGTTTTTTTAACAGCATGGTTATTTGCAGGTGTTCAGGGTGGGCCAAAATGCAGCTGAAAGGACTGGTTTGGGTGGTGTGAGGAATGCTTCTAGCAGCTTCCAACTACAGAACAAGTCTCCTGTCTGGCCAGTCACTGTCAAATGAAAGACTCTGCTGTTTTGTCTTACAGACTCGGTTGGTCTGCTGCCAAAACTCACTTCTCTTTCCAGACTGACCATCTTTCCCTTCTTATTGTTCCAGCCCATCTGTTCTATTCTTCACCCACTCCAAAGGCTGGGAGGGAGCTCACCCAGTCCACCAAGAAGCTCACATTTTCTTCTCCTTCCCAGTGCATTTTTTTCAGGCACGTCTAGATACTGGTATACAAATCAGATAGATAAAACTGAGACTGACAGAGACATTTCCCTTTTAGGTCCCCTCTGCAAGCCACTTCCCAAACAAGTCTTAAGTCTTGGTCTACTTAGAATCATAGAATGGTTTGGGTTGGAAGGGACCTTTCAAGCTCATCTAGTCCACCCACCCCTGCAATGAGCAGGGACATCTGCAACTAGAGCAGGTTGCTCAGAGCGCTGTTCAACCTGGCCTGGAATGTTTCCAGGGATGGGGCATTGACCGTCTCTCTGGGCAACCTGGGCCAGGGTCTCACCACTCAGTGTGAGAAATTTCTTCTTTCTGTCTAATCTAAATCTCCCCTCTTCTGGTTTAAAACCATCACCCCTCTTTATGTCACAACAGGCCCTGCTAAAAAGATTGTCCCCACATTTCTGATAGACTCTCTTGAAGTACTGAAAAGCCACCATAAGGCCTGCCCAGAGCCTTCTCTTCTCCAGGCTGAACAACCCCAACTCTCTCAGCCTGGCCTCACACCAGAGGGATTCCAGCCCTTGGATCATTTTAGTGTCCTGCACTGGTCCCACTCCAGCAGGTCTATGTCTTCCCTGTGCTGAGGACTCCAGAGCCAGACACAAGGCTCGAGGTGCAGTCTCACCAGAGCAGAGTAGATGGGCAGAATCACCTTCCCTGGCCACTTCATATAATGCTAAAAAAATTGACCTTTTGTAGACATACAGACACTATAGAGTGGAATTTGCACTTGCCCAGGACTTACAGCAGACCCTGTTAACCACTCAGTAACCCCATCCAGTCATAGGCAATTTAGCACATCCAAATCACACAGGCCTCAAAACCCATGCCCGGCCCACACACACACAGAGGCGACATCCCAACATCTGCTAGCTGGCAACCCAGACGGAGCTTGGCAAACCCAGGATAAGATTTGCTCCCTTTGCTGCTTTACCTGCATGTTTCCCATGAGTCTTTCCTTCACAACCTTTTAGTTTGACGTAAGATAACATGGCACAAACCAACCAGTTTAATGGGCTCATGGGATATAATCATGAAAAATCCCAAATAAGCAGGGAACTTTAAGCTCACCTGTTTATGTCAGCATTCTTGCTTTAATCCTCCCTTTTGCCCGTTTGACTCAGGTTTTTTTTGTGGCAACACACCGACTACTTCACCGGAGTTCCAAGAGATCCCATTTTTCTTGTAAAAAACCCCAGTTATTTTATAAAATAAATATATAGCCTTGTTCTGATACTATTTCTTTTAGTTAACTCCTTTTACTTTTTACCTGCTCTCCACTTGCCTCTAAATTCTCCAGATTTGTCGTAAAGCCTCCACTTCCATCAAGGCCAGATTAGTGGGTCCGAGAGGCTTACTGGCTAAGCTGCGGTTTGCTGCTCGCTCTGCAGGATGGCCGGTAAAGAACTAGCACCCTTGAGACCTCGACTCCACGGAGATTTGGGTTTCCTTTAAAATAATCTGCCTTTTTGCTTGCAATGCAATCCCAAAGAAAGCATCACATAGCGGTGAAGTCACAATGTCAAAGTGTTCTTTGCACTTTCTTTGCAAAAGAACAGTTTTGCAAGCTCTGCCCACTATTTTCGTTTGCTGTGGTGTCACCTTCTGTGGCGGGGGGGATGTCATTAGGAACATCTCCACTAGCACTTCTTCCTTATATAACGAAGTAACCATTTAAAGTGTGATGGCTGGTGCTTACTGCAGATCAAAAGAAGGCAGCTGACGAAACCGAAGTTCATCTGAGCGTGTGAAATAACTTTTTCTGGTTATTTCAATTGGAAGAGAAAGTTTTGATCCTGCAGCTCATCCATATGCCTGAAAATTGAGCCAAATTCTCCTGCCGGTCACAAGCTTGCCACACACATTACACCACAGTCATTCCAGGTGTAACTCTACAGACTTCCACATAATCAGACCATGACAAATTTAACCTACTGTTACCTATTTTTTTTATCTAATGCTTTTATCCAGGCTTGCAGCAAGTAGTAGACACTCAAGATTTACATTTCTTTTGGTGAAAAAATTTTTCCTAATAACCAAACCTAAACCTCCCCTGGCACAACTTGAGGCTGTTTCCTCTTGTCCTATCACTTGTTTTTTTGGAAGCAGAGACTGACCCTCACCTGACTCCAGCCTCCTTTCAGGGAGTTGTCAAGAGCAAGAAGGTCTCCCCTGAGCTTCCTTTTCTCCAAGTTGAACAATTCCAGATCCCTTAGCCACCCTCACCAGACTTGTGCTCTAGATCCTTCCCCAGCTTTGTTTCCCTTCTCTGGACACTCTCCAGCCCCTCAGTGTCCTTCTTGGAGTGAGGGGCCCAAAACTGAATCCAGGATTTGAGGGGCGGCCTCCCCAGTGGTGAGTCTAGGGGGATGATCCCTGCGCTAGCCCTGCTGGCCACACTAGTGCTTAT
Source organism: Baryphthengus martii (assembly GCA_013396935.1). Taxonomy (NCBI): domain Eukaryota; kingdom Metazoa; phylum Chordata; class Aves; order Coraciiformes; family Momotidae; genus Baryphthengus; species Baryphthengus martii. The sequence continues at coordinate 52,323 of VWZK01005919.1, forward strand.
CCAAGCCAGGATGCTGGTGGCCTTCTTGGCCATTTGGGCACATGCTGGCTCATTTTCAGCTAGCTATGGACATCACATCGTCCCTGTATTAAACATACCAAGTAAGTTTAAAGGTGAGGAGGGAGACAGAGCTCCTAAAAACCATACTGACATTGAAGAGCTGCACCCAGAGACTTAAAGGCAGCTGGAGCAGAGCAATGGTTGGCATCCAGAGGGAGCAAGCTCCTCAGACAAGCCTCCTGACCTGAGAAAGCCCTATTTTCCCAGCTCAGTCAGAGGGGACTGCAGGATGGAGAACAAGACAGCCAGACAGTCCTTGACCGCCTGCCTGCCTGAGGAGATGTGTGATGGTCACTGAAGCGTTTTCAGGGAAGATGGTTCTAGCTGTTTCACTTGTTACAAAACCCAGCAGCTTATCTAATACTGTAAGAAATGCACAGAAGGCAGAAACTTTCACAGTCGCTACTGCATGCCCAAATTACTCTGAGCTCTGTGGGAAAGCGAAGAGTGGACGTCTTCAAAACCACAAGCATTTAGAACGAAACAAAATTACAATCTCCATTGTCTGTTAACAGCGTTCGGTCTGCAACCTCCAGCTGGGGAGCTCTGACATGCACCAGTGATGCCTGAAGATTTTAAAAGGTTTTATATTACAGATTATTACTAACCATCTTTATCACCACAGAATTTAGAGTCCTAAAGTGGTAACAAAGGACAGTAGTAACTGTACAAAGATAACCCGTCTCCTGTTCTGAGGAGCACACAGTCTAAATAGACGAGTCAGGGACTACACGCTGCTCTTTGTGTTCTAAAACAAAGTTCATATATCTTTTTTTTTTTTTTCTCAAATGTAGTCCACTACAATAGTAGTTGAAAAATTGGGCTTCTGACAGCTATTCTGTGTTGTGTCTGCAAAGCCTTCTCTCGTGAGAGCCCACCTGGAATACTGCATCCAGTTCTGGAGTCCCTATTACAAGATGTGCTGGACGTGCTGGAACGTGTCCAGAGAAGGGCTACGAGGGTGATCAGAGTTCTGGAGCACCTCTCCTATGAAGACAGGCTGAGAGAGTTTGGGTTATTCAGTCTGGAGAAGAGAAGGCTCCGAGGAGACCTTATTGTGGCCTTCCAGTATCTGAAGGGGGCCTACAAGAAAGCTGGGGAGGGACTTTTTAGGATGTTGGGTAGTGATAGGACAAGGAGGAATGGATCCAAACTAGAGGAGGGTAGATTTACATTAGACATTAGGAAGAAGTTCTTCACCATGAGGTGGTGGAACAGGTTGCCCAGAGAGGTGGTGGAAGCCCCATCCCTGGAAGTTTTTAAGGACAGATTGGATGGGAGTCTGAGCAACCGGATCTAGTGGGAGGTTTCCCTGTCCATGGCAGGGGGGTTGGGACTAGATGATCTTTAAGGTCCCTTCCAACCCTGACAATTCTATGAGTCTATGAATACTTGCCTAGGGCATCCAGCTCTACCTCTGTACAAACAGCACACAACATTAATTAAATGCACAAAAAAGATGCTAAAGGAACATTAATAAAATTCGCAAATCTAAGCATTTGAAGGCTGTGAAATTTCAAAGAGAATGTCAGCCACACCACCTTAATTATTGCCCTTTGCATATTTACCTTATAGTGGGCTTCGATTATCTGAGTTGGTGCTGGTTTTCCACAGGTCCCTGCTTCCTCATTTGGTTCACAAAAAGAACAACACTCACTGAAAGGGAGACTGGTGGCAATTCATCTTTACACACCAAATATAGGTAGTCTGAGTCTTAAGTAAACTGAATCTCCTTTCTAAATACACATCCGTGATGGCCCGATTGCTGAGCTGCCCTGGATAGCACAGAGAGTCATGCAAGATTCAAGATTCCCTTGGAGTAAATTAAGGTAAAATGACACCAAACAACTAATCAATTTGTAAATTCTATTTGAACCGGGAAGCGTTATATGTACTCTAGGAAATTCTTGGTCTCTAATGCCTTAAAGGTCAAATAGTTTGCAAGAGTAGAAGAAAAGAAGAAAAGGGAGAACAGAGGAAGAGAGGGAGGTAGGAGGGGAGAGAGAGAGAGAGAGAGAGAGTGTTGGATTCAGTGTTGTCTCGTGGAACCTTTCCAAATCTTGAGTTCTTCAGTGGTGGGTGCGCACTGATCAATGTACCACTGTCCTTTCATATACTTGGGATACAGGTGGCATCCCCCAATTTACATGAGAAGCATAAGGAGGCAATAACCTCTGTTCCTCACACAGTCCACAGGGGGAAGGGCAGCATTAACCCTTCCCACCGGTTGTGTCAGGGGTCACAGAGGCCCTGTATTTAATTACCACTGGATGACCCTCTGGTGAGGCGTGAAGCCAGCTTCCTTGGCACGGCTGCAGTGGTCGTGGCTGAGCAACAAAGAAATGAACTCAGGAAGGGACACTGTCCGGCCTACGCAGAACTGATCTCTTTCTGTAGTCAACTCCCTTATCTGCAGGGAGCAGGCCTCGGCCTGAGCAGGGGAGCAGGGCCGCTGCTGCCTTCCACACCTTCCCCTGCTCCAAGCAGGCCTTTCTCATTCTTGCTTTGGTCACGCTGTATCTTATCACCACACAAGGTTTGAGACATTAGTCTTTTTAGGAGTCAGACTCCTACAACACCCACAATTTAGATATCACTGGGCTGTGGCAATAATCCACCTTTTAAGCTGCAGCAGCTCAAATCCTTTTTTGTTCCTTATTTCATGCGTGTTCCAACACCATATTCGCTGTAAGTTGGCCAAACCTCAGGAGAGAAAATACTAGTTTATCATACAGTTTTCTATGCTTTTCGTCATAACAGAACATCAGAATTTCTTTCTTATTTTTATAACATCCTAGAAGGGGAAGAAGTAATCTCTTCAGTCTTGCTCAGTCCCACTTTCTCACTTCCTGTTCATCCTGTCATTTCTTGTCTGTGTGTCCAATATATTTGTCCCCATGCACACCAGACTGGTTAGGTAACTGGCTCTACTCCTTCACAGCCAATCCAACACCTTCATAAGGCCAGTCCTAGTTTCCTGTTCATGTCCCCTCTTTCCCACCATCTTCTCATCCAGTCACTGTCACTCTCCCACCCACTGTTTTATTTTGTTGTTGAAGTTCAGCACATCTCTCCAGAACACGAGAAGTGAAATTCTTTCTCAAAGGCTTCTAACTTGGCCAAATTTAGGTCAGTTTTCACAGGCACAAGATGCACAGTCCTGACACATCGTCCATCCTCTTGCCAAACCAAAAAAACCCACCACAAAAGCATCTGAGCATCTAAAATGTTTTGAAACTGAAAACCAACCCATTCCTCTCTTTTTATACTGGGAAACGACTGAACAGCTCTGGCTGAAATTTCCTGGGGAAGTGGGCATGAGTCAGCCCAAGAGAGACTCTTGGCTGAAAAACATTAGAATGAATTAAAATTAAATAAGTAGCTGCAGAGGCCTCATTACAACTGGTTAAATAAAAATAATTATTTTTATTGCAAATTGTGCTTTTTCATGGTCTCCACATGAGCTGTGATTACCCTGGTAAGATACCAGTCGCATTGCTGAAGAAATTTGCGAAGTTACACTCCACTGGCTCTTGACATCAGTTTATTAGATTCATCTCAGATTGTAAACACTAAGGGAGGGAATTAGGTTTTCGCATGCACTTGCTGAATACCTCACCCAAGGGAATCCATGCAGCTAATTCTTATGTTTGGAATATGTTTTAAATCTGTTTTGAATGCATTGCATCTGTGAGCATACAAAGGCTACCTTTTTTAAAAAATTTTTTCTCCACATTCTCTTTTCATCAGAATCAGCAGGATTCATTTTCCATCTAGTATTACCAAGTCTAGTTCCTTCATTATAAGTCTGTGTCTTGGAATCTTAAGCATTTATTGTCCTTGTTATTGGTGGTTTACCGGTTTGAGATTGTGGAATTGGACTGGAGCGAGCACTTTCGCAACCACTGACACACAATCCTACACAACTGAGATTTCTTTTAAGCCCTACCTCATTAAAAAACCCCTCAGGCTCTATCTCTTTAATGTATATTTGCTTTTCATTCTCCCTTTGCTGACCTGCAGTTTCAGTTTTGCGCTAACAGAAGTCAGTTTTCCTGTATCCTACCCGGGTCTGATTTTACTTTGGGGTGGCCAGGCTGAAGATGCTGTTGAGAGCAGACTAGGATACGCACTTCATTTCTGAGGTCCTCTGTTTGATCATCATCTTAAATAAAATCCCATCTTTCTGTTTACACAAGTTATGGAGGGTCAGTTTTGCTCTGGCACAGCCTAGTGAACCCCGACACAAGTGCTAACTTGACTTTGGCTTTTCTTTAAGATTCCTTCCCATGTTTCTTGGAGGTTGTTACATTTTAGCAGGGAAAAGTATTACAATAAATGAACCCACACATTTTATCTGTGATTCTAGGAACATAACTCGAACATGACTGGAAAAAAAGGCCTCGGATCATGAATTCTTGTTCTCTGCTACTAGAAGGATGGGAATCAAAGCTTGAAACAAATATGTTTAAGGTTTTTTTTGCTTAGAAATCTTTTCTGACTTTGCACTTTGTGCTTATGTCTTTCCATTTGCTTTTGTCTCAACAATGTCATTTACATTAAACAGGTTGTCTTTCTATGGAGCACTACTTCACTCTGTGTATTCTGAGACAGCAACCAGAGACATTTTAAGATTTTAGTTGCCTTCCTCTGGGCACACTTTAGTGCCGGTCCACAGGGCACTAGCAGCTGGCAACTTCTTCTAGATGTTCTACCTCTACTTTTTCTGTACATCTCTTTTTTATTTTTTTTTCCTTAGGCCCCAGTACAGGACTTTGTGATTTCTACTATCAAACTTCACCTGATTTCTACTACTCCAAGTCCTCACGGTTATGCAGTGCTTCCTATATGATGTTCCAGTTCCCCTTGGTTTTGATGCTGCCTCTCAATTTTATGTCATTGGTAAACGTAATGAGCAGATTCTGTCTTGCCTGAAAATTAGCCCTAAAAATATTGTTCAATTATGCATTCTGTATTGTGTTTGTGTTGTACTACTGTTCTCTGGCTTCATTATAAACATTTGACAAGCCTATAACCATACAGATCTAATTTTTTTTTTAAAAAGTGCTTATCTAAGCAGGGCAGTTGTCACTGCTCCTGTCACATTTTCCATCAAAGATTTTCTATCAACTTTTAAAATGTCACTGTTCAGAGTTACATGACCACTAGGCAGACTGGGAAATTGTGATGGCACTTTAGTCCAGTTCCTCCACCATATTCCAATTAAAATGAAACAATCTGATTTGTTAAGTTCAGAAATGTTACTCACTGAGAGGAAAGGCATCCCTTCATGTTCCTCAGAACTATTTTTCCCAAGATTTCTGAAAACTCATTTCAGTCACATACTGAATTGTTTTCTGAAATTCTCAGAGCTAGAAATTGGAGAAGGTGGGAGAAAATGGGTATTTATAACAAAAGCGTCAATTCTGGGAAAATAGAGGCATCACAGAAAATTAGCAGTTGCCTCCAGTTAAGCGCTGGCTGAATCTGACCCCAAACCAATCTTTCTTTAAAGGTGACATGAAAGATCAGGTTTCAGAGACTTTAACATGACACCTCTCAACAGGCTAAAACTCATACCACGGAAGAAATGGAAAAATTGAGAAGCAGCAGGCTTGACGCAGAGGTTGTTTCAAAGATCTGGTGTCTCCGTGGTGTCCTTCCAGTTACTTCTTATTATCTGTCTTGAGGGATAATGCCTAACGTCTTACTGAGGAAAGAAAGTCTCTTGATACTCAGTGTCCTCATCTCACCCTCATGAAAACTTCCCATGTTCCAGCTGATTCGTCTTAGGCCCAGCACGTCCACAACAAATAGCAAAGCCATTGCTCATTTTTTAGGCCAAGAAAGCCCAAGTAGCAGCAGCTGAAGGTAAAGACCAACCCACAAATCATACCCGGTCACCTGAGCACAGGCCGTGTGCTCTCTGTACGTGAGCTGCGATACGCTTTCTCATCTCACAGTTCTCAAGAACTTGATGTGGCTGGAGAGAGCATCTGGAGCATACTTTGATCTTGTGATCTTGGTACAAACTGGGGAGTTGAGAGGCCTAGATGCTGATCAGTTCCTCCACATAGTCCACAGCCTTCCTGTCATCTTGGGCAAGGCATTTAGCTATCTGTTGATTTTACTACACGGTGAAATGAGTAATTTCCCACTGTGCCTTGTAACGGTTCTGTGGAACATACTTTTAATGCTCATGTAATATTCTGAAATCACTGTTATTACTAATTCTTTGTATTACGTTACGGTTAGACATCCCCTCTGAGATCCGATTACACGCCACAGTGCAATGATGATCCCTACACCCAAGTGTTTACACTGTGAATTGACAAGTAGAAGGATGCAGACAAGCAGAACTGGAATCCAATCAAGACCACAATACAATAATTATGCAAAAAGGATTAGACTGCATCTCTCTTGACTAACACACCAATGGTTTGCTACCAGATTACCTCATCTCTCACAACTAAATTATGACTACTGTATAGAAGTAGTTCACTTACACCTCCTCTTACAGGGGAAAAAATATCTATATATAAGTATAAAATATAAGCAAACAAAAGATGTGGCAATCCCCCACAGAAAACGTACTGCATCAGCTTGAGTGAAATGGAAGAAACACAGTCGTGTTAATAAAGCTTTAATCTTATTAAACATTCAAAGCAATTACGGGAATGCAATGATAAACAGGCGTGAGGTATCTCCTAGCGCTAGAAGCAGCAACTTCACTAACATAAACTTCTGCCACAGGGAGCCAATCACTCAAATTGATCCTCCAGTCTAGCGCTGAAGTTTCCCTTGGTTTCAGCTTCGTGGCAGCAGAAGCAGACAATGAACAAAAGCATCTTATCAACAGGGACTCCAGCAAAGAAGAGCTTACAAAATACTCTCTCTGAAGAAAACCACAAAGGACACGGGCCTGGTACAGCTCAAAGGGAACGCGTAAATATAAGACCAGACATAAATCAGTCATGTTCCTTTTCCACAGTTCCACAGTCTATCCTTTGGCACCAGAAGCAGACAATGCCAGAGCCAACTAAAAGTTGTAATCGTTCCCTTCGTATCTGTCTCTTCACTCACCTTTGGTCAAACTTGCTGCTGCTGCTGCTGTCTGATTCAGATCCTGCCAAGATGGGCTGCCTCCTTTTTTTTTCTCTTAAAATCTTTCATCACCTGTTCATAAAGAAAAGCAGAGCTCCCGTTTGCTTTCTGAACCACTATTGCATTTTTGAGGCTACAAGCTACACGAGTCATTATCACTAGCTGTTGAGACAAGGAGAACAAAACAACTCACTTCTTTCCCACACAGAAGTTTCTGGCACACTTGTTAACATGCATTTTTTGATAAAAGCTTTCATACTTGTCAAGCGAACATGATGTCTGATAGCAGGTTCAGAAGGGCACTTGGCAGGTGTATGCCGACATCGGTGAGATGATTTATGCTCAAATAAACAGTTCACCTAAATAAAGTTTAAATTCAAGAACTGCTTTGCCTGGGACAAAGAAACTGGTTTGGTAGCAAGTGTTGAAGGCAACACTACTAGAACAAGTGCTCCTGCACACACAGTAGAGGAAATGCCAGAAACAACTCACAACCATGAAGGACAAAGTCAAAAATGGGTATCAACCAGGTTGAAAAGTTTTCACAGAGCTTGTTTTGCTGAAAGCTAAAAGACTGCTGGACTCCAAGCCTCTAACAGCCCAGCAAAACACAAATTCCTGCTTAAATGTATTTTGGTGCTACATGAAACAATACAGCCATAGAGTCATAAAACAGGATCATAGTATGGTTTGGGTTGGAAGGGAGCAGGGATATCTTCAAATAGATCAGGTAGGTCAGAGCCCCATTCAGCCTGACCTGAAACATTTCCAGGGAGGGGGCATCAACCACCTCGCCTGGGCTGGTGTTTCACCACTCTCAGCAGAAAAAACCTTCTTCATTATATCTAGTTTTAATCTCCCCTCCTTTTGTGTAAAACTGTTAATCCTCATCCTATCACTTTACTTCCTGATAGAGAGTCCCTCCCCATCTGTGCTATAGGCCCCATTTAAGAATTGAAAGGCTCCAAAAAGGTCTCCCCAGAGCCTTCTCTTCTCCAGGCTGAACAACCCCAACTCTCTCAGCCTGGCCTCACACCAGAGGGGTTCCAGCTCTCCCATCATTGCTGTGGCCTCTGGCCCTGCTCCAACAGGTCCCTGTCTCTCATGTGCTGAGGACTCCAGAGCCGAACCCAGCACTGCAGGGAGAGTCTCACCAGAGCGGAGCAGAGGGGCAGAATCCCCTCCCTTGACCTCCTGCCCACGCTGCTCTGGATGCAGCCCAGGATGCTATTGGCTTCTGGGCTACGAGTGCACATTGCTGGCTCATGTCCAGCTTTTCATCCCTCAGTACTCCCAAGTTCTTCTCTGCAAGGCTGCTCTCCCTTAGTCCCTCAGTCTATATTTGTGGTTTGGATTGCCCCAAACCAGGTGCAGGGCCTTGTACTTGGCCTTATTGAACCTCGTGAGATTTGTGCGGGCCCACCTCTCAAGCCTGTCCCTCTGGATAGGATCGCGTCCCTCCAGCCTGTTGACTGTACCACTCAGCTTGGTGTCATGGGCAAACTTGCCGACAGTGAAAAATCCCTCTTAACCTTCTTTCTAGCCTTGGAATCAGATTTGTACAAAAGTACTAATTTGAGCCACTGCAAATTGCAGTGGCGCTTTATTTGTCCGTTTTGTTCCATGGCACTTCACAGAGTCAGAGGAAGCTAATTGCCAGTGACAGCAACAGGAATTCAGTTCTGTCTCTTTCTTCTCAAATTCAGCAGAATACTCTGTTTTGCTCTTGCATAAATACTTTTCTCAGAAACACCCACAGGTAAAAAGATAACACAACAATGATAATTTTTGTTGGTCTCTGGTGCTATGCATAATAAACAGAAGCAGAGTACTCAGTTTTTTATTTTGGAGACTGTTGTTCGACATACACTTGAAATTGTCGTTTCACGTCAGGGCCTTCTACTGTTTTTTCAGTATTTACAATTCTTAGAAACATGGTTCTAAATTATCTTACATAATTAAGTAAGGTATAGTTATAGACAACTAAAAAAAATGTGCACTGATATCCTTCATGATGTCTTTACACTTCTATGGAGTGTAACTTATTTTTTTAATATTTTAATACTATTTCAAACTGACGGTGCCCTTGCAGAAGTAGCAAGCTACTTCTGAGGAAACAGAAAAAGGGATGCATAGAATTACTACAAACACACCTGAAGAAATATCATTAGCAAATAGACTTCTGAGGACACATGAGCAGGCATGCTACCTACTTTTAAATACATACTCAGCCTAAGAGAGGCGTAAACCGCTGATCGCAGGAGCATGATCAGCTAGGGTGGACGATCTGCCATGTCACAAAAGACATGGAACTGTTGGCGAGAGTCCAGAGGAGGCCACAAAAAAATGATCCGAAGGCTGGAACAAACCCCTCTGCTGTGAGGCCAGGCTGAGAGAGATGGGAATGTTCAGCCTGGAGAGGAAAAGGCTCCAGGGAGGCCTTCTTGAGGCCTTTCAGTACTTCAAGGGGGACCTATCAGAAAGATGAGGACAGTCTTGTTAGCAGGGTCTGTTGTGACAGGACAAGGGATGATGTTTTTAAACTAAAAGATGGAGATTCAGACTAGAGAGAAGGAAGAAATTTTTTACAATGAGGGTGGTGAGACACCGGCCCAGGTTGCCCATCCAGGTGCTTGATGCCTCATCCCTGGCAACATTCCAGGTCAGGTTGGATGGGGCTCTGAGCAACCTGCTCTAGTTGCAGCTGTCCCTGCTCCCTGCAGCAGGGTCGGACTAGATGACCTTGAAAGCTCCCCCTCAACCCAAACCATTCTATGAAAGGCAGAAAGGGATATCGGGGTGCTGATCGACAAGCGGCTGAACGTGAGCCAGCAGTATGCCCAGGTAGCCAAGGCGGCCAACGGCATCCTGGCTTGTATTAGAAATAGTGCTGCAAGCAGGTCTAGGGAAGTGATCATCCCCCTGTACCTGGCATTGGTGAGACCCCACCTCGAGTACTGTGCTCAGTTTTGGGCGCCTCAGTACAAGAAAGACATTGAGGTGCTGGAGCGGGTGCAGAGGAGAGCAACCAGGCTGGTGAAAGGCCTAGAGAACAAGTCTTATGAAGAGAGGCTGAGGGAACAGGGGCTGTTTAGTCTAAAGAAGAGGTTAAAGGGAGACCTTACTGCTCTCTACAACTATCTGAAAGGACATTGTAGAGAGGTGGGTGCTGGTTTCTTCTCACAAGTAAGTAATGATAGGACAAGAGGAAATGGCCTAAAGCTGCACCAAGGGAGGTTTAGGGTGGATATGCAGAAAATTTTTTTCTCTGAGAGAGTTGTCAATCGTTGGAACAGGCTGCCCAGGGAGGTGGTTGAGTCACCATCCCTGGATGTGTTTAAAAGTCATGTAGATGAGGTGCTTAGCGATTTAGTTTAGCGGTGATAAAGATAAGAGCAGGGTTAAAGGTTGGACCTGATGATCTTATAGGTTTTTTCCAACCTAGATGATTCTGTGATTCTATGATTTTATGATCCTGAAGAAAGCACTCAGGCATTAGGTGTATCACCAGTGAGGAGACACTACCCTAAAGGCCTGGCTCATTTTTGCAGACCTGGAATTTGGAAGAGTATTTTGAACATTTCGTGCAACAGATCTATTGAGTCAACAAACATTCACTTCATGGACTTTCTGTTCAATATAGGACCATGTTTTAAGTCAAGCAGTTTGATTCTGGAACAAGCTTCAAACAGATGGAAAGCAACATGATGTGAACAAAAGATGAAGGACTGTGCAATTTTTGTTAGCAAATGTCACTTTTCTGCCATGAATAGGGCTGTGGCAGCAAACAGTAACACTTAAGAAAGGCAAAGCTAAAGATGATTTTGTATTACATAACCCATAGGCAGGAAAAAAAAAAAAACAACAAAAAAAAACCACTACCCAGAAATGGGCTTAAAAACCAAAAGCCTTTAAAAATGGGAAGCTTTTTTCCCCTCTGCCTTTAGCTTTTTGTTTGTTTTAGTTTTTAGCCTTTAGGATTATGTGAGCTTGTCTTAAAAACCAGGAAAGTTAGTTCCTTCTGTTTTAAAATCAAAACTGACAGATATAATACTTGAATTCAGGATCTTGGTCTTAGAGGGAAAGGAGAAATACTTTAGTGCTCATAAGAAAATCAAGAGCTTTGGCAGAACCAGTTAATTCAAGGGGCTTTTCCAACAGGGCCTGCATCCAAATCATCATTTACTAAAAACTAATCTCTTTTTGCTCCAGTCAGATTCAAAATTTTCTTTAAAATCCTAAGTCTACACACACTACTGCAGTAACAAGTAAGTTCCTACAGCAAAATATCCATTTTTGTGTCATGTTGGAAGACCTGTCTATCGTTACAGAATAGAGATTTTATTTATACTGATTTTTGTATCAGTGTTGAAGACTAACTCTGAAACACAGCTAGCATTGTACTAGGGCGAGATGTTACATGCTTCTAATCAGAAGAACAAACATTTAGTATCCTTTAACAAGGACATACGGGAGCAACTAGGCCTTGAAGAGGACTATTCAATTGTATATTGCCAACTTGGCAGGAGGAATCAAGGCTCATGTATCCTTAGCTGAGCTATCTGCATTTTATTACTAAAAATCACACACAGAGAGCAAATACCCTGGCCCAGGTGAACACCTTTCCCCTGGGCACACATAGTAGTGGAAGCGTGGAGTCAACAGTATTATAATTGCCTGTAAATTACTAGCCAATCAGCACGCTGGGCAACAAATTTGCTTTTTTTTGGACAATAATAGAATGGCTTGGGTTGGAAGGGACCTTAAAGACCACCTAGTTTCAATCCCCCTACCATGGTCAGGGACACCTCCCACTAGACCAGGTTGCTCAAAGCCCCATCCAACCTGGCCGTGAATGTTTCCAGGGAGGAGGCATCTACCGCCTCTCTGGGCACCCTGTTCCAGTGTCTCACCACCTTCACAGTGAAGGATTTCTTCCTAACACCTAGTCTAGATCTACCATCTTTCAGTTTGAAACCATTACCCATTGTCCCGTCACTACCCTCCCTGATGAAGAGACTCTCCCCATCTTTCCTGTAGTCCAGGCAGAACAACCCCAACTCTCTCAGGCTGTCTGGCTGCATCAATGATTATGAACACCAGGTAGTTTAGAAACTTCCTTTCTCCGTAATACACCTCATCAAATAACATTGATTGTTATGTCTTTAGGAAAAAAGTACTTCCCATCACCAACAGCATGATCAGAAAACAAAAATCAGTGGTAGAACTCCTTTATGGTGCAGGGTGTTCAGTCATGACTGATGAGCAAATAAACTTTCCGGCCCTTTGGTATGAAGCACTAACCTTTGGGAGCAGAGTGTGAGAAGAGATGGAAGTAACCCCTATTCAGTCACTGCTGCGTAAACCCAAGAGAGTTTGCAAATCTCAATTTTCAGTTCATTGGCTGAACCTAGTCCCTGTGATTACACCTGCAGTAGTAAATCAATGAAGTCTGGGGACCACTCTCTGCCCCTGAGGCCAGCTGCCACAGAATATCCACCTGCAGACCCCCCTTGCAGTGCTGGGTCCAGCTCTGAAGTCCTCAGCACAGGAGAGACAGGGACTTGCTGGAGCAGGGCCAGAGGAGGCCACGGAAATGATCTGAGGGCTGGAACAACCCCCTCTGGTGTGAGGCCAGGCTGTGAGAGTTTGGGTTGTTCAGCCTGGAGAAGGCTCTGGGGATACCTTTTTGGAGCCTTTCAGTACTTCAAGGGGCCTATCAGAAAGATGGGGACAAACTTTTTAGCAGGGCCTGTTGTGATAGGATGAGAGGTGATGGTTTTAAACTAAAAGAGGGAGATTCAGACTGGACAGAAGAAATCTTTTTACACTGAGGGTGGTGAGACCCTGGCCAACATTGCCCAGAGAGGTGGGAGATGCCCCATCCCTGGAAACATTCCGGGCTAGGTGAGATGGGTCTCTGAGCAACCTGCTCTAGTTGCAGATGTCCCTGCTCCCTGCAGGGGGGTTGGGATAGATAACCTTTAAAGGTCCCTTCCAATCTAAACCAGTCCATTCTGTTACAGCTTCAGAATGAGAGCGAAACCACACAATCTGCCTATTGGTGATGGCAGGATGTATGCCCTAAACTGTGCCCTGGAGTATTTTGGGAAATTGCTCAATGGTCCAGGCTAAAATCATGGAAGATTAATGAGTATTGGCAGAAACAACTGAGGTCCAGTGCTCAGGAACACCCTAATGCTGATTAGTTTGCTGGTCTGGGCAGAGCTTTAAAGACCCTAGACATTTATCACACTATGATCAGGTCCTTACAGCAACAGCCCCCACACACTGCACCATTTCTTGCCTTAATATCAAGCACTCTTGGATATATTGTCTTAAAGCTCACACTTACACATACTGAGCAACTCCCCTCATGCCATCATCATCCCTGGCTCTTTCCTGTTGCCCGTGCACCAGGAGATTACTGTCTGCACAGCAGCGTAGGTTCAGCAGAGCTTCTGCATGCCTGAAGTCTGGGATCATGCTTCAACTGCTATGAAAAGCAGAGGGAAAAGGGCAATCATTCAATCATAGAATCCATGGAATGCTGTGGATTGGAAGGGACCTTTAAAGATCACGGAATCACACAGAATGGTAGGGGTTGGAAGGGACCTCTGGAAACCATCTAGTCCAATCCCCCTGCAGTAAGTGAGGACATCTTTAATTAGACCAGGTTGCTCAGAGCCCTATGCAACCTGATCTTGAATGTTTCCAGGGATCTTTGATCCTTGTGGGTCTCTTCCAGCTCAGGTTATTGTGTGATCCAGCTCAGGATATTGTGTGATCCATTCTGATACCCAATAGCAGCATCCACTTCTTAAAAGGAGCACACACAGCCTGGGGATCCAGGATTTAGCTGTCGCTCTCACTTGTCACAGTTCCGCAAATCGTCTCACCTCTCCATACTTGTGTTCACCTTCACTCTTGCTAATACCCCGTGAGACAATCTGGTTCTTCAGAAGAACCAAACTTCTGGTCCATGGATCTCAAAGCACTTCACCAAGGACAGCATCAACATTAGATGTGGGGTTTTTTTTCTTTTAACCAGGAAAGAAACAAGAAAGGAGTAACTTGCTAAAAACTTTCCTCATAGCAGAACTGCAGTGATAATACAATCTGTTCACCAGGATATTTTTAATATTTCAGAATCCTGGCAGAATCACATCTACAGTCCATGTCCTAAACCTCCACAGCTGCTTGCTAAGAAAAGCTGTGCTGAAGCTGTGCTTGAGCTTGCCAAGGCCTGTGCTCAACAAGGTCTTTCTATTTGGAGGCACTATGACTACTTTTGGTTCCTGTATCTAATCAATGTGCAAGATTTAAATAGTGGAAAGATACTGATTTGGGGAAAAAAAAACAACTAAACCACAACAGCGAAAAGAGAGGCACATGAATTCATAGAATTCTAGAATCATGGAATAATTTGGGTTGGAAGGGACCTTTCAAGGTCATCTAGCCCAACCCCCCTGAAGGGAGCAGGGACATCTGCAACTAGAGCAGGTTGCTCAGAGCCTCAGCCAACCTGACCTGAAATGTTTCCAGGGATGGAGCATCTCCCAGGTCTCATCACTTTCCATGTAAAAAGTTTCTTCTTTCCCCTGATAAGTAGTTAGCTCAACTGCAGCTTCAATTTCTCTGCAATTGCTCATTAACATCAAAGTGGTTGGAAGCATTTGCCAGCATGATAATGCCCAGTTTCATCCCTGAAAAACTCATCCAAGAATTCTTCCAATGTTGGTGCCCTCCAAATGACTCAGCCTCCCATAGGAAAAGGACCAGGGAGTTTTAAGAAGGGTGCATGCTGAAACCATACACAGAACTAAAAACAGTCAACTGCATAACTGCTATGAAAAGAGCAGGAAATACGAGAGCTTGGGCAGAGAAAGAAAGTAGGAATACAGACAAATAGGAAAGATAATACAAGCAGTGATATGCGTGGAAGGGAAAATGGGAGGAAAGGATGTGGAAGGACTCTGAAATGAGGAGGAAAGACAGTGGGGAGTATCAGAGAAAAGGGAAACTATTTATGTCCTGGTACAGAGCAGGCAGGAGCATGAGGGAATCTGGTACATGGAGGAGAAAAGAGAGCAGACACAAGGACAACCTGGAATGTGACACGGAGCAAGCAAGCGCCACAAGGGAGAAGAAACTGGTGACCCCAAGACAATCAGTTTCAAGAAACTGTATGTTGTAAAACGAAATTTAAAAGACATTGCAGGCTTGAACATTCATTTTTACAAATTACAGAACTAAGGGCTTGCCTTTATACGTAGAAGATCTACATTGTCACCCATCAGTGGCAAAACACGAAATACAGCTGCTACCGGAGTACCTCAAAAGCAATTGTTTGGAATGACACTACCCTCTGGTGGTCAAAAAATACGTACACCAGGAAGGTAAGATACTTGGAGATGGTGGTACAGGTAGCATAGGGCTTGTTTGACCCCTTATTCATAGCATTGGCACCAACTATACTTAAAAGAAAAACAACTACTAATCAATTCCAAGCCACACTTCAGAACCCCCACCCTGAAACCGCGCTGTTAAATGGCAAACCCACCTCGTTAGGCTGTGGTTTGAAATGGCACATTCACCATGGGTCTGAGGCTCAGAAACAGACAGGCAGTAATTTTTATGTTCTCTAGTAACCTGCAAGAAGAGGAGCAACACACGTGGCTGTGTTTAGCTATGTAAGTAAAGGAAGTAACACAATACTAAATTCCTAAATTATTCCCAAATATAACGTAAAGCTATTACCTGCAATTTTCTGCTTTATCTCTTTGGAAAACAAGCTCTTTAGACGTTCACTTTTCAGTGACCCAGACCAACAGACTCCAGTCTCTAGATGTCACCTGTAAAACAAGCATTTAATCAAAATCTACAATACTGCTTGTAGGTAATAAAAATGGAAGATCATTTTTCCATGTTAGTGATGAACACATCCGTAATTGTGTACATTGACACCAATTAATTAAAAATGGAGTGCATAAAACTCTGATCAGAGGGGAGAAAAGAAGAGGAGCCTATATATACACATACTAAAAGCCAGCTTTCATATTCCGATCCTTACTTGTAACAGGATATTCCTTAATTTCATCCAAAATCTTAAATACATAAAGGATAAAACTGGCGCTTTTTTTCTTCCACATTATATAGCACCATTGGTGAGAAAAGCAATTGCTCCAGGTCAGGGTTTTCATGAAGGCGCTTTGGAACTTATTTAATGACTTAATACCGATGTATCTACTGCCTTGTCTCACTCACGGTTTTTGACATTGTATAAAGAGTCATAGGGTTGGAAGGGACCTTAAAGATCATCTAGTTCCAACCCCCTTGACACCTCCCACTAGATCCGGTTGCTCAGAACCCCATCCAACCTGGCCTTAAAAACTTCCAGGGATGGGGCATCCACCACCTCTCTGGGCAACCCGTTCTGTTCTCTGCCATTCTCTCCTTTCCCTCTTCTTATTATCACTGATCAACTGTTGGTTTTTTTTCCCACCCTGTTCAAAAAAATCCTTATGTCTCACAGTCAGATGATCCTCTTGAAAGTTGAGCCTCCCAAATATTCTTTTTATTCCCAAACTTTATTAAACCAGATGTCTCGATGGTCCTACATTTCTGGAAACAGCTTGTCATGTCACTGCCTCCTAGAGAATCGATTCTGTGTTCTGCAACTTTGATCTCCATGGCAGGCTGACCTTCAACTAAAATAAGGGTTTGCTTTTGTTGCTTGGAAGCAATATATTTCTGTGCTGTCTTCTTCCAAGGAATACACCGTGAAGACCTTGATCGGGCAAAAGTCATTCCTGCGAGGTCCCATAAACTGTTATCTTTGATGCCACCTTGTGGCAAAAATACTGGATCCTAGAAATAACTCGGCATTTGTCCCTCCTTGCCGGTGCATTTCACTGCAGCACAGTGGTAACCGCTGCCAGCAGCTTTTCAGCTTTACAGTTCAGAAACCCAGGATTTATGCAGCACCAAGCAGCAACAGAAAGGATGAAAAGCAGGAAAAAACACCCCAAACCGCATTTGTTCTTTCCACAGGGTGAAAACTAAAGCAGTACATCAAAGGACACATGGCACGATCATTTGTGCACTCAGAGCCCACCCATTTATTGCTCTTAGCCTCTTGCAAAACACTCGCCAAGCAAGAGGTACGTTTTCCAGATGTGTAACTGCAAAATAGTGCTGCAGGTAGAGACTGAGGGAAAACTCATTCCCAGCCTAAAAGAACAGGAGTGTTTATACCTGTAATCTCACGCTAGACTCACCCTTCTCAATTACTAGGCACAAAAAAACTATCCTAAAGGAGGCCGTATCTATTTTTCTGGGCTGTCCCAAGGCTGTTTGGGGCTTGCTATGAAAGGCAACATAACCACATACTGCAGCATGAGGACGATGCCTATTTTTAGTTTTACTTCTACTGGAGAAGCCCAAGAATCACCACCTGCTTCCTCCTGCCACTCTCTCAAATGCCTTTCCCCAAGCAAGCAAGTGTGAAGAAGAGACTGAACTCACCCACACACCTGCGTCCTGCACACTGAGCTTGCCAAGAATAAGGGAATCTACTCTAAAAGCTTTNGTGGCGCAGCTCCCGGCTGAGAGAGAGGTGGGGGAGGTTTTGGGGGACGCTGCCGGAGTATATTCTTTTAACTGCTGCCGCCTGGCTGCGGAGAAGCCGCGCTCCCCAACCCGGCCGAGAAACTGGCTCCTCTTCTGCTCTCTCCGTGGGCGGGAGCGGGGGCCGGGCCCGCCCTCCCTTCTCTCCCCACCGCGGGAGAGCTGAGGGGAGCTCCGGCCGCCCCAGCACGGAGGGGCTGAGGGAAAGCAGAGCCCACTTTTTCCCCTCCCTCCCCCGTCTCTTTTTCCACCGCTGGGAGAGACCTGCCTGCTCCTGACCCGTTCCCTGGCGAGGAGCGGAGGGGAGAGGGACCCCCCTGCTGCTCTCGCCCTGTCAGGCTGGGCTCCCCTGCCCTTTGCTCCCGGCAGGCGGAGGTGAGTCAGCCGTCTCGCAGGCTGCGAGCAGGTGGGGACAGGAGCCGTCTCCTGCCTCGAAGGGAAAAGGTGGTCATTTTCCTTCCCTCTCCCGCTTTCTTTCTCCCCGTAGGTGGTGGGGCTGGACCAGGGTGAACTCCTCCTTCCAGTCCTTCGGCCTGTGAAACACTCGCCATGGCTGTCGGTGGGGTCGGGAGCTCGCTGCTGCTGATGGCCGGCATCATGGTAGCGGTGGGGCTGTGCAGGAGGCTAACCCGCCGCCGGCTGCGCCTCCACCCGCGCCTCTGCACTTTCCTTTTGGAGATGTTTAGCACCTTCCAGATTTGCGCCTGCACTAACGAGCTCTGCCTGCTCGGCAACGTGGAGCCGAAGCCGCACACCGCTCTCACCCTCACCTACGGCTTCACCGTCCTGCACGGCTTGACCCTGCCTGGCAGCACATGCAATCCCTGTGGCACCTTGCAGCCCATGTGGGCCGGTGGGACATCGGTCAAGATGGGTGGACTGAAGATCGCCGCTCAGTTCGTGGCCGCAGTGCTCGCCAGAGGGTTTATGCACTTTATCTGGAGCCTGGAGATGGCCGAGACACATTTTGGAGCGCTCTCACAGGACTGCAGCAACCCCATGCAGACTACAGAGATGCAGGCGTTCTGCATAGAACTGCTCTTTTCGGTCGTTTTCCAGCTGACCATCCTTCGAGTGGAAAGTATTAATCCCAAATACAAAGTCCATTTGATTGCGTTTCTCATCACCATGCTCGTGTATGCAGGTTAGTTTGGTTGTTTTTTTTGATTGTTTGGGTTTGGTTTTCCTCCGTACCTGCAGTAGAGTTGCAACAGAAGGGGTTTTTATTTTCTTAAAAGTGTTAAGATGCAAAACTATTTTCCTCCGGTTACAAAAAAAAATTGCTTCAAGGAAAGTCTTTGGTCCTATATATGCAGAGTGCATTTGGAGTTTATGTGAAGTTTGCCTGGTTAGATTCCAGGCAGGTGCGGGGTTAAGAAAGAAATGAGTTACGAATTTAAATTTATGCCAAGCCTGCAAGTAAAAGGTGTTAAGAGTTTCACAGAACACTGTTGAAATATCTCGGTGAAGGATCGTTTCATAATCTGGCTTTATATAGCATGAGAGGTTTCATACAATGTGCTCTGATTTCTAAGTGGCATTGCGAGAGAGCATTGGGAGAAAAAGTACTGATTGTGCAACAGCAGGGTACAGACCGGTAATATGGAAGTTCTGCATTTAAATAATGCATAATTCATATCAGTGCAGTTTATTTAACTACATTAAATCAGAAGCAGGAATAGTTATTTATAGAATACATGGCAGAAAAGGTAACACCTCATGAAATCAAATGTTAAAAAAGACAAAATATTAGGTGCCTGTTGTATCGCGGCATTTACAAGTCTCCTGTCTTTGTGATGCCCTGTGTGCCCCTCTCCTTGCCTCTGCCTGACTGTCACCTCATGCTTCCCCGAGCTGGGACACCGTCACCTGCGCAGCCTCTCTGGACCAGCGGGGAGGAAGAGGTGAGGGCAGTCAGTCTGAGCTTCCTTCTGCTGACCGTTGATGCTCCTTGTTGTCCCTAGTGAAGTGCTGGAGTTATGCCACTTGTCACTTGAGAGCTGCCCTGCAGGGAGCTGGTTGTACTGGGAAGGAGATTCTGTAGTTTAGGGTACAACGAGGTGAAAGAGAGATGAAAAAAAGAGAGCTCCTTGCTTTTACAACCCCTGCCACAGAGGAGGTTGTCTAGGAAACTGTCAAATCTGTTTATGAGAGAGGGAGATCTCTCTCTTATCTACAAACATCTGGGATGTCTTTGGTGTCTTGTCCAAAACGTTTAACTAACTGTCTTATGCTGTCTGACATAATAGGATATAGTAGAATAAAGCACAGTCGAAATTTCAGATGTATTAATGAAAAAACCTTTACTCATTATGTTTAGCTGAAATTAGCTAATACCTGAAAGATTAAAAGAAATCCATGGAGAAATTTGAGGATTAATTTAGCAATTTGAGCTACTTTCTAAAATTAATCTTTGAAGGTAGAGGCAAGGTGTCAATACATTTTAACACATTAAATATATTTCTCAATTGTTCGGTAGAAGTGTAGCCAAAGCTTATCCTCCCTTTTCTACAAACATAAAAAGCTGGATTATTGACTCTTAACAGTTTTCTTTTCCTGCTTAGCGGATAGTCATATAAAATCAGAAGTGTCACATTGCTTTTCTCTTCATTAGTTCACACAGAAGATTCAGGCCCATGGTCCATGGCCAGGCCGGCCTCCTATCTGTTTCTAGCAGGAGAAGGCCAGGTACCAGGTCCCCTTCCTTGTCATAACCTTGGGCTTGGTTACAGCTACATAGTGTAATCTATCTGCATGTCCTTCTAGGAAACATCAGATCTGCTGTACCCAGGCCTCCCTCACATGCAGAGTTTGTCTGTACCTTGTGCAGAACACCCTGTGGTACCTGGACATTTTTCTGTCCATTTCTTTTAATCTAGAAGCAAGTCTGCTGTAAAAATACATATATTAATTCCAGGCAGCAGGTCCTGAGTGTAGTTTTGTCTCCTGCTTAGTGGAAAATCTAATTCTTTCTTGTTCACTCTGCTCCAGGCTTCATAAGCTTGGCACTCTTTGCTGAACTCATGTTCAAAAGGAAAGGTGAAAAGTGCCATCCTCCCCCTGCAGTAGTCATAAACCCAGTGTTCACTGTGTGCGAAGATGTAGATTGAAGTTTCTTTAAGTAAGTAGAGCAGGGTGTAAACCCAAAGATTCCTATCACTGAGCTATTATAAACCAAGTGCGGGAGCAGGCTGCTGCTGTTAATTTCTTTCACCGATGATGGCTTGCACTGCAACAAATCTTTTCTTCAGTGAAAGGTGAGGGATATATGTGTAGGACACTTCAGGGGTTCTCAAACCTTTCTTCTTGCCTCTTTCCCTCTGCCCACATCTACACACAAATGTTCCTCAGGATATCCTTCATTCTCCTGCCCCCTCCATGTTGAGTCAAGACTAGAAACCAGGGANCGTTCTGTTCTCTGCCATTCTCTCCTTTCCCTCTTCTTATTATCACTGATCAACTGTTGGTTTTTTTTCCCACCCTGTTCAAAAAAATCCTTATGTCTCACAGTCAGATGATCCTCTTGAAAGTTGAGCCTCCCAAATATTCTTTTTATTCCCAAACTTTATTAAACCAGATGTCTCGATGGTCCTACATTTCTGGAAACAGCTTGTCATGTCACTGCCTCCTAGAGAATCGATTCTGTGTTCTGCAACTTTGATCTCCATGGCAGGCTGACCTTCAACTAAAATAAGGGTTTGCTTTTGTTGCTTGGAAGCAATATATTTCTGTGCTGTCTTCTTCCAAGGAATACACCGTGAAGACCTTGATCGGGCAAAAGTCATTCCTGCGAGGTCCCATAAACTGTTATCTTTGATGCCACCTTGTGGCAAAAATACTGGATCCTAGAAATAACTCGGCATTTGTCCCTCCTTGCCGGTGCATTTCACTGCAGCACAGTGGTAACCGCTGCCAGCAGCTTTTCAGCTTTACAGTTCAGAAACCCAGGATTTATGCAGCACCAAGCAGCAACAGAAAGGATGAAAAGCAGGAAAAAACACCCCAAACCGCATTTGTTCTTTCCACAGGGTGAAAACTAAAGCAGTACATCAAAGGACACATGGCACGATCATTTGTGCACTCAGAGCCCACCCATTTATTGCTCTTAGCCTCTTGCAAAACACTCGCCAAGCAAGAGGTACGTTTTCCAGATGTGTAACTGCAAAATAGTGCTGCAGGTAGAGACTGAGGGAAAACTCATTCCCAGCCTAAAAGAACAGGAGTGTTTATACCTGTAATCTCACGCTAGACTCACCCTTCTCAATTACTAGGCACAAAAAAACTATCCTAAAGGAGGCCGTATCTATTTTTCTGGGCTGTCCCAAGGCTGTTTGGGGCTTGCTATGAAAGGCAACATAACCACATACTGCAGCATGAGGACGATGCCTATTTTTAGTTTTACTTCTACTGGAGAAGCCCAAGAATCACCACCTGCTTCCTCCTGCCACTCTCTCAAATGCCTTTCCCCAAGCAAGCAAGTGTGAAGAAGAGACTGAACTCACCCACACACCTGCGTCCTGCACACTGAGCTTGCCAAGAATAAGGGAATCTACTCTAAAAGCTTTATAAAATTATAGAACAGTTTGGATTGGTAGGGACCTTCAAAGGTCATCTAGTCCAACCNGCCTCCTGACAGCATGACACGTAGCTGAAGCAATTGTGAAGGGCCTGGTAGGCAGCCATTACCTGTGTCTGGTGCACATGTACTACCCACAGAATATCCTGTAGATCCAGCTCTGAAGTCCTCAGCACAGGAGNGTCAGGTTGCTCAGAGCCAGAGCCAACCTCACCTGGAATGTTTCCAGGGATGGGGCATCGACCACCTCCCTGGGAAACCTGGACCAGGGTCTCGCCACCTATAATGTAAAGAGTTTCTCTCTTCTCTCCAGTCTAAATCTCCCCTCTTTTAGATCAAAACCATCACCCCTCATCCTGCCACAACAGACCCTGCTAAAAACCCTGTCCCCAGGGTTAAAGGCCCCCTTTAAACACTGGAAAGCTGCAAGAAGGACTGCCCGGAGCCTTCTCTTTTCCAGGCTGAACANATACTTAAAGGGGCCCTACACAAAAGATGGGGCCAATCTTTTTAGCAGGGCCTGTTGTGACAGGACAAGGGGTGATGGTTTAGCAATAAAAGAGGGAGATTTAGACTAGAGAGAAGGAATAAACATTTTATGCTGAGAGTGGTGAGACCCTGGCCNTTCCTTCTACTTGCCTCACTCCAACAGGTCCCTGTCCTCCTGTGCTGAGCGCTGAGGAGCCGGCCTGAGACCACCAGCAGCAGCAGCAACCAGCATCCCCTCGGTTCTGCCTCCCGGCCCCTCTTTTGTGGGGCAGGGGCCGCCCCGCCCTTTCAGCTCCCGGCTCCCGGCTCCCGCCGCCTCAGCACCGAAGCGCGGGAAGCCCGCCGGGCGCGTGCATCCCCCTCCCACCCTCTCCTTCTGCCCCGCGCCGGGTCGCCGCGCNCCAGGCTGAACAGCGCGATGAGTAACATGCTGTAGTTGCAGATGTCCCTGCTCATTGCAGGGGGATTGGACTAGGTGACCTTGAAAGGTCCCTTCCAGTCCAAACCATTCTATGATTCTATATCTGTTCCACCCCCTGTTTGAGAAATGGTGCTTTCTACACACAAGAGGAAGAGTAACTTCTGAATTGGGTATTAAGGTAGTGGCCTCCAGCCGGCCAAGTTCTCCTTGTCTACAGGCTTTGAAGACAAGCAGATGCTTAACTTTGCTGGGCTCGATCATTCTCAGGAAATCTGCCCCTCTTCATTAACTGCTTGCAAGGAACTTGAGCGCAAGAGGAATAATTACTGTCTAAAAAGGGACTGTAAGAAGAAATAGCTCATATTGCAGTTTGATTTGGGTATAATTTTGGTGGATAGTCGTATCCCCATGGCTTACACCCATCTAAATGCATTGATACACATACACTCAAAGTCATTAAAGTGTATTTGTGCAATTGACTAAGTGAAGTTGTTGGAAAAAATAAATGTTGATCCGTCACTATTATGTGTACCCTATAAAAGGTACTTGGGTACACCGTGCAACTTACTCCAACAAATAACATCAGTTTTTACAGTATTTTCAAAAATTGCAAGCTGTTCTTTTAATTTTTCTTCTATTTTTTCGTAGTTAAAAATATTTGGATTTTTTAAAATGTGGTCTTACACAGACCAAATTTTTATTGTACACAAAAATCTCCAATGCTGCATTTCACTCTGGTTCTACTGAAGAGAAGGAAAAAGAGAACATTATATAGTTTCATATTAAGGGGATGATTCAGAAGCTGAGGATGCAGACCATATACTTGTTGGTAAAGAATATTTTTGGATGTTTCCTTTAGGAAAATATTTAAGTAGGGGAAGGAAAAAAAATACACCTTCTGAGAGCTTTGTCATTTACAGGCAATAGTACAAGGAAGTTAGAAATGTATGAAATTGGTTAGATCTTTCTGAGCTTAATATATCAAGCTAAAAATGACATACATATCGTTAATTCCGAATTTCTTCCTAATTTTGATGTTGCCTTTACTAATTTCAATTGCTTTCTCACACATTGTGTGGAGCACACATTACTTCATCTTTTTAAGTTTTTATGTGTACAGCATCAAAGGTGTTGCACTTCTTTTGCCATAAAATCATTTCTCCTTTCTGGTACACAGTCTGAGATGTTTAATAAATATTTTAAAATAAGATTATACTAGTTGCCCTGGCCTGTGGTTGATATTCCAGTAATTAATAACTACTACTACTACTACTATATTACTATAGTAATAAATATTGAAGAAATACAGCAGTAATACTCTTTCTAATGTTCAGAAACGGCAACTGCATCCTGAGAGGGAAATTCTACTGGAATGTATGTTTGTGGATATAAAAGCAGAAGCAGAGAACTCATAAATAGATTACAGTGAAGTAAATTATTGTAGATGGCCTTCCTGGCAACAGTGGAAGTTGTTAATGTGTCAACGTGCAGAATAACAGACTGCACCGTAAATCTGAGATGCTGTTGAGAGCGAGTGTAAAACCAGAGTAAACCGTGTAGTTCAACAAAGATTAAAACCTTCCTGAACTGTAATAATGGTAAAAGAAATAAGTAAGGAGACTGCAGAAGGAGAAATACAGAAGAAAAGAGTGACAAAGGCCTTAACTGAAACTTTCAGTCAAAGATTTGTACGCTCATAACGAACGTGGATTAGAGCAGCGTGGTATTTGTACAAAGGGTAAGTCCAAAGCTCGTGCTGCCTTATTAGAGAAAATCAAGAATAAGCTTTAAGAAACTAAATAGCCACATTTATATAATATTTTATGGCAATAGATAAAACAGATACGGGGTAGTTATTAACTAATAGATAATTTCACCGAGTAATGCTTTTTCTGCAGGATTGCAGCGAGACAAACAACATGTGTCAGAATTAAACCCGCTCGTGCAATTACACTTGAGTTCCCACGATGTAATGTGCCTGGATCTTGCTATTTACAGAATGTTTAGGCCATTTCACGTACAGCTGAAGTCGGAGGCAAGGACTGCTTAGCTCCTTTAGGCTTCCTTTTTCAAGAACATGGAGCAGGGTTTGCTTTTATTTTGATCAAATAACAAATAGAATGATTGTGAAGGATTTTCCCCAAGTTGTTACCATATGATAATCTTAGTGTTCTGTAAATTAATAATATTAGTGTTCTGATAAGAAAGTACAGAGGTCAGCTTAGCAGCAACAGGGTTTCACAGTTTGTTGCGTTATCATCTTGCATAGGTGTTACATGCGACATGGGCATGTAATGAAAGTTCAGTATTTGTTTACTAGTATCAGTGTAGTTTCTGTCTCCCAAAAGCGTGATGCAGACTATTAGCAAAGCAGCTTCTATCAAGAGAAACATTCTACCTAAGCCAAAGCCGTCTCTTCAAAGAACATTTGCTAGAAAGAGATGAAGTACGTTATAGCCTACACTTATTTTGAAGAATTTTAGAAAACAGTTAAGCTGTCAAGCATATCCATCAGGTAAATAACTTCAGAAGAGTTATCTGTTCAAGTGATTTCTGCTAATTCATTTTATTACAGGGTGTATGTTTCTTGTAGTATCGTGTATGTGCATTTCAATATTAATTTAAAATATATATATCAAAATGGTTTGATTTTGTATTGTTTACATTTTGTTGCAGGTGGAAATCTCACAGGAGCAATATTTAATCCAGCACTGGCTTTTTCATTACACGCAAATTGTTTCTATGACAAATTTTTGAGTTACTCGCTAGTGTATTGGATAGCACCATCCTTAGGTAAGTTCTTAATACTTTCTGTATTTGAGAAAGTGTTACTTGGTAAATGGTTCAAAAAAAAATGGGTAGCACATTTTTTATTTGGTAGCCTGCTCGTTTTCTGTTTTAAATAAAATCCAGAAAAGGAGTCAATTCTAATTTAATGTGCAGAAGTCATTCAGAATCACGGGTTTGTGTTGCAAATGTAAGCTCTGTGTTTAAAACTTGTTTAATGTGGTGTGTAGAGCACCTGTAACACCCTGTTTTGTGCATCGGGCATCAACTGGCATTTTAAACATCAGTTTTATTCACAAAATAGTATCTATTGTTTTGGTCAGGAAGCAACCATATTAGATTACATAACTGTTTAGTTTAGATGCTATGTTCAGAGTCTAAGTACTTTTGGGATGCTTTGAGCAAGCAAAAAACCACAACAGCACAACTCTAAATGGGGAAAGGTTAGTGTTCAGGTTCGGGTTAACTAGTGAGTTACAAACCAACAGCTGTTTAGTTTGGAGTGTGATCCTGTTCTTTTGGGACTTGGTATTTAAAATCCATCCTGTTTGAGGTATGCTGCAAATTTTCACGCTGACCAAAGGCCCACTTGTAGATTCTAACAGAATTTTAGAAAGGAGAAGAGGCTACCTGAAAGTAAATATTAGCCTGACTAAGCTCAAAAAGAGAAACTTGCTGGTTAGCATGCAGCTTCTGCCTTGCTTTGTGACAGTACACAAGAACATGAGGATGATTAATAAAAAAACAAAACAAACAAAAACAGGCATTAGGACAAGTGCTTAAAATATGCTTTCTCAATTATTAATATTATAATATCAGATATTTTTTTATCTCTATAGTGTCTAAACTTTTCATTTTATATTTTTGCCCCAGTCACTGTTGGAAAAAATCTGTTCTTGGTTTAAGAGTATGGAATATTAGTACCTGGAATTTATTTTAATTAACTTAATTTGTGGTTTTAATTTGGAAGCTATTGATTTTAGCTTCTAGCTGTGTGCAGATGAAAGTGTTCTGTGTAATAGTTCATGCTGTTGATTGTTTACAGTTAGTCCCTACAAATCTTGACCTTTCTGCTTAGAGGGTATGTAAAGCAGCAGCAGCCTGTTAATCCTGAGTTCTTTCATGACTGTTAATCCTATTAGAAGGTACAACAGTGATGAAGGTACAACAGTGACGAAGGTACAACAGCATGTGAAACTCGCACGGGAAACATCTCAAAGGGCTCCAGTTATAACAAATAACCTTTTTTCTTGTTTTTGCCTGTACATGTTCTACTTGCACGGACTCTCAGTCAGTCAAAACTGGAGACAGAATTTTTAGTTTAACTAAAATTCACTTTAATACAATTTTGTTAAATTAGATATACACACAGGATGACTGGAGAGCTGGATAAAAGCCCATGCACTGTTCCAGTTAGTAGGTGATGAAATGTCTTAGGTAAAGCTGATGAGCATCAGCAGCAAATCGTGTTGATGAGCTGGTAAAATATCATTAATACTTCTTAGAATTCAAGTTTAGCTTCCTGGTATGTTAACCGATTTCAACCTGATATAACCATTTTAAGACTTTTCCAGGTTTTGAGTACTTGGTTTTTAATATTTTGGCAAGTGATCTAAAGAAAGAGGAGGCATTCTGAAACACATTGTTCTGCGTATTTAGCAAGACGCATGCTGCAGAACTGCTTTGCAGAAAGCCCTCAGGTGATTTTTGGTTTGATAAAGAAAATCAGCAGATGTTAACACAAATAGAGCTGTGGCGTCAGGAATTTAGAATGCAGTTAGGGAGTAATGTTACATGTCTGTGAAAATTCATAAACGGTGCTTTATCATTAGTTAACATATAAAAAATATATACAGAATGTATTGAATGCTGTCTTTTAATTTATAAGGGAGAGGATCTCCAAACCAATCAGTTGTAAAGATGTGAATACTCGGGACACGTCCCTTTTTGTTCAGTGTCACTGCTGTAGCCAAACATTGTGTTACAGATCTCAGCTGTGTAGATCGCCTAAAGGACCAAGCAGAGCACAGATCTACAAATCTAGTATGAAATGAAATCTTTTTCACACTTTTTGAAAATAAGAAAATCATAGGAATAGAATTTTTTCTTCCAGAATTGGACCAACCAAATAATGAGACATTTAGGGAAAATGTTTATGATGATGATATTATGATGATGATAAAATTCTTGTGAAAAGAAACTCTAAACAGAATCATAAACGTAGATAATGAGGGAAGGGTTATTTTAAATTTGGTTGTAAAAATTACTTTCCAAGTGTCAGCAGAACTGCAGAATCACAATATCACAGATTTGCTAGAGTCTGAAGGGACCTCTAGAGATCACCTAGATCAACCCCCCCCACCAAAGCAATTTTGCCTAGAGCACATTACACAGGATCTCATCCAGGCAGGTTTTTAATATCTCCAGTGAAGGAGCCTTCACAACCTCTCTGGGCAGCCTGGTCCAGGCTCTGGCACCCTCACAGTAAAGAAGCTCTTCCACATATTTAGATGGAGTCTCCTGTGTTCCAGCTCGTGCCTGTTGCCCCTTGTCCTGTTGCTGGGCACCACTGAAAAGAGTCTGGCTCCATCCTCCTTGCACCCACCATGTTTATAGACATCGATAAGGCCTCCTCTCAGTGTTCTCCAGAACAGACCCAGTTCTCTCAACCTTTCCTCTTAAGAGAGATGTTCCAGTCCCCTAGTCATCTTCATAGCCTCTGATGGACTCTCCAGCAGTTCCCTGTCTCTCTTGAACTGGAGAGCCCAGAAATGGACATGGTATTCCAGATGTGGCCTCACCAGGGCAGAGTAGACAGGGAGCAGAACTTCCCTTGACCTACTAGCCACACTCTTCTTACTGCACCCCAGGATACTATTGGCCTTGGCTACACGGGCACATTGCTGGCTTATGGTGAACTTACTGTCTACCAGGACTCCCAAGATCCTTCTCCTCAGGCCTGCTTTCCAGCAGGACTACCCATACTGTTTCAGACTTCCTAGACATTGGCAGAGTCATAGTGATGTGTTAATTTGATGTCCACTTTTCCTAGCATCAGCATCTTAGATGGTTAAATTACTTTGTTCTTATTTTGGGAAATTATCTTAGGAGTCTATTAATACTGTTTTTTGCGATTTGCTGTAGTAACTACTACTATATACAGAAGCGTGGTCTAGTGTGCCATGAAACTTCAAATTGCCTGTGCAAGTGCTGTGTCATACAATCAAAGAATGGTTTGGGTTGGAAGGGACCTTTCACGGCCATCTAGTCCACTCCCCCTGCCGGGAGCAGGGACATCTGCAACTAGAGCAGGGTGCTCAGAGCCCCATCCAACCTGACCTGGAATGTTTCCAGGGATGGAGCATTGACCACCCCTTTGGGCAACCTGGGGCATTGTCTCACCACCTTCAGTGTAAAAAGATTTCTTCCTTCTCTCTAGTCTGAATCTCCCTCTTTTATTTCCAGACCATCACCCCTTGTCTTGTCACAACAGGCTCTGCTAAAATGATTGGCCCGTCTTTTGTGTAGGGCCCCTTTAAGAACTGAAAGGCCACAGCAAGGTCTCCCTGGAGCCTTCTCTTCTCCAGGCTGAACAACCCCAACTCTCTCAGCCTGGCCTCACAGCAGAGGGGTTCCAGCCCTCCCATCATTGCTGTGGCCTCTTCTGGCCTCGCTCCAACAGATCCCTGTCTCATTATGGGCATGGCAAGTAAATACCCATGAGGACAAGGAGACTGGAACCATTCAGTGCATAACAGATAACCTGACCTAGCTGTGAGTTCTTTACTGTCAACTTTGAAACAATTTTCTTAGAAAGAATACTTGGAACAAGAAGAAGATTGATTGTCAGCTTCACAAGAGGAGGAGGAGGAGGAGGAGGAAGTTTTCCTTTAGGATAAACAAATGTAGTGGTGGTTTATGGTCTTTCATGAATATCATTTTAGAACTGTAGTTAACTCATTTTCCAAAATGTCTCCATTGATATGTTGGTAAAGGTGATTTTCCAGTAGCATTAAACCGGTTAGTTCCTGTCATCCAAATATAGATGACAAAAAGTGTTTATGACCTAGTAGAGGCAGGCCCCAAATTCTGTGACCACAGGAGCAGTAAGTAGCAGTGGAACAAAGATAGTTTCTGGTTTGCTGCCAAAGGAATTTGTGTTAGATATCCAGGCCGGATTATAGCATTAGTAATGGTAGGCACGGAGCTAATGCTTCTCTTTCAGTACTGGGGAGATGGTGGCTATGAATGGAGGAGCTGGTGACAAGATACTGGACACGAGGGAAATAAAATGGGCTGTTCTTGTCTGGACAGGTGCCAGCTTAGCATCCTGTTAGTTTTCTGACACTATAAAAGCAGAATCAATGCCCTCTTCTTTAGATCAGTTTTACCAGAAAGACTAATGCTCTTCCTTAGAATAAAATGTTTTTTCACCATCAGAATAGAAAGTGCCACAAAAGTCACTTAGAAGGAAGGGAGAAGCAAGGGAGAAGGCTACAGGTGAGCTTTCACCTTTCTGCTCAGAAGAGAGGGATTTCATAGGTTTCCATCAAGTTCAGTACACTTAAGCATGGAGCTTAGCAAAGAAACAAGAGTTGCAAGTCCACGTGCAGTGAAGCGATCCACATCTCAGGGACTAGGTAACAGAGGAGGGTTTCAATGAACAGCTCACAGAAATCTCCTACTCTGGACCTTGGTGGCCGTAGGGGGTTTCAGCTATGCAGAGATCACCAGACAGAGAAAACCCCTCATCCAGTGAGTGAATGCAATCCAAGAAGTTCCTAGAAAACTGTCACTAATCAAGTCTTAGTAACACACCAGTAACTGGTAATCCTGTACCTGACCTGCTCACACACAACGGGGGAGAACTGGTGGTGAATGTGGCCACTTGGGTTGCAGTCCTCACAAAAGTTCAGGGTCCAGAGGAAGAGTGGGAAGGTAAATAGCAGAGCTGCTCAGACTTTGGACTTCAGGAGAACCAAATTACGCTTATTTAGGGAATTGCTATGTCAGCAGTAATTCCCTTGGAAGCTGTTGCAAATGGAAGAACTATCCCATGGAAAAGCGATTTTCCAAAATAGCTTAGTGAGAGCTCAGTCACGTGTTCGGATGTGCAGGAACAATCGGTTGTGCAGTTAGACTGGGAATTTTGACACAAAGCCTTTCCCTGCTGGCTAGACAAGGAGCTTCCCTATGAGCAAAGGAGAGCATGTAAGAAGTACAAAAACGGAGAGGCAGCAAAGAAGGAGTTTAAAAGCTTTACACAGGCACTTGGGAACAAAATCAGAAAGGTCAAACACAACTGGAACTTAGACTAGGGACATAGAGAATTACAAATAATACTGTCACAAAAAAGTGCAGAGAATGCATGGCCACTGGTAGATTGGGGAGACAACCTAGTGATAGGTGACATGGAAAAGGCTGAGACATGCCAGGTCTTTTTTTTTTTCCCCTCAGTCTTCCCAGGCAAAATTTGCTCCCAAACCTCTGTGTAAAACAGCCAGGCGGCAATAAATAGTGGGGGAGCCACAGGGTGGGAACGACATAGAGAAGCTCCATGAATGCAAATCCATTGGCTCTACTGGGATTCATCTAAAAGTGCAGGTACAGTTAGCCAATGTTATTGTTGTCCATCATTTATGAGAAGTTACAGCAGCTGGAGGAGGTTCCTGACACTTGGAAACACGCTAATGCTATGCCTGCCTTCTAAGAGAAGCCAGGGAATTACAGGCTAGTTGGTCCTGCCTCAGTCCCTGGGATGATGGTGGAGTATCTAGTCTTGGAATCCATTTCCAACCATGTGAAAACCACAAAGGTAATCAGGAACAGTCAGCACAGATTTAGAGAGGTCAACCCATGCTCAGCCAGCTTGATTGCCTCCCGTGATAAAATCAATGGCTTTGGGCCTGAGGGGCAAGCAGCGTACGTCGTGTACCTTCACTTCAGTAAGGCTTTTGACTGTATCTCAAAGTAAGGGTCTCACAAAAAGACTGTTAGATGGAATAAAAATTGGCCAAACCACTGACTTGAAAATGTAATAATCAATGGATTGACATCTGGTTGATGACCAGTAACATGCAGAGTTATCCTAGTGTCAGTACTGGAGTTGTTGATATTCCTCAGGATGGTCAGCAGTGACCTGATTGTGAGTTTGTTACAACGGTTTGTTCTCTCTGCAAGGCAAACCACACGATGCAGAGAACTGAGGTCAGCACATCACTCGACATTGTCATCTCCCTCTACTCAATGCTTGTGAGGTGGCAACTGGAACACATCTGGTCTGGAGCCCTCCAGTTCAAGAGGGATGTGGAGAAAACAGAGGGTCCATTGGAGGACAACCAAGTTGGTGAAAGGGCTGGAGTATCTGATCTGTGAGGGGAGGTTGAGCGAACTGGACTTGGTTAAGCTGAGACAGATGAGGTGAAAGGGTGATTTAAGAAGAGGCAACTGTTACTTGAAGAGTAGTTACAAAGATGAGGGAGATTAACTGTTCTCCCTGGCAGACAATGTAACAGCAAGACTCAAATGCGTCATGTTTGTTTTCAGTTCCAGTCCTGTGTCACATTCTGTACGATGAAATAAAGGTCCTTTCTGTAACTTCTCTTTTCAGGTACAATACTTGTGGCTTTTATATGGGATGAAATCCTTCCTCGGATATCCTGAGACGTCAGATTCTAAAATCTAGCATCACTACGTTAAAAAACACTTTCAACAGCTGCAGCCATCTTCAGAAGACTGTTGACATCGACTGCCACGTCGCCTTCTAGCTGTGTTTTCAGATTTCACGTTTGAAATATTTCACTTACTTACAACTTCATATTCAAAATACTCATTTTGTAATAGCTTACTGGGATTTTGAGAATACCTGCCAACATTTTCAGTTAAGCCATATGAATGTGAAGGACCGTTCAAAACATTCGAAACTTTGTCACTTTAGCCATAAGTGCCGTTTGCTGACCTTTATTACAACAGCGTGCAAACTTAATCGTAGAGAAACACCCACTCCTTTCAAGGTTTGATTTAATTGGATTTCTTTCCATAGAAGGCACCTGCAAAAAAGGGAGCTGAAGATTTCATTCATATATTGACCTCATCATATTCCTACTTGCAATATACTTACCTCTAAGGGGAAGAAAGGCTACACTGCTCCCTACAAGTCTCCACAGCCCTGTTCTAGAGGTGTACCCTGCACCAAAATTAAGTCTGTAGGACCAGCAATGGTTTAATAATCCCTGAGTGCAGGTAAGTAACTCCTCGCCTCCTTTCCAGAAGGCTCTGCCCCATCTTGTCCCACTATAGTCTGTCGAATGTTTATCTTGATTGGAAAGAGCAGTAATAAAGTACAATAAAATTCTGCAGACACACACATAAAAGGGCATTTTAGCAAAAAAACCACAACCCAACCTATCTGAGATTACGGCTGCTTCAGATAGTAAAATAGACACAGTATAATATAGGGATGAATCATGTGGAACTTGATTTGTCCTTGACTTTATATAACTCTTATCAGATATTTTTTTGTGAAATAAATGAATTTGTAATGTAGGAAAATAAATAAAAGAGCTAAACCACAGGCAAGCTACTGGCACAATCATACCCACCAGTAGGTACCATCCTCTGAAGTTTCATTTCTAGCATGAGGTTTGCTTTTCTGGATGCAGCTTCATTTTTACATATGCCAAAATACATTTTTCAAATTTAAGACTAAATTCAAGTTTTCATTCTATAGCTAGTAGCTTAGATGGGAGATGGTTAACCAGTTCTACGAAGATCCAGTAGTAGTTCCCTCGACTCATTACCCAAGTCACCTTGCAGATCATATTCTAAGAGGAGGGGAGGGAATTGGACAAATATTTTTTTCCACATTAAAATTCTGAACCACGTCTTAAACAGCTACTGTCGTCAGCTGTATTTTTTTTGTTGTTTTTTTTTTTTTGTTTTGCAAGAGTTTGGGAAGTAAATATTTTCATGTAATTTCTTACTTGTTGCAATAAAAATATTTTCTCTTTTTAATTTCCTACGGTACATATAAGATTATTTTGCAGAATGAAATCAACTGTTTGAACATGCTTTTCATACAAGAGCGACCTCCGAAAAAGATGTACTGTTATACCCTGCGCTGCTTCAAAAAAAAGGGACACCGCTACCCATCGCTTTCTTGCTTTACTGCTTTTTATCACTTCTTTTACTAATTTTTGAAATGATCCTGACCTTGCAGAATTAGTTTTGTTTCATCCGTGGGCTTTTGCCTTTACTATTAGCCTTATGTCTTACAGAAATGAGCCTTACATAATGTACTCATTTGCATATCTCCGTTGAACCCATGAACCCCATAGGGTAAAGGTCTTGAAAATTAAACCTCAGAGCATAAAAGCAGGTGGCCAGGGTAAAGAGGAAGCAGAGATACAACCGTACCTGCAGCCCGGGTTGGTTAGGGGTAGAGGCCCTACTTCCACGTCATCTATGACGGCCTGCGAAAGCAAAGTCCATGAAGCAAAGAGGTCAGATCTAACTTCTGCGTGTCTACGTTGTATATTTTGGCATAATATATAGGTTTTTTTTAAAAATGGTAAAAGTCTGAGTGATTGGCAAGTAGTTGCTCTATTTATAGCCACAAGAAGTAGAATATAAAATAAAATTATGATCAGGGAAAACCAGACAAGCCTCAAATTGACTAAATTAAGGCAAAAGAAAAGGGAAGAAAAAAAAAAAACAACAAACAAAAAGTAGCAGAAAGAATGAAAAATAAACTAAGGAACTGAAGAATTTAACTATTTTTAGTAGTTTTACATTCAAAGTAATGAATGGTTATGACATGTATGCGTTCCCAGAACACACACACAGAGCTTAAATACAGTTTTATTGAGAATAAAGTTTGTCAATCCAGACTGGACACTTCTAAGCACTGCCTTCAGGGCTCATCCAGGTTTGTTTCCCTCTCACCAAAATCATTCTTGTTCCATTGATTTGACTGGAAGCATCACAAGATGTCTGCTCCTGGAGCTCTACATCATTACAACACAAATGGAACTGGTTGCCCAGAGAGGTGGTCGATGCCCCATCCCTGGAAACATTTCAGGTCAGGTTGGATGGGGCTCTGAGCAACCTGCTCTAGTTGCAGATGTCCCTGCTCCCTGCAGGGGGAGTGGACTAGATGGCCGTGAAAGGTCCCTTCCAACCCAAACCATTGTAGGATTCTCCCCTAAGCTGCAGCGCTGGTAGCATTTTAGCTGTCCCAAAATCTCACCATGCAAAGTTTCTCCACATCCCAATGCAAAAATTCAACCATCACTCTGTACCCGACTTTGTTACTCCGTATCCTGAACAAAACCATGCATACATTTGCATAAATATGTAGGTATGTACTTAAAAAAGGGGCTAGGGAAGACACTCATAGAATGTCTTGTTACATGACATGCTAAATGCTTAATTTATTCAGCAATGTCAATAGTTCACAAGGCTATTAAGTCATCACTAATTTGACTGCCATTCCTAATAAATATTCAACGGAGAGGGGTTATGATTTTCACATTCCTTGAAACCAAACCATTTCCCATTGTGCTAAGCAGGGCAGGACTGCTCGGTATCATTGCAAGAGTGCAGGGCTAGTAAAGAAAACTCTTCACATACCAATGTAATTCTGAAAAAAATTCACAAGTCAACTTCAAATCAAACAAAATTGGAAAAAGTTTAGTGCCAGACTTTCATTTGAATACTGGGGGGGAGAAGGGGAGGAAACCACTTGAATTTGCTGCCATTATCCTATGGCAAAAACAGCACCAGGTAGAGAGATGAAGCAGTGAAAGCTCCATCAGGACTAAGCGCTTGGCCAGTTGAAGCTGGGTTCCTGTATTTGGGATGTGTCAGACTAGCTCTGTCTTACAGGTGAGCTCTGCAGATGTTCTGCCCCTTTCATCTCACATCTAGGTAAATGATGGAAATGGCTTCACTGGACCACACAAACCTCATCAATACAAGGTTCAACAAGGCCAAGTGCAAGGTCCTGAACATGGGTTGGGGCAAGCCCCAGTATCAATCCAGACTGGGGAGCAGCCCTAAGAAGGACTTGGGGGTGCTGGGGGGTGAAAAACTGGACGTGAGCAGGCAACGTGCGCTCACAGCCCAGAAGCCAGTGGCATCCTGGGCTATATCCAGAGCAGCGTGGGCAGCAGGTCAAGGGAGGGGATTCTGCCCCTCTGCTCCACTCTGGTGAGACCCCCGCCCTGCAGTGCTGGGTCCAGCTCTGGAGTCCTCAGCGCAGGAGAGACAGGGACCTGTTGGAGTGAGGACAGAGGAGGCCACAGAAATGATGTGAGGGCTGGACCAAACCCCTTTGCTGTGGGGCCAGGCTGAGAGAGCTGGGGTTGTTCAGTCTGGAGAAGAGAAGGCTCCAGGGAGACCTTGCTGAAGTAAAGATGGAGAACTGCAACACAGGGTTGGTTGTGAGATACAAAAAAAATCTTAGTTTATTTAACAATGTTGTTAACATTTAATACAAAGACACAAACCAGTTCTTTTTCAGGACTTTACAGATAGTATTCCATCTCCTCACCATCCAAAGTCTGCTCTCAGAGAAGTGAAAGGGACAGCACTCAAGTGATAACGCCAGTTACTTGAGGGGCATTACATTTATAGCTTTGCTTTTAATCCTTGGCCAACCCTATTTCCTTTTAGTCAAACTTTGTAACATTTCTATTTGCATTCCGCTCCACCCCCGCAATGAACAGGTACAAAAATATGGAAAATTCTAGGACAATCTAAAACTCTGTTCTACTTACAGCTTTATTTCTAAAGTCCTAGAATTCCTACAAAGGCTTCTTTGAAATGACCCCTGATTAGCCCCATTCAAGTGTTAGATGAAGAGGTTTTATTGTTTTGTGTTTGTTTTGTTGTTTTAAATAACCCCATAGTGGTCACAAATGTCAAACCCTGTTTTAAACATCTATAAAAGCATCGATAGACTTAGATGTCTAAGCTTAGGTCATTAAATGAAAGGTTATCTCCCGATAGTCACTGCAATGCCTTCGGTTTTACAGCTTATTCTGGAGGTGCCACAAGAGGAATCTGAAAGACACAAGACACCCAGTTTATGTAACTGGCATTAAAAGAAAAGCTTATTAAATCTTTACAGCGAGTCGCTGGTTGTTGTTCGCAGTCCGAGGACGGCGCTTTACTGCAAACCCACTCATTTTCAGAAGGGCTGGAGGAGCATCTTTGCCTTTGGCAGCAGCTCCGAGCTCAGGTCAGCTAAGGACAGCGCGCGCCGACAATCCGCAGTTGTACGCCCGTGCCCCGGAAGACCCCGTCGCGCCGCCGCACGCAGACGCACCAGTTGCTTCGGAACAATTACTGCGACCTCGTGATGCGACAGACAAACCACCGCTTATTACAAGGCCAGTGGAAATGTCCCACATCAGCTGTCAGCAAGTCTTCCAGGAGCTTCAGCGGGCAACTGTCACATCTCATTTGGGTAACGAGCAGTAACGTGCAACACGAGCGTCCCACAGGGGCATCGCCGTAGCGGCAGAGCAGCGCGTCGCTCTCTAAAGGATCACCGACAAGATGTTCTCAGCGATGGCTTTTGCAGTTCAGAAGGTCAAAAGGGCCGAGGTGGTCCACAGAGTTGCCGAGCAGATCGCAGCCGGCACCCTCTGCCCCGATTTTCAGAGTGTAGAACCAAGCCACCCTTGTTAGCAGGGTGATCGGCACAGATTCTCGTCACTTGCCACCTTCAGTTGTTTACTGCTGCCCTATATCCCAGGTTTTTGAACCTAAATTACACCACCGCACTCAGACCGGTTGTTCCTTTAAATCACACCGACAGCCCCTGAACTGCTACCTGGAGCAACGTCACTGCAGCACTTGAAGCTGCACGTGCAGATCGCTTGATCTGCCCTGACAGGGATCATCAGCTCCTCGGCTCTCCCTATCCCATCGCCTCTCGCAGCCTTCATCTCCCACAGCCGTCTGCCACGCCGTGGGAGGCTTGGAATCAGCAGCAGGAAGAATTCCACTGGCCAAAACTACTTCTCACAGGGTGCGTTTTGCGCTTTGCTAGAAGATCAGTCAACGCTACTTCCCACCAGGGCTTTCAGGCTCCTTAGAGATATGCTACCAGCCACAAACTCTCCTTAATCCTGCTCAAGTTTAAACTAGGACAATAAGCATTCAAATTTCAATTTTCAACACCATGTTTTGTTTGGTTTTTTTGTTTTGTTTTTTTTAATTAATAAACCACAGACCAAACTCATCTTGGAGATGGAGTCAGAGCCAAGCTTTCCATTCACAAACTAAGAGACACTTCATCTACAGCTGACAAGTCCTCCTTGATTTTAAAATGTGTCCTTTAATCAATTAAGAGAACTGTCCAGTGGCAAAGCAACCAGTATCCTCACTTTTTTTGGAAGAACTCCTCTCCATACTGCAAAGTCTTTCCCAGGGTAGGAAGTCTGACTGAAACAAAGCTTGAGCTTTTACACCAAACAATAAATACTACTTCAGGAGCAGTGGCTGAGATCAGTCAGTGAACGCAGGGCTACTCAGGCTTTCAGAACTGCAGGAGTATCAGCAGCAACAAAGTAAAATAAGAAATGGCAGAGGAAAGCAGATATGCATCACCCCTCCGCAACAGCCTCTCTTAAGGACACGCTAATCCCTAACCAACTACTTCTGACCCATTTCCATGGACTTTTTTCAGCATGTCTTCTTACTTCTGGCCCTTTCCTCCCCTGCCCCTTTTCCTTTTTTTCTTCCCCAAGCTTCTGGCCATCTGCTCCACAACCGTTTTCTCCAGCATTTCAGGTGGGATAGTTCTGCGCTCACGTTAAGGAGAGAACTGGTGGTTCTGGTGGAAAGGCAGAAGCACCGGGACAACGCACCAGCTCTTGAGCAGCACGTGCAAACTGTGCACCAGCGAGCGGCACTGAAGTAGGGGTGGAATCGCAGCCCCACTGCGACTGTGCCTCTCCACAAACACAGTCCCAGAATAAGCTGCTCTTGCTGCCCCGGGAAACGCCGGCACATCTTGCAATGCCACGAACGGGAGAAAAGCGGCACGGGTGATGGCAGGCAAGAGGGCACATCGGGTACACAACCACCTAAGCAGGGTGTTGTCTCGAAGTTGTGCACTTCTGACAACGGTCCCATCCAGATGACTCGAGAACTTTACCGGGCACCGTTCCTGCTCCACTTACAGCAAAGGAAGAGATGGACTCAGGGTGCTGTGAAGTATCCTGCCCCCTTGAAAGGCCTGGGAAATCCTGCGCTCTAAGGGTGAAATAACGCATACTAAGGACAGTAACTTCTCAGCAACAGCTCCAGCGTCTGAGATCAGACAAATCTTAAATCTACTACAGGGCTCCTCCAGACAGAGACATCCACGCAAGTTACCCACGCAGCACAACGGTTGACGCCAACAGGCAATTCTGGGCAGACAGTCGAGCATCTTTCCGTATGCGTGATAACTACTGCTACCTTTTTCTTTTCTAGATCACCATCATCCTGACATCGCAAGATACTTCCTGTAGGAGATCTGGGATTGTGTGCGTTACACAAATTACAGAAGGCTCTGCAGGACTAAAGCATCAGTGTTGGAAGACAGAAGAACTTACAGCAGCACACGTCCTCCTCAGTGATCGACTTCTGCGTCTTCAAACTGTCCCGCAACTACTGGTGCTACGTCCACCTCCATCCCATCTGAAAAAAAGGAGCAAACGCTACGTAACACCTCGGATGGTGTTATCACAGGAAAGAGAGCGAGTGCCCTCTGTTGACAAGAGATGGCCAGAGCAGAAAACTCCTCGCTGAACTTCTGAAAGCGGTTGAAAAGTTTCCACCAATGTGCTCACGAGTTTGCGGGTTTTGCCCCAGCTCTATCAGTCGGTCGCTTAAAGACGTCACCGCTTCCTACAACCTCGTCTCACCTTGTCTTACTAAAAGACTTCAATACCGTATTTCAATGATTTCATTTTTTAAGTGACGTTTCAGCGTAACGAATGGCATAATTCCTTTTAATACCTTTAATTACGCTCTAACAGAAAGAGGCTGGATCCTGTTGTGAGACCGCTCTCAGCAATCAAGTTGAAAATAAACGAACAATTGCTCTGCGCTACAATGTCAAAACCCAACAGAATTCTGAAACTGAGCAGCCCTGGGGGTATTAATAATTGTACCAAACCAAGAAGCAGTAGCACAGCAAATAAGATTAGGAAGGCAAATCAAACTGATAAGGATGGCTTTGAGACATGTGACATACTTGCTGTTCAATTTATTTTAATTTTCAAAATTTTTGGGTGAAGAAACCTGACAAAATTTTCAAATGAAGGGTGCTGCTAAAACAGGAGTGTATCTTTACATGATATAAATATCTTTACATGATATAAATTCATTGAAAGTTGTGGAACAAAGGGAACCTGTAAACAACTGACAAAGCAAATAAATAAAAAAATCATCCATGTGGATGAGAACAGATTATTCTGTTGACTATTCCAGGCAAGCTGAGAGCTAGAAATCCACAACAGCTGCATCATTTTTTTTGTCCTTCAGAAACATCAGGCCGTACTAAACCACTGCAATTTATACCACAAAAATAAGCAATACTACTAAACTACTTCCCTGTTCTCCCAGGTCATATATTGCTCCAGTGACAACAGCATGCAAAAAAGGCAACATCTGAGAGACCAAGGGTTTTTTTTCCCCCAACAAAAAGAAACCTTACTCCGTAAGTACATGTCTGAACCATCACATCAGCAGCATTGAGACAGCACCCTTCAGAAAAACAATTTTTAAAATTTTTTTTTTAATCTATTCTAGCAAATTTCAATGATTATGAATTCACACTGAATGCTGAATTGGTAACTTACAATTTACAGTATTTAAAAAAAATAAAAATCCCAAACAACTATTATCTGTTTAGAGTGGAAATTCCTTTCTCATCCCAGTGTAGACTAACAAATTTAATTTTTTTTAAAATCCTAAATCAACCTCAGCCTACCACTCTTCCAGGAAATCGTAAGGGTAAGTAAGAATAAGGAATTTTTAACGCAGCGGTCTTCATTCTTTAACACAGCAGCCCTTCACCCACAGCAGGCAACACGCTGCCCCTAGGGCCACAGCCAGTTTTATAACCTCTGGTTGCAAAGAAAGATAAGGCCCAGAGTGCGGTGAAGTATCACCCACAGCAAGATCCTCCCTCAATCCTGGTGTTTATGGATCAGCCAGATGGTAGAACCACTGCTTTAATCTATTATTTACAAAAAAAAGAAAAAAAAAAAAAAGGCATTTCTTACCGTCAAATTCCCTTATCGAGTCTTCTGTCCTCACTCCCGCCATGTTGTACTGGCTGCTGACGGACTGGGCTAACATGCCTTCTAACCGCTCCAGAGTGGCCTGACCTTCCGCCGTTAAATGCGACAATCCTTCTTCGTAAGTGTAAAAAGTCGGGATGTCACCTTGTTCCAGCTCTGCAAAAACGCGTTTATGTTGGTCAGACTGACGTTTAAGAGCCTCTACCAAGCAGAGGTGGAGGAACAGGACAACACCCAGGCAAGTTATGCTCAGATTAACTGGTTTGCCATTAAAAAGCTGCTGACATCGGTTACAGAACATACACGCTGATGTGAACTGACCACACCAAAGCACGAGCACTGACCCTGTGCTAGCGCATCTACTGGGAACAGGAAGGGCTGGTATTTGTGTCCTGGAGCTTCCGAGAATGAGAATAATGCTTTTGCTGAATTCCAGACATTTGTGACAGCCTAAGTACAGATTTTCTGCA
Organism: Baryphthengus martii; assembly: GCA_013396935.1. NCBI lineage: Eukaryota > Metazoa > Chordata > Aves > Coraciiformes > Momotidae > Baryphthengus > Baryphthengus martii. Next base: position 94,164 of record VWZK01005919.1, read on the forward strand.
GATTTCTGATTTTTTTATACTGTGCGAAATGAACGTTTTGGCAAGATGAGTAATAAACAAGGGACTTCTAAACAGACTAAACCATTCTCGTGACAGGTCATAGAATCATAGAATCACTATGGTTGGAAAGGATCATCTAGTCCAACCTTCATCCCAGCATCCCTAACCACTAGACCATAGCCTCAAGTGCCACATCTACTNCCTCCCTACTCCTGCTGGTCACACCATTTCTGATACAGGCCAGGATGCTGTTGGCCTTCTTGGCCACCTGGGCACACTGCTGGCTCATGTTCAGCCGGCTGTCAACCACAGGTTGACGCAGGACAACCACAGGAGAAGTTCTAGGTTGTCCCATTGTCCAGCTCTGGGCTCCCCAGTTCAAGACAAGGAACTACTGGAGAGAGTCCAGTGAAGGGCTAAGAAGAGGATTAGATCAGCTGGTGTAAAATCCCTGGCCCACAGAAGCTGTGGAGTCTCCTCTGGAGAATTTCAAAACACGGCTGGACGTGATCCTGGGCAACCTGCGGTGGGTGACCCTGCTGGAGCAGGGGGATTGAACGAGATGATCTCCAGAGGTCCCTCCAACCCCACCGTTCTGTGACTCTGCGTATCCAAGTGCTGGCAAGTATTTCAAAACAAACAACTGTTACGAACCGCGAGCCTCGACGTCGTACTCCTCCCCTTCATAATCATTGTCTGAATCTTCATCGTCTGGGTCTGGGTGCAGAGCTTGGCATTCACACATCGCTGAAAACATGGCTTCCACTGCGGGAACACAAACGAACACAGGCCTCCCTCGTTTCTCCACCAATACCCCACAACGACAGGCAAGAAATCCGGGACTAAGTGATCAGAGACTGAGAATATCCCTTTCCCAGAACCACCACTGAATTCATATTTGAAAACACGAACCAAGTCGCCAGCAGCCCTGCAAGAAACAGACCAGGTTTCCTAGATCCAGCCTGGTGCTTTCCCCTCTGAACAGCACTCTTCCATTATTTCACTGACGATAAAGGTTAATCTCTGGACCATTCAGTCTGTGGTTACCCACTACAAGACTTCTTGCAGCATCTAATAGAGAAGATTCTTAAAACTTGGATCCAGCTGTAAAGCTCCACACTGGACAGGATACAAGTTCCAGTCATAGTGCCTGGACATTCGTAATGAAATTATCGCTGACTCAAATATCACTGAATTTGTAATTATAAAGACGTTTCCCACACAAGTCCTCTGCAAAGGTACACAGATAAGATTATCTGTGTCATGTGTTTATTCTTAAAACTCTTTACTTTTACAGCACTAAAATTTTCCTTGGGAAGCAGCTGCTCTAAGTATTCCGGCTTCAAGCAAGATAAAACAATTTGCTTTGTGCTTTTCCGCACACAGAAACAAGCAATTAGGGAAAGACACTAAAGGATGACATCATATACATCTCTATACCCCAGCATCTTCCACACATAGCCAAGACTTTAAGCTAAAATAGGATTTCCTTCTTCACTTACAGGCTGATTTATCGCTAGGGACAAATCTGAATTCCGCAATTGGTTCAGCATCGTCATCGCTGTCTTCCTCCTCCTCCTCCTCCCCTTCAGCCATGGGAGCCTCTTTTGTCTCCTCTTCTTTAGGAAATGGAAAGATTTAGGAGAATCACAGTTATTTTGTCCAAAAAAAAAAAATCATATTTGTTTATTCTTCCAGGAACACACATGCAATCAAATCAGACACCTGGACACATCTGTGAGAGGTACGAACCAGCCCACTCCCATTCCCATCACGGATATAGGAGGTCCTCTCACAGCACCTCAACAACACTTGCAAACGCACCCAAAAACTTTATTTATATTTTAGGACTATTTCTCTTTTTAGGATTTCTGTAACATTCACATTTTGCCACGTACTTCAGGAAAACCGCCTGATTCTTATTAAAAACAACCGTGGTCAGAACTCCTACAATTGACAATCATTATCATTTACTTCACACAATGCTATATGTGCATTTTTCAAATCACATTAAATTTATGGATCCTCAACACTACTGTCATGACATAACTCGCATCCAATGCGGCCTCTCCCAGAGCACTGTGACATTTCCAGAAGATCTCCACTAGATTTCTGATGTTCCTGGTCAGCCAGCAAGATGTCAGAGGTAGGACGTGCACTCAGAGCCAATGACAACCGTCAATCGCTGCCCGATTTCTGCGCACGACATATACGAATGTGTAGGCAACAATGTGACGTTTGACTTTCCCTAAATATAAAAACCACCAATAAAATGGCTACAGACTCATCCCTTTGTGGCCGGGGACACTGCACTGACAGCCTCAAAAGTGCATAATTATTTTCTACAGAAAGAGAAACACAGTTAAGGCTGTTCCACCGAGAGTGGCTTCTATCACACACAAAACAGTCACCACCAAGGGTATCAAGAAGCCAAGAAGCTGCCAACCAGCTGCCCCAAAAAAATGAAGTGTCCAAGGAAGCCACCCAATCCTTTTCCAACAGACGCCCGCAGGCACAGCTTGATACCGCTCAGTCCAGCTCTTCGTTTTCAACAAAGTCAACCTCTGACCGCCCTTTTCTAAAGAAGGGGCGAGGGTAAGGCATATACACACAGACAGCACAACAAAAGCTGCCAGAGGGAGAACAAAATGTACCCGGCCCAACTAAGAATGAAGATTCCTCCAGCCAATGAAGTGGAGAGGTTTGGGTTTAACACTATTCAGCAGTTCAAATTGCAGGCCAGGGATAGACTTGAAAACTAAACAGATCTACTTGCTGTGGAAAATGTAATGCAGGCAGAATTAATATATTGAAAAAACAACAACAATTCCCAGAAAAATCAGTCTTTTATGGATTTATAGGTAAGAACTATCACAGGATATCTGTATTATCAAATACCAGTATCAAAATGAATGAAAAGCTGGAAACGAGATCTTTCTTCAGACTAGACTGTTTATTTCAAAATAAAAACGCTTAAAGGAAAATGAGGAAGAAGAAGCAAGAGGTGTAGGTACATGTCCTCTTATTATTGGTAGTGGTAAGACTGTCAGAGATGATTAGTAAGGCGAGAGAAGGAACTAACGAAGAGTACCAATAGATTAAAAACACGTCTGCCTCCTCAGTGCCTTGTCTGTATTTTCAGTATACGGACTATTTAAAGAAAAATAAAATGCCAGATGTTAACCTCTAACTACGATGACTCGTGGGCATGAAGGGGAAAGGCGATGACTTGCTCAGGAGTTAACACTCGTTACTCTCCAATTGAGAGGGCAGTTTAGGACATACTTAAAATCCTAACAACAAAACAGAAAGCTTGGTTTCTCTAGGTCAAAGCAAGAACGGTCAAAATGTTAAGTTTTTGGAGAGAAATCTACAAATATCTGTTAAGTCTGGTAACATGAGCTGTTGTCTTTTCATTGCTTTTTTTAAGCAAGCCGTGGGAGAAAATGAACGAAATTTTCCAGACTAATGTGAAACAGCAGGAATTCATAAAGCCTGGAGTGGGTAGCAACATTAACATAAATTCAATAAACGGAAAGTGATACCTAAGCTGCAATCACAGGGAGAGCGCAGAAGAACTAAATTGTTTAAAACGAGCCTAAGAGAGCAGAGAACTAATTCTCAGCGGCTGCAGCTGTACGTAGGCACATGCTGAGAGCAGAGCAGCACAGAAGTGACTGTAAACATACACATATGTTTACACTCACTTCTAAAATAACTGTCCTTCAGGGAAATGAAAAAGAAAATATGAGCTATTATCTGAATGAAGGGTACCATTTTTAAAATAAAAATTTACTCTCTTTGAAAATGAGGTGCTCAGGACCGTGTGGGAACGCTCAGCGACACTCTGGGCATACCTTCGAATTTGGCATTCACCATGACGTACAAGTGCTCCCATGGGTAGGCGCTCAGGTCCCTGGAGACGGCATGTAAACTGATGGTGGGATAGTCCAAGGAGAAGCCAACTCCAGAGTTTTCCAGCCAAGATAAGCGACTAATAACGAGAGGGAAAAAAAAAAAGGTGCAAGTTAGAAACTAACAGAGGAATCTACACTGAGAAACTCATGAGGTTCAACAAGGCCAGGTACAAGGTCCTGAACATGGGTCAGGGTGTCCCTGGTATCAGTGTCGGATGGGGGATGAAGGGATGGAGAGCAGTCCTGCAGAGAAGAGCTTGGGGGTGCTGGGGGGTTGAAAAGCTGGACGTGAGCTGGACACGTGCGCTCACAGCCCAGAAGCCAATGGCATCCTGGGCTGTATCCAGAGCAGCGTGGGCAGCAGGTCGAGGGAGGAGATTCTGCCCCTCTGCTCTGCTTTCGTGAGACCCCCCCCTGCAGTGCTGGAGTCCTCAGCACAGGAGAGACAGGGACCTGTTGGAGCGTGGCCAGAGGAGGCCACAGCAATGATGGGAGGGCTGGAACCCCTCTGGTGTGAAGTCAGGCTGAGAGAGTTGGGGTTGTTCAGCCTGGAGAAGAGAAGGCTCCGGGGAGACCTCCTTGTGGCCTTTCAGTACTTAAAGGGGCCTGTCAGAAAGATGGGGACAGACTTTTTATCAGGGCCTGTTGTGACAGGACAAGGGGTTATGGTTTTATACTAAAATATGGTAGATATAGAGAAAAGGGAGAAATTTTTACAGTGAGGGTGGTGAGACACTGGCCCAGGTTGCCCAGAGGGGTGGCCAATGCCTCATCCCCTGGCAACATTCCAGGTCTAGTTCCAGATGTCCCTGCTCCCTGCAGAGGGGTTGGACTAGATGATTTTTAAAGGTTCCTTCCAAGCCTAACCACTGCATGAGTCTATGATTCTAAGGTACCTGACTCATGCCTGCAGACAAGCAAACAAACCCCAAAAAGGTGAGTAATTCTGGACAAGGCACTTACTCCATTCTCAGGTAATGCAGGGTCCTGGGCCTGCCCTAACAGGACCTTGTAATGGCATGAACTGATGGCTGAAGTAAAAGAAACTTTATTTCTTAAAGAACCTGAAGCCGAGCACCCTAAACACATTTCAGATTTATCATATTTGCATGACACACCTAATTTCCCTCACTACCTCTTCATTTTCTCTTCCCTCTAGAAATTTATCATCCCAAAGACTTTTCTATAAAAGACACCTACAGAGGTTCCACAGTGTGATTTATAACTCAAATTATGAAACATACTGTGGTTTTTTGAAATAAAGAGAACACTGGAAGAAAAGTCACTATTGTAATTTCTGGAGGATTATCAATCTGAAGTGTTTACAGCCTGCATGTAGAAAAACAACCAGTTCTGTGAGCAGCAGAGTTTACAGAGCCCAGTTATAGTTCTTCTTCCCGTCACAGCTTATGTGCTCTAACTTCTGCTTCCCCCCCATTTTGCACTCCCATCCCTCACCACAGAACAGGTTGTCACCACCGGGCTGCATACCTCCTTCATATCAGAAAGATCAATGTCTTTCTGGTAGCCAAGAAATCAAACTCAAGCTTGTCTAGGGCATCTGTGATCGATGAGGTTGAGCAGCGCACAAAAATACTGAGGGGCAGAAAGCAAGACCTCCACCGTGCACAAAAGTCAGTGTTCACAAGTTTTGTGGAGGGACCAAACCAATGAAAAGGTCACTGATGACTCCTCGCCTCGGGAAACTGGGCCGAGACCAAGAGCTAGTGAAGTGGGGGTGAGGAATTTCCTGCCCAGCCTCAATCAGCCCATTCTCAATGTTTACAGCTCTTGGTGTAGAGTCAGGAACCAAAGTCACATTGTCCTCCCGGGTGCCCAGTTCTCCCACGGCACAGCACGGCACTCCTGCAAACACTGGCATTTTCTATTCACTACCAGCAAGTAACTCTGGTGAAAGCTCGGTGACGCACTCAAAACATGCTGGGAGGAAGCTGCCAGACCTGTATGTGCCTCACGCAAAAACCCGTGAAAAGCAGGTTACAAGGAAACTCAACGTTGTATGTGTCAAGAGCAGATGCTGTGCAAACAAAACCGCTTGTATCTGCCACCAATCAACTACACAAAAGAGTAACTGAAACTCTAGAGATTCCTCTCCAAGAGGAATGCAATATCACTAACAAATTCAGGTGGGGCAAAAGCCCCACAAAAATAATTTAGATGGGAAGAGACCTTTAAGATCATCAAGTTCAGCTATTAACCCAGCACCGCCACCACTAAACCATGTCCCTCAGCACGGCTTTTATCTACACGGCTTTTAAACCCCTCCAGGGATGGGGGCTCCACCACTGCCCTGGACAGCCTGGGCCAGGCCTTGATAACCTTTGCAGGGAAGAAATTTTTCCTAAAGTCCTACCTAAGCCTCCCCTGGCCACAACTTCTGCTGTTCTGTCTTGTCCTACCACCCCTTATTTGGGAGAAGAGCCTGACCCCCACCTGGCTCCAACCTCCTTGCAGGGAGTTGTTGAGAGCGAGAAGGTCTCCCCTCAGTTATTTACCCCATTTTATAAATGTTTCATAGTCTAAAGTTTTTACAGACAATTTACTCCTCACTGTACATTTTAGATGATGCTTTTGTTCTAACAACACTCTTCTGCTGCTGAAACACGTGATAGTTAGGGTTCTTTACCATGGTTAAAGAAAATCATGTTGCCTCAGTCAACAAGTTGTCTTCTGGAAACAGGAGAGATTTAAAGAAAAACTATAAAGAGAGCAGGTAACATCTTTCAGAGTAACCAAACTGATTTCTGCCCAGTCAGAACATAGTGTCCACAAGATTAGTGTGACATTAGAGATTTCACAGAACCACAGAGTTCACAACAGGTGCAAACCAACAGCCCCGTCCACTCTCCTGTCAAAGGACAAGAGGCGCCGTGTTACGGACGCGAGGGCCAGCCAGGCTCCCTTCCTGTGCGGTGTTTAAAACACCTTTTAGAACAGGAATAGCAGGAACTCCCCTCCGAGCTTGCACCTCACAGCCCTCTTCGAGGTCATCCCCAACACAACAGATCTCCTTATTCGAATCCTGCACATCCCCCTTCAGGCAGGTCCCCTCAGGGGAGACCCCTACAGTTATCTCAAGGGAGACAGCCCCTCAGGGGAGGCCCCACGCTCCCCCGAGGGGAGAGGGTCCCTGGGAAAGAGGCCCTCACACAATGTGGCCCTCCTGGCCTGGTATCCACCAGAACCCAGGGAAGGCCCCCACAAGCTGGTCTTCTCAGGAGAACCCACAAGGTTTCCTTAGTATCATAGAATGGTTTGGGTTGGACGGGACCTTTAAAGATCCAATCCCCCTGCCACTAGAGCAGGCTGCTCAGAGCCCCATCCAACCTGACAAGGAATGCTGCCAGGGCACGGGGCATCAACCGCCTCTCTGGGCAACCTGGGCCTATGCCTCACCACACTCCGCATAAAAAAGTTTCTCCACTCTCTCTAATCTAAATCTACCATTTTTTAGTTTAAAACCATCACCCCTTGTCTTGTCACAACAGGCCCTGATAAAAAGTCTGTCCCCATCTTTCTGACAGGCCCCTTTAAGAAGGTCTCCCCGGAGCCTTCTCTTCTCCAGGCTGAACAACCCCAACTCTCTCAGCCTGGCCTCACAGCAGAGGGGTTCCAGCCCTCCCATCATTGTTGTGGCCTCCTCTGGCCCCACTCCAACAGGTCCGGGTCTCTCCTGTGCTGAGGACTCCAGAGCTGGACCCAGCACTGCAGGGTCTGCACAAAGCAGAGCAGAGGGGCAGAATCTCCTCCCTCGACCTGCTGCCCACGCTGCTCTGGATGCCGCCCAGGATGCCATTGGCTTCTGGGCTGTGAGTGCATGTTGCCAGCTCATGTCCAGCTTTTCAACCCCCAGCACCCCCAAGCTCTTCTCTGCAGGACTGCTCTACATCCCTTCATCCTCCAGCCAAGACTGATATGGGGGATTGCCCCTGCCCATGTGCAGGACTTTGCACTTGGTCCTGTTGAACCTCAGGAAGTTCACATGGGTTCACCTGTCAAATTCGTCCAGATCCCTGTGATCAGCATCCCAGCCCTCAGCAGCATCAGCTCAGCTTGGTGTCATCTGCAAACTTGCTGAGGGTGCACACCACTGTCTGTATTACTGACGAAGACATTAAACAGCACTGGTCCCAGCACAGACCTCCCTGAGAGGCACCACTTGCCACCCATCTCCATCTGGACATCAAGCCGTTGACCACTAACTACCCTCTGGATGCGACCACCCAACCAATTCCTTACCCATCGAGCAGTGCACGCACCAAATCCACCTCTCGCCAGTTAGAGCAGCCACCTCTCCCCACAAGGCAGCCCTTCACACGACGGTTTCCCAGCCCCACCCCTCCCCTTCCCAAAAGGAAGCTTCCGAGACTGAGCTGTGAAGTGAAAACACCGGATGGAGAATAGGTTCGGTTGTAGCTCAAACCGGGACACCCTGTCGTCACGGAGCCGCAGGGGAGGGGACGGTGTTTCACCCCAAAACATGCACGTTCCTGAGGGGGAGTTGCGTCCTCTTTTCAGAGCGATGCAGTCCGTGTTCCGTGAGCGTCTGTCTCTGGCAGTTTCGGAGTAAAATTTTCATTTTCTGCAAAAGAGAAGCAAAGAGGAGCTCTGAGGTGATCACTGACAGCATCGCCGGATGACAGCCAATGAGAAGGACACGTAATTTGGCCTGTAAATTTCATGTTGTACAGGTGACAAAGGGAAAAACAAACACGGCAGCTTTTCAGTCACCACCGTCAGATGCTGGAAATGGAACTTGAGGTGCATGGCGAGCACCCGGTGCCTGATACATGTGATACAACGGTACACATGGAGAAGAGAATGTCACAAGTACCTGAATTGCTTGATGTGTATCCAGTTGATATCCCTCTGTAGTGATCAACTTGGGATCAGGAGACCAATGCTACTGTAGCTGGTGAGCTGCCATCAGGGAGCAGAGGGTGGCCTTGGGACAGCGAATTGCAGTGATGGGGAGGCTGCTGTCCCTTCATGAGCACTGGTCCCGTTTCTGTCCCTCAATTTACATCATTTCTGCAGTGAGTTTCTCTTATGCTGCTGCAGTGAGAAACGGGGATTACACCAGAACAGAGCGAGTAAATAAATGGTAGCATTCAGCCTGCATCAGTGAAGTGTGTCTCTGTCAGGGGATGCTCCTGGTAAGTCCATTGACATGGCGGCACCCTAGCAAACATCTCCCTCACTTTTCAGGTTAGCAAATGCTCCTGCCATAGCAACACGCTCATCAGGAGCCCGTACAGTAGTTAACCTTGTTGTCATGGTTTCTGATCTTCCCTTTCATCAGTCTGAATTTACTTTTAAGGAGTTATTTACCTGCCTGTGTGCAAACCCCAGTTCTCACAAGCATGAACTGATTATTAACAGAATTAGGTCTCCATCCTTCCCTTCTCTAGTTACAGTCTTGGATAGCAAAGAGCCAAAGCAGCGCGTTCTGGGAAGAAAACCAGCAAACAACAAAATGTGAAGAAACCAGGGAAAACAAAAACAGAATGAGGTTCTTTTAGGCTGAGCTTTCTAAAATGTTTTGGAAAACTCCTCACCCATGCCCATCTATTTTGGATTCTACTTATGCAAATAATTAGAACAAATAACCACCTTGACTAAAATCAGAACAACTTCTTCTACAAAGAAGCAATACTTAAACACTGCTGGAGTAGCTTAAACAAGCCGACAGGGGCAATAGGAGATGAAGAAGTTTCTCAACCATCTCCATGTTTGCCAGGCCAAGTGCTCACCAGGAAACAAAATATTAGGATTCATCTGTGAAAACAGATCAAACTGCAGCAGCTTGGGAAGAGATGCAAATACATGGAAACAGCCATTCACCACACTCAGCGGTTACAAATCGATACTCCTGCTCATGCCGATCTGTTACCTAACAGGGTTGTCCATGTTGTCTATGGAGAGCCCTCATCACCTCTGCCATTCACTGGAAGTCACACAACCACTCCTTTAGGTTGTTTTAAATTAAAAATTCTGAGTGACTGGGCATTGAATGAAGCCACTGCAGCAGAGCAATACAGAGGTCATGTCTCCTGCACGCAAGTGGGAGTCTTTCTTGTGTCACGTTCTCCTCTTTCAAAGAAAGACAGGAAAGAAGGATGGTTTAAGTCCAGGCTGAGAGATTGGTTTTAAGGCTGAGGTGTTAGAGAGAAGAAATCCACATCCTCCCCATTTGCAAGATGCAGGTACTTCATACCCCCGTAACAAGTGTTGCATCTGAGAGCAGTTCAGAGTGGCTAGGCAGGTTTTTCCTGTAAGTACACCAACAAAACAGAATGGCCCTGTTTGAAAGCTCTTTTCCTCAGCTGTAACAGCTTAAAAAAAGTGAGTTAGGACCCACACACCCCGCTCCGATGCCTGAATATGGCATGTCCAAGAGCGATTTAGTCAACCAGGTCTGTGTTTAGAGGCAACGGAAAGGAGCAGGTACCTTCACACGGTGATTATGTCATCTTCAGACAGAAGGCAGGACTCAACAGTCAAGGGAGCTTGTTTCTCTCCCCTAACTAGGCAGCACTTCCTGCTGTAAGGTGGCCAGGTCCAACTTAAAACACCCAGAATCCGTCACAAATGCAAATGTAAAATTTTGCCATTGCATCTGGAGCAAGAGGATGGATTTCACAGCAATTTCTCATCGCTACATGACCACACAGTCGCTCAACGATAACCACAGACACATTCAAAGCAAAAAACCCAGATTGACAGGCTTCAGTGATTGACACGGGGAGAAGCCACCATTTTCTTGGATTCACTTCTCTCACCCTGACTTTCTCCTGTGAAAGTCCTAAACCATCACCTGTGTCCCATCGCCACAGCCACGAGTCAGAACATCTGCACCTTCAGTGCTTCTCTGCAGGTTTCCACCCAGGGGTTTTACACGTCTCAGCCTAAACGCACGAACTCAGCTCCTCTCTCGTTAGCACCACGTGGAAACCTCACAGATGTGTGCTGAGTACGGTGTCTGCTCCAGGTAGGACCCTGCAAACAAATGCTGGTAACAACCAGGCAGATTCACTCCCCAGCTGTAAGAATTCACCACTAATTCCGCAATTCTCCAACTCCAACAGCAAACAAAATGGATGTTGTTGCATAAGGCAAGCCCCAAACCTTGTTCAAGCTACTGGCTTTTTTGTCATGTGAGCACATCACTATGAAATTCAGATATCAAAATGATGCAGAAGATGGAACACAGACAGAAAATTACCACGACTGCAAAAGTAAATCCATCAGCTCTTCCCTATCAGCCAGAGCTGGTCAAAGCGAGGAAAACTCTTGGTCAGTTGAGCCGCTTTAACAAAATCAACAGGATCTCTCCGTTCCTGTGGCAGGCAGGGGCACCGTCACGGGCTGGAACGCGACGCAGCAGCCGTCACTCGGCGTTTATTTTCAAAGTGAAAAAGAAACGTATGTGCACATGCGATGACCATTAAAAAGTACGTGCTGCTTCAATACACATTATACTTCGAACATCAAGATATTTCAATTTTTTTTTATTATGACAATTTACATGTCATATTTATATGAAAGAAATGACAGTAGATATTATAACAAAAACATTATGAAAGAAAAGTTACACAATTAGGCCTACAAGCTATAAAATGGCTTCAGGCCCAGCTTATACACAAAGAGTTCTGACCAGACTGTAGTGAGAGACAACGCTGAACAATTCATTAACAAAAATATTGGCACCAGCCTTAACAATTTTTTTTTTTTTTTTTACTTCATTTACAAGGAATACAGTATTTAAACAGTTGTGTACTGCAAATCTAAAAACATTAGCTGTTAATAAACTGCAGTTAACCCTTTGAGCACTGAGGCCACCATGACTTCCATTAAAAAAAGTTCTAATGCATCATGTTTTACATGCACGTGGTATTACTGGTGGGGGGAGGGGAAAAACAGTGAAAGCACCACCCGGGTTATGTGCAACAAGAATAACACTTCCAGTTTTTTCAACGTATCTCCCCCTCCCCGTCCCACACACATAGTGTGTGTCCCCTCGCTCCTCTCCCTTGGATATTGTAGCAAGTCATGACTGAAGAGAGACTCACAACCCAGGGTTCAGGACTCAAGAAACACAAGGGTTAAACTCTACGTAAAGAGCTCAGCTTGTGGAAATTTACTGTGTTAACTCTTTAGAGAAAAAAAACAAAATAAAAAAAAAGAGGCCAACTGTGAATGAGACCGTTTTTACGGAACTCAAGGTTTCATTGCAAACAGCACAGAGGAGTCATGTGAGTAGGTCTTAATTAAGAGACCTACCTGGCAGGTTTGATCTAATTCTTGTGGTGTATCACAGGATAACCACTCTGCTAGCAAGTAACCTGTTCTGTGTTACGTGGGACATGGGGTACACCCAATGTACAGGATCTGTGCCTACATGAGAACCGTCGTGCCTATCGAGAACGGCGACATTATGCTTGTGAAAGAGTCACGCAACATCTCCTGGCTGTAAAACACAGGTAGGAATGAGCAACCGCATTGGCCTTAAGTACAAACGCTTTCAATGTGAGCTGGAGAAGGAGTACCGTTTGGATGAGTATAGTCTAGGAAGAAGATACTGTACATGATTTTAGAGTCCATATAACAAATATGAAATGGAAAACTAAACAAGGCTTATAGCTTTATGATTTGATTTCCTTTTCTACCACTAACTTGCGTAGCGGATTAGTAGCTATTAAGGACTTTTAACAGATCTAACTAACAAATGGTGCATGGGGAACTAGGCCTATCATGTGTTTCAGCAGAAGGATTTTATCCCCAGAGAATCATCCAAATCAAGTTCTGACAGACTAAATTTAGTTGTGTGGGACACAGCAACATACAACAAAGCAAACTGCGGACTCCGGCCGATGTCCCCAGAGGCAAACATAATCGTCATTATACTCTATGGACCGATCCTGATTTTCTCCACAGCACACCGATGGAACGTTACCGATTCCTCAAGTAGATTTTCCTGCTGCTTTGAAGGTCAGGATGAGAAAGGGAGGGTATCGGGATGATTCTCCTACTGGCAATACAGTCTCCTTCTATGGAAATACAGTCTTTAAAGGGTGAGTCAGAAGTAGTTTTCCGGCCTGTCCAAGACCTGCCTTGAAAATGGCGTGGGTTTGCACACGCATCTTTCCGTTCTGCTTCCCTCCATCCATTCCCCATCTCCTGCCGTTATCTGAACGAGCACTTAAACGGCAGGAGAAAGTGACTCTGTCTGCACCTGGGGAACCAGTGAGACCGACTATACACAAAGTGCTGCAAAGTGCACAAAGTAAACCAACTGAACGAGCAGAGCGACTCCACCGTTCAGTTCTCGTTAGGAACCTTTGGGGCCACACGTAGCAATAGCAGATATATTGGCAGACACACGGGCCTTCATTAAGCACGTGTCCCCTCTTCTGCTCCTCAGGCCAGGCGGGGGGTGCCAGTGTTTACAAAATGATAGTCGAAACCCCAAGTTGTAGGACTTCCTTTTAATTGCAGTTAAATCTGGAGCCTTTACACCACATATTCAATTATAAAAACTTCTCTTCTACTTTAGAGTGTCCTATTTGTCTCCCCCAGAAGCTGTACACAATCCTTTTTTAAGTGTCATACTAAGCAATATACATCTTTTGCAATATACAAAATAAGTTAAGTTACTCTGAAGTGTTGGGACAAACAATTCCCAAGCACGCTTTTTTTTTTGCCATTTGGAACTATCTCGGTTAGTTACACACTAATCTAAAATAAGAGCTTAGTAAGTGATGTGCATTTTCAGAAGTGACTAGTAACCTTCAATACCCCACAGCTGCTGGGTGTTCAGCTTCAGAAATAATTTTCAATTGATAAATATTTCTGAAGCCAGAGCTCTCCACTAGGTCTCCGATGGGGTACTCAACTGTAAAGCACCAAAAAGTAATCATACAGTTTTCTTACATCAGTATATACCGGAAAAAAAAATCAGGATCATTTCTGTAGGACTTTTTATTTCCTGCCTTCCAACATTTTAAGTGAGATATAGTCCCTACCACAACTGTTAAGGAAGGGGAGAAAGATCAAGACTACCAGGAAATGTGGGCTTGATCCTGCAAATCCTTACTTCAGACAACATCCTCAATGCTTCTACAGAAGTTTTAAACACTTGAGGAACTGCAGAATGTGCTCCTTCACGGGAACTGCTGGAGTTTCCCTCCCTCTCCCTCCCCATATTGAACACAAATTTCTTCAGAAAGTTACTGTTCTGGTTGAAGATATTTGATCTTCTATATAATATTTATATATAAAGATTTCCTACACCCAGTGAATCGGAAGCACATGTCAAATGTAAATACATATCTAGGGTGCACGCTGCACAATATATCCCTATTACAAGTCTGCAAATAGTAGTCACTGCACATGTACCAAAACCCAATTTGCAAGACCTATATATTGTCACTTTGAACTAGATAACACAAATCTTTTCATCAGAGCAGTTCCAGAGGCTAGCGTTACTGGCGTGATTTATTTAAATTACTGTGTACAAAGTGGGTTAAAAAAGCAGGTGCCGTAAAGATTCCTCATTTACTGTTCATAAAAGAAGTCTGTGAAAAGATGTATTTTGAAACAATGATTTGAAAGTTTAGACCAAGTCTTCCCATCGAAGACACCGAAAATCAAGTTATAAGCACCTGAAAATAGAGGTATAAAATGGACACCCTGAAAATGACCTATTAAAAATTATTAAATAGTTGCAGCATCTGGATACCAAAGTAGTTCGAATGATCCATGTGAAAACAAATCGGAACGAGTGTACCACTGCCATACGATTTTTCTGTTGTGAATGTAAGTTTTTTCCCCTTGAGGTTCTTTAAGTAAGGTCTCTCGCCAAGAGTTCAGACAGAGCAATTAGAAAACAGAAGCAAACAGAAAACAAGACCGACTAAGTCATTAGCTCCTGCTACATAAAGAATAACCGAGACACTTTAATGCAATGAAATTCCGAAGGTGACGTACTTCATAAGTGAGCAAGTTAGAAAAAAAGCGCATCTGTTTCAAGCGGTATTAGAACAGAGCGATCCTTTCACCAAGAAAAAAAAAAATAAATCAGTGAGACACAGCGATTTTATAATGCAATTCAACAAGTACGAAGCCAAAACATCAAAGAGTGATTGTTCAGCACTGATCTGCCTACAAGGTTTCAACACTAAGAGTTGTTTTGGTAGCTTGGTGATGACGCTTGCCATTTTTCAATCAAGAATACGCTCAGGTTTAGAAGACAGCAACCGCGGTGGAACCCAGTTCTTCATTCTACCACCCTTCTGGTTAGATTAATGCACCACATTCATTAATTACAGAGCGGACCTACTGTGCGCTTTGTGTCGCTGACAGTCACGCGAGCTGCACGTCTGCAAGAAAGCCAACAGCCATCGTTTATCTTGGAGACACACAAAGGTCCGTTTCCTCCACTCGATCTATAGGTTCTTCCCCTCACCAATACTAATTAAACTGCACATAGAAGTGATTCGCTTTCTTCACAATCAGTTGTACTCTGAAGAGTCTGCAGTTAAAAAAGACAAAGCTTTTAGTGACAACCAGTGTGGAATAAATAAGAGTTTGTGGAGTAAATGCCTTAGATGTTTAGCTGACAGCTGCTTGTTCTTGTACTTTTTAATCCACTATGTCGAAAAAAAAACCGAAAAAAAACCTCTGGCCAGTTTTCTCTGTTTCTCATACAGTTTTAGTTTTCTGTTAGTCCAAAGCTGCACTTGAAGATCACTATTCAAAGACATTTAACTGCTGATCTCATGACAAATACAGAAGAGCACAAGTCTGTGAGGACACCAGGAGGACACTTCCTCTCTGCAATCACAGAGAGACTGTAACAGCGTGAACCCTGTGCGGCAGCCAGCTGGCCTCACGTCAGAAAATGTTCTTCTTCCAAATAGGAGATGCTACATTTTCCACCAAGCAGGAAGCCTTAGAAATGTGAAAAATAGGAGCTTGAAAAATGCTAAGACTTTCTAGGTCATTTTTTGCAGTTTTTACTTACACTACATTCCCACTGGTGTAAGGGGGAACTCTGGATCCTGGGAGATGAAGCCGTCTCAGGTACCAAAGGCAACTTTGAAAAGTGACCTACAGAAAGTAAAACTCGGTAACAACTTGTCAGTCCGCATTTTAAAAACGCGACGCTCCTGATGTAAGCTTCAGTGCTCCAGTTCTACTTCCTGGTCTTTCCTGCTTTTACATCACTCCCTAACTCAGCACTCAGTTTTCTCCTGGTTGGTATATTTGGTACTGTAACTCTCTTGTATTTTCCTACATGATTCACAATTATTTGCCAAGGAAGCGTTCAACATTGGGGGTTGACTCTACAAGCAAGAATGCTCGTTACAGCACTGATCAGATACCGAAAGGTTCCATCAGGCAGCACAAAAAGATTACGGCACTGCCAAAACACACGAGACGCCATCGTTTGCGCAGTGTTGCTGCTGCGCGTCAATCAGACTGTTTGCACTGCAAGTATTAACATTGAGAAGTGGAAGCCGTACATTCTTGCTTGTTTTAAAACACAAGTCTATCAGAAACCTAGAAGCGCTACGTTCATGCATCACCTAAGCAAAGAAAAACACTAGCTTAAAATGCTACGTAGGCTTTAAAGAACTGAATTCTCAACTTGTGTGGCTTTTCACTACCTTGTTTTAATAGCTGCTTGTGAAAACTGTTTAGAGCTGACGTCAGTAAAGTGGAAAACACATTTAATCTTTAATGGAATTAAGTTCTCCTTTAGAAAGAGAGTGATTTCCCTTTTTTTTTTTAATCACAAGTTTGCTTAGCACAGCAGATAACAAGCGAGTTCCATCTTTCTGCACCTCTGCTGACTCTAGGCAGGATAGAGCAGGATATGTGCACTGCTAGAACCCATGTGAGTAAGAATCATGGAGTTGTTTTGATAGAATTTGTGGAAAAAGAGATGGGGAAACAAAACCAAGACTTTCAAGGCCAGAAGGTAGGTCATTTTTGGATCTAGGTTTTCTAGAGAGGTATTTAGTAAAGGCCTAATGCCGGTTTTATTACAAGAAAACAGAAGTGCTTAATGGCTGACTAGTAAATACAACATAATGGAAGGGAATCAGGTGGGGCAGGAACAGAGAACTCACTCCTCGGTGGCAGCAGCAGTTTCGGTGCATCCATTGCCGGCAATGGACATAAACACCAGTCAAAAATCCAAATCTCAGAGCGAAAGGATTGACAGATGTGACCTTTTTGGATTTCAACGTTTGGCAGATCTGTTTGAGCTGTCTGTGTGCTACAACACGTACAAATGCTCCAGCCTGCACCTTCATTCAGAGTAAAGAGAAAACTGAAAGCTACCCAAAACAAATTTCAGCTCTGCTTTCTATGTGCCCCATGTTGGGGTAATTTCTGGTCTTTTTTTTTCCCCCCCCCCCACCTCTCCTTGAATAAAAGCACTTAGCACTTCATGCCCACTCAAAAGTTGATGAGATGTCTGGGAGTCAAGCGTTTTCTCTCAGAAATACTGCCTTCTTGAAATCAGTTGGTCACATGACAATTATTAAAATGTATTTTAAGAAAATTCTAACGGCCAAAGGCCAACACTACATTCAAAAACCTGCTAATACATCCAGGCAGATAAGTAAAACCAAAACAAAAACACACACAAACCCTAAACAGAAAAACCTCCCAAAGGAAAACTGTTCCATTTGTTTACTTCAATTTGAAGTAGATATTAAGGACATGAATGGACCAGTCACGGTTTATTTGAAAATCCCTCAATCCTCTGATGCACTGTCATTCTGTGGTCAATGCCATTTGTACAAATATCACTCATTCAGGGAACTCCCAAGAGATGGTGAAACTCAAGTGGCCGGGCAGCTACCGCAGGCTTCTTTCGTCTGTGCAAGTTTGCAGCACGTCAAGATGCCATCCAGCTTAAAGATTAACTTCACCTCGAGACGTCCTCCCACTAGGCACTGTGCATCGAAGACCAGCTGATGAACTACGCAGGAGATAGGTTTGCAAATTCACGGCTAGCGTGTTTCGACCGTCAAAAACTTCATTACAGTACACTTTACTGTACAAACACTTTAAAGGATGTTTATTAGGAAAGTCTGCAAGTAATAATGGATAGTAGAGTTCTCGTTTATGGTACCTTCTTGGCCTCTAATAATTCTGTTTGCCTCCAGTATTAAAATCACACTGCTTCCATGAAGGTGATTACTAAATGAGCTATGGTATGTTAACCTACAACTCACAAAATGCGACAGTACAGACATTATTTTTTTTTTTAAACTGTCTGTTAATTTGTAATCTAAGTTGTGAACATTTAAATATAATATATATCTCATATGAAAAAGCTAAAGCACAAGTGCTTCTGCACACACACCCCCACCCCTTGAGCCAAACCCACCCCAGTTCCGGTTTGGGCCCTGACCGATTTGGAATGCTTTCTTAGGCCACCCATTTCCACAAATTTGTATGCACTCAGGAAATATAAAGTCAAAAATATACAAATCTCTTGTTGTTATAAGGTTTTAGTGAGTGAAATTACCCAGGACCATGGACTTGGAAGGAGAAAGGGGGGGTAAGAGAGGGAATTTACAGCAATTCGTCTTCAAAGTTCAAAACTGGTCACTTCACAGAAAGACTGCAGGACTGGTGAAATTCTTGCTTCTAAAAAGTGATACTGTAGTGGAGAATTTTCTAGGAAAAATAAAACAGCTTTTAATAACTGGCCCGCTGGTATGAGCTACCGTGGAATAAATTAGCACAAAAATGGAAGTCTTATAACTGTTCACTGTTACAGACGTAATCAACAAGGTCAGTCACTCTCAAAAGTTCATCTTCGTCTTCCTCCGGCCCTACTGCCTCCTGCCCGCTCCCCGTCCCATTGGGCGCCAGGCTGGCACTGGCTGTGCTGTCCTTGGGGGCCTGGGTCTTCTCGCTTGGCTTGCCAATCAAGTTCTCAATGGTTTTACCTGGGCTCTGTCCGTTGGTGGAAGGCAAGTCCACCAGGCTGTAGTCCAAAGGGCTCTCTACTTTCCCTACGTTATCAAAGTCATCTTCGTCATCGCTTTCTATCCGGTAGCAGTGCTTCTTGGTGGTGTCTTGAGGAGCTTGTGGTGCTGGCAGCTTATTTGCAGGAGCGGGGTTTTCTGCGTCGTCGTTAGCATTTTCGCAGTTGTCTTCATCGTCCGTTTCGATTCGGTTCAGCCGTTTGCGGACAGGCCTCCCTTCCTCTTCCTCATCCTCTCCTTCTTCCTCAGAGTAGTCATCCGTACTTCGCCGACGTTTTCGAATCAGTTGCTTTGACTCCTTTGTGGACTCATCATCTTCAGAGTTCTTAGATGTGTAGCTCTCTGGAATAAGCAGCAGACTTAGAGCCATTAGCAAATCTGAGTGCAACCCAAACAATTACACCTCTTCATTGTTCATCTTTCGCACTCATTAAGAAGCCACCTCTCTCTCAGCACACACGTGTCCGTCTCCTTCCCCAGGTTCCCCAACCATGTCAAAACACTTGCATTTGTTTTACTTTTTAAATAAACTGCTCAGGTAGCAAAGACCAACAATTTGTTGGTAATTCTGTTTCCAATCTGAGGAGTACCAGAGGCTTTGGAGGCAGCTGCATCTCCCCCCAAAAAGAGACAACTGCACACTGGGAATAACAAAGAACGGTGTCCCTAATCTCAGAGCACCTGCTTTACAACCTTCCAGAAACTGAGAGCCCAAATAATGGCTGCATTATCATTAATAAATAAATAAACACAGACAACTGTACTTATACCCCCACCATTCCCAAATCCCTAGAATCATAGACTGATTTGAGTTGGAAGGGACCTTTAAAGGATCATCTAGTTCCAAGCCCCCCTGCCACAAGCAGACACCCCTCCCACTCGACCAGGTTGTCCAAAGCCCCATCCAAGCTGGCCTCGAACGCTTCCAGGCATAGGGCATGCACAGCTTTCCTGGACACCCTGTGCCAGTGTCTCACCACCCTCACACTGAATAATTTCTTCCACACATCTAATCTAAATGTACCCTCTTTCAGCTTAAAGCCATTACCTCTTATCCTATTTTTTTATTATTATTAAAAAACTATGTACAGCTTCTTCCAAAGCATATGAACACTGCCTGTTACCTGAAGTTTGCCGCCCTTTAATGGGAGGCCACTTTTTTTTTTTTTTTTTCTGGCAGACTGTGATATTGTTACACACTGACCTTTGATGGCTGAGGTGAGAACAGACCGAGACTGAAAAAATCAAATGGCAAAGACCACTTGCTGTCTCCTCATGATTTCCATTAGAAATGTATCTGAATTGTCATTTTAAAACACATTACTTAATGTAGGTTCAGTCTGATAGAGTCTCAGTCAGAGTTCCTGTATTTTCAACATAATTACATTTCCAGTAACACTGTTACATATTTTATAACACGCTGTGGGATAGTACCGGAATGGTACTAAATGGTGCCGATTTTAATACGCAAAAAATCAGTATCAAAGATACCAAAGGAAATGGGATCTCATGGAGAAAAGGCACTGTCAGTTAGGGATGGTTTAAAGTCACAAGTGTAGGCAGAAAAAAACCTCAGCCGCCATATAGCAGATTCTTAGCAGAGAGTCTATACACCGTACTTGTGACAACAGACTGTATTAATGTGTAAGATCAAGTTTTTGAGATAATATATGGTCACATTATGTACTTGTGTCCCTTAATCTACAAGGATCCTCTAACACTCTGTAAACTCAGGCCAGCAATTCCAAAACTTACCTATGAATCAGAGATGCCTGGCCGGTCAAGTACAGCTGATTTTTTGAGGAAGCCTGGCCTCCATTGCAAGCCATACTGCTCAGCGTCTCTGAAAGACGGACCTAAGGTCTCAGAAGCTGAGCGCCCAGAATGCAAAGCACCCAAAGTCAGCGGTTGCTTTTGTAAAAGCTAATTTTATATCAGAGCACACACCAGTCGCTTGTGGAGTGACTGACGTTACTTGGAGCAGGCTTGCTCTCTAGCTCCTTGTGGAGGTCAGTTGCTTCTCTCAAGTAACAAGTGATAGGACAAGAGGAAGCGGCCTCAGGTTGTCCCAGGAGAGGTTTCGGTTGAATGTTAGGGAAAAAACTCTTCACTCAAAGGGTTGTTAAGCCCTGGAACTGCCCAGGGAACTCCAGTGGTGGAGTCCCCATCCCTGGAGAGTTTTAAAAGCCATACAGATGTGGTGCTTGGTGACATAGTTTAGTGGTGACCTAGCAGTGCTGCATTAACGGTTGGACCCTATGATCTTGAAGGTGTCTTCCAGCCAGAACAATTCTATGGTTCTGTGATTCCTTCAAACAGGAGATTGAACAAAACCAGCAGCACAAACTCAATCAACTGAAGTAATATCCTTTCTCTTACAAAAGAGACTCTTTAAAGGCTCTTGGGACTAAGGTTTGTGACCTCTTGACAGAAAAGCGGCCAAACAGTTACATTAGTGCCAATTTTGGAATCCTAGCGCTCCGTACCAGACACAGTAAACTCATACCTGGAAGTCAGGATTAGGGACAAAGATAACTTTGTGAAGTGACTGTAGCAGTGCATCATAAAACACTAGTGGACTGTTTCAGAAGGAAACAATTTCTGAGCAACATCAAGGAACTCTAGAAAGAAGATTCTCCAAAATCTCTGAATTATATACAGTTTTCTCTTTATGCCAAAGCAGACATACATACATCAGCTCCTGCAAACAGCGGGCTGTGTATTTTACCTTCACTATCTGAAGTGGAGAGCCGGCGTTTATGAACTCTTCTTAGCTCCTTCCCATATCGGACACTCTTCTGTGAGCCATCACTTTCTGAATCTTCTTTATAATTAACTTGTCTCTTCTGATTCCGTCTCGATCTTCTTCTCCTAGTTTCCAGGTAGTCATCATCACTGTAATCTGTGTAATCACCGCTCTCTGTACAGAAGAAAACAGTGATGTGTGTTATTCCATTAAAGCAAAACTGCACCATTGAGATAAGATTTAGACCAGCATCAACAAAATGATGTGTTCTTTCAGCACAGGAGAGTCTCAACCATTGTGCCTCACGACCCTGATCTGTTCCAGGCTCACGTGTCAGTTCCCAGTTCATCACCGGCGTGGACTTGCTTGATTTTAAAATCTTCTCATAAACCCTCTTCCTGTCTTCCTCAAACTCCTCCAGAAGAAGGTTTTCTTCCACAGCATTTTTGCTCCCTCATCTCTACCGCTGCTAAAGATGCCCCCTCTACAGTTCCTGACAGTTGAAAAAAACCTTCCTGAATTGGAACTGATGATCACTGATACTGGTCAGTCCTTTCTGTTCGTAAATTTAAATAAATTGTTCTCTACTCCAACACTCTTAAGAATAGGTAGATAAAAAAACACCGACCAGATGAAACTCCAGGTAAGATGTGCATTAGAGAACTTAAATTAACAACAAAGATCAGTCTCGTTCAATCACAAGTTTATTTAAAACAGGAACTGTATAGAAGAAACTTACCCTCGGTTCTTCCACACCAGTCTACTGCAGCTAGTGTCTTTAAGAATTAAATTTACATTCATCAGCTGAAAATAGCCTTGAGTCAACTGCTGCCAGAACTATTATCCCAAGATACATTTCTATACATGTCACATACTGTTCCTAAGTTAGTGATTGACATGAGTCACAGATCAAAGTGGCATCCTCTTTACTTCGTAAAATATTAGGGAAAGAATCAGAGCAAGTCAACAAAAACAACTGCCTTCAGAAAGGAACTCCAGCTCTGGAGACTCCAGACTCTCAGGATCCTTCAAGCAGGATCTAGAGGGACAGTAACAGAAGTAAAAGAGAGAAACACATACTTCAGACTACACTCTTAGATATATATGAAATTATACTCGAATCAGGCGATTTTTATCACAGATGCATGTCCACCGGGAACAAACAGTTGCTCCTGTGCATTACAGAACAGATGAGCAACCTCTTTAGACTTCTGCCAGTATCTTCATGGGTGACAGCTTACGATTAGTGCAACGATGCATTCAGGACAGGGAGACAGCAACTATTTTAAGTGCATATAGCAATCTTCATCTGTCTGCATGTGAACCCTTCTTCTGGAAACCAGTACTTCAAAAGGAACTTACTCCAACATGTTCATCATCTATATTCTAAAGACAGAAAAAAACCTGGAAATGTAACACACTCTGCAATAAATTAATGCTCCAGTGTACTTAGTACCTTAAATTCACAATAAGTAAAAGTAAGTGCTTATACATCCAGCACTTTCTAGGACTGGGCCTCAAACAAAACAGAAACAAGGACAGCAGTCTTCAGAGAAAGACACTAATTATGACAAGGTCTAATTATTGCATAGGTACTATTCTCACATTTCAAACTGTGCAAACAGAAAACAAACTGGTTGAAGGACAAGTAGAATCAAGTGAATTCTTAGGTTCTCCTGTGATGCAAGAGTCTTCAGTTACTAAAAGTCAAGAAGGATAATTGTAGAAGAGAGAGGTTCAAGGTGGTGTTGTTTACTTTCAAGCCTGCCAGAGAACACAAAATTGCAGACTTTGTATGGAAGAAAATTCCTTCAGTTGCAAAGTAAGGCAAAAGGCTTCTTTCAGAAGGTTTTTCAGAAGTACTCAGAAGGTCTTCAAGTAGTTATGAAGTATATTTTTGCATTCTTCCTTTCTCTTCCCTGCAATCACGTGCCAAACAGGAAGGTACAGGACAGCTAAAACTATTCAAGGTGGCCTTCTGAATCATAGCACATTCATTTAAATACATTATTACCCAAAATGCCAAGAATCCAGTACACAATACCAGTTTCCTGTAGAATATTCAAAGCAGAACAAGTAGTAAACCACTTTACAGCAAAGATGACATCTGACTTGACCGCAGAAAGCAAACAAGATAGTGTCAGTCGTGACAGGAAGCTGAGACTTCCACTCTTCCTCTCTCCAGTACGCAGTATTTAATACAGCTAAGACTTGTTATACTCACCAGATTCTCTGCTTGAATTGTCCTCAGAATCTTCCTCTTCGTCATCTTCAGAATATTTTTTCTTGACTGTTTTCCTTCGTAACCGCCTGCTCTGCCTCATGGGCCTGGAGAGGTGTCGCCTAGATATGCGGGCACAGAACTCGGAATCACTGTCTTCGTTTGATGGTGGGTCATCTTCACTTTCATCCAGATTTTCCTCTGATATAACAAACTCATCCTGAGATCTGTTCAAAGAGAAGCCACAGACAACACTACTAGATACGAGAGAAAAAATGTTCACAACAAGAATGATCAGCCATTGGAATAACCTCCCCAGGAAAGTGGTAGAATCCCCAACATTGGACACTTGCAAGATTCAGCAGGACAGAGGGTGCTGGGCACCTTGTCTAGACCGTGCTTTTCCCTAGAAAGGTTGGACCAGATGATCCTTGAAGTCCATTCCAAACTAGTATTCTGTGACTCCATGATACCTGTATTTTACAAGCACATGGTATATATAAAGTAAGTATTGTCTTACACAAAACCCCTCACAAACCTTACAGTAATAACAAGGAGCAGAGATCCAGAGAGCAAGCTGCCACCACTGACACGAGGTTTCTTCTGTATACTTGGGATATCACTGTACAGCGCACTACACCGCAGATTAGAACAGCAAATGAATATAAACACTGTCAAACTGAGACTGCAGATGACAGTGACACAGGGACAGCTTCTACACTAACTAGAAACCACCCACCTCCAGCAGAGACGACCTCCCCTTCACGAACGAAGCCCTGCCCTACACCATTTCTGAGAGTTACAATATCATGTCTTAACACAAAACCCTTGCTCTCATGCAAAACAAACATCTCACAGACTTATCAGCTTCTAACACTCAGGTCGTTTCAAAAGCAAGCCAATGCTTTTCTAAACACCATTGAGCACTGAAGGTGCGCAGCCACCTGTATTTGGCCACCAGTCGGATGTAAATTCCAGTAGAGCATCCAGAAGGCATTCAGCAGAGGATGGAGTTGAAAACGGAATGAGCACACTTTTACAGATCAATGCCCTATTAATTCTGTGAGATTTATGCAAGCTACGCTCATCGACTGGAAATTTCCATCACATTTAGCTCAACTATTCAAGGTTCCACTCAAACACCCTCAGCACGGTCACAGGTGAAAAACACAGCTCAAAATTTCCATCTATGTCGTATAGATTATCCACACACTTCCGTAAATTGACTCAGTGACTGGTGTAAAGCTTTAAATGTTGATGGTAAAGAGCCTGGACTTCATGCTCCATTATGTTTCTTCATTGAGGCATAAAGGAGGTCCAAACTTATTACTAAATTTTTTAACATTAGGAATTCCTCAGACCGAACGATGAGAAATTCCATAGAAAGAGAGCTTCATTTAGCCAGAGCATTACCCATCTAACATTTCAAGCTTCACATGACATGTCTTTTCTACAGCATAAACCACGTCTTTGACTGTTTTCAAACTCTATCTCCTAGAGCACGGAACTCAAGAATTGATTTCAGAACCTGCGTGTCAAGATCTGCGCCCTAAATGGGGACATTTTACTCTTCTGGTTTCTAAATGACGGCCAGGCCCAACAAAGATCTCACAAAACAGGACATATTTGCAAAAGGAAACGACCAGCCTGTCCTAAGGATTTCTGCTAGACAGTCACATCAGTCAGAGAACTGAGTGCACGTGGCTCCTTCACTGACACAACCCCGTAGCGTGGCCTCAGCCATACCCCTAACATTTCCAGAACATGTTTTGCTTAAAACACATTACGTGATTTCAGCACATGGCTCCGGGGTGCAGTTTTTCCAGTACACTGGCGGTCTCCTAGGCCAGGAGGACTTTTGCTGGCGCTGCGCAGCGCTGTTCTAGCACTGGGCATACCCTCCTAAGGATTGTTCCAGGGGCGCTGCAGAGCTGCAGAGCCCTGTAGCGGCCTGTGACTTGTGATGAAAGTTAAATTGCAGACCTACCCATCGCTGATCTTGAATTCATCCTCACTCTCTTCTTCATCCAGGTTACTGTCACTATCCAAGTCATTCAGTCGCCGTCGTTTCTTGCGTCGTGCGGCAGCAGCCCTTTGTGGTCGCTTGTTTTCTTTCCTTTCTTCCTCTAAGATTGTGGAAATGTCTTTTCCACGGTGACCTGTGATATTAGACATGTCTTTGCCCCTGCCAACGCCTGAATTCAGTGGTAGAAAGGGGAAAAAAGAGTGAATTTATGTTTTGTTTAACTTTACATGTACCTTTCTTCCATGCCTCTACCTTCAGTTTATTTTCTGTACAGCAGAATATTTTTTTTGTCACACGAGATTCTGCCTGGAGTCATGTTCCTGACACACACTGCCTCACCTGTGGTCACTTGGAAATACTGAGGTCCATGCATAAGACATCAGGTAAGCGTTGGCATTCTGATACTCAACCCCAACCCACGTTATTACCAATGCTGGTGCCTTTTGAGTAGGGCACATATCACAAAAAACATTTTCTTCACAATGTTGAACATCCTTTCTGGAATATGAAATGTTTAAGCTGTTGTTTGGCCATGAAATGGAATTTCTGAAAAGGTGGTTTTACTGTTGAGACTTAGTTATGTTTGTAATAAGAGTCTTGCGTTATCCGCAGACACTCAGTTTTCACATTCTCTGAAAATCCACCAAGCTTCTGAAAACTGGTGTCTTTACAGAGATGTCACAAGCCAAACAACTGAGGGATAGTGTTTCATGCTGGTTTTCTCCAGGTAAGTTAAAGTGATGCAGAAGCACAAATCCATCTACACCTCTCAAATACTGCTGAAGATCTCTCTTTTGGTCCCCTGTGCTGCCTTAACAGGCAACAAAGAACGTAATTTCACTTTATTCACATTCAAGTGAGAAGTGCCCATAGATCTGGATTAGTATTTCTAAGGCAAATTTGCAGATCCAATCCTTAGGGGGCCCAATTATGGACCATTTTACGAGGGAAATTTTTACAGGGAACAAACGTCAGAAGTGTTAGCTGCCATTCCAATCTCAAACCCAAAACGTAGCAAATGAATTTTAAGAGTTTTCTTGTCATGCTTATTCATGGCATTCACAAATCAAACCACGTACAAATTGAATTTAAATATTGAGACCAAATACCTTTTTGCATCTTTTGGCAGCCTGGGATGGCTACTCCCAAGGGAAGTTATTTAGTTTAGTTCCAAAAACACAGCACTAAAAACTGTAAACTACACAGGTTAAGGGAGAGGAGAGTTGGGGTTGTTCAGCCTGGAGAAGAGAAGGCTTCAGGGAAACCTTATTACAGCCGTTCCGTACTTCAAGGGGGCCAACAGGATAGATGAGGGACCATTTACTGGGGACTGCAGTGATAGGACAAGGGATAATAGTTCTAAACTGAAAGAAGGAAGGCTTAGGTTAGACGTAAGGAAGAAATTCTTTACTATGAGAGTGGTGAGACGCTCCCAAAGAAGCTGTGGATGCTCCCTCCCTGGAAGTGTTCAAGACCAAGCTGGATGGGGCTTTGAGCAACCTGGTCTAGTGGGAGATGCCCCTGCCCATGGCAGAGGGGCTGGAACTAGATGATCCTTAAGATGCCTTCCAACCCAAACAGTTCTATGATACGATTCTATGATTTTATTTGTTGCTTTTCATATCAAAATTAATTTGGTATCAATCTTATCACCACTGCAATGAAATACAACTAACATCAGAAACATACATACCTCCTCCATCAGCCTCCTTGATATCATCTTCTATTGCCTCATCAATTGCCTCATCAAATTCATCAAACCTGAAAGTAACAACTTTCATTTACCACTTCGAAGCAAACTCAAATTATATAATGAAAACACCTCAAAATCTAAAACTGCTCTAATAACAAAAATAATGGCCTGGACTGATATTAAAACAGCCATTTTTTTAAAAGGTGTTTCTTATTTCCACTTGCTAGCAGATTATTTATCGTTGCCTGGCTGACTTACTATAGATTTATGTGAACAAAAAACCACTTTCATATTATATGATTTACTGCTGAATTTAACAACATATAATTTGAAAGTTCTTTAAGATGGTATCAGTGGCACTTTTCACACAAAGTATTAGTCATTTTTTCCACACCTTTTATTAGATGCCACATGCACCACCAATCTGCAAAACAGACTTTCTGAAAAGCACTCGTTAAAGTTAAATTATTCATCCTGTCTGAATTTGCCTTGAAAACTTACTTAGGATGGCTTCCTTCTCCTCTTTAAGCTCACGGTAACTGCATTGTATGGATCTACCAACATCCTAGGCTGAACAGGTAAAACATACACAGTTCTTTATAATTACATACAAATAAGATATAATGCAATGTTACAAAACTAAACAGGACAAACAAAAGCAAAATAGTTGAGTACGTTTGTCCTGCAGCAGCTTTTATAAAACTGCACGTAGAGTAACTCATTTGAAGGGAACAGCAAACGGAGGAAAAAAGATCGAGTCCTTTTCAACACATGACTTCAGGTTGTTTCTGCAGTTATGAATTTGAGTTCTGTAAAAAAGGATCATTCCCTGTATCACCAGAGAGATGCCTTGAGATGTTACACACGAAAGTACAGATTTTATTAACTGTGTAGGAAAGACATTTTATTTCAACGCAATTTTTTCTTCTCTTCATTTTAAAAAGCTTTTTTTAGTCGGTGTTTTTTTGGATACAAACAACGAACGGTTGGACAATACTTTCACTAAAGACACAATTTCTCAGTCACATCAGAAAGGACTGTAGTTATATTTATCTTGGCCCATGATAGTCGCCTCCAGCAGAACAAGAAAAGAATACATCTAATATTACTCTGTATTCCAACAACAAGTATAAATGACTTTCTCCTCTAAAATTAAGGTGGTGGATTCCCAGTTTCTTTTTGCTTCCTAAGAAGAGTTGCATGGCACATTCAAGGCAGCTTTACACAGCAAGGAATTAATTCTGAAATTATTCCACCCGTAAGATTAGTTCCACATTACTCAAGCCCTGTTTCCTTTCCACGGAGCTAAAAAAACCCCAAACCTCTTTAAAACGTGAGAAATCACTTAACGCTTTCAAATCACCGCCAACAAATAACCTGAGCTCAAATGAGAGCTGACAGCTGTTTGTCCAGTTGGTGTAATGGAATGTCATTTTACTGCTGCTGCTGCTGCTGTTATTCATAACGCAGATTTTTGCTAACCTGCTCACCGGAGGACTCAACAGATGACTGGGGCAATACAAAGGGATTGCATATCTGTAAGAACCAGAGCGCTGCACAAGACAGATTTATCTCTAAGCAAAACAACACGTTTCATATTTCTTTTCCCCCGCTGAAGGAAAACCTACGCAATTCTCAGTGACACCAGCGGGACTTCACTGTGGACGCAGAAATTTGCACTGACACGCTGACACGTGTAATACTGTCACCAGCTCAAAGTTAAATGTATGAAGGAGTCTGTAAGAAAAACTTTACCATTTTGGATCAGAAAAATGGTTTTTCCAGAACAACATTCTATGAAACATTATTTCCAATCAAAATCACTGTCTTTGCACAATATGTATCCTGCTGAAGTCCTGCCAGATATCCTACAGGCAAGGGTTTTTTTTTTTCCCCTCCTGCTCAGATGCTGCCTGACCTGTCATGAACATAATAGAAAAGCTTGCCTGCAGCATTAACACTCCTTACAGAAATACTTAATTTCCCAAAGCAGCAATGGCATTTTCATTAGTGTTGGCTTCTGCTGTTAATTAAAAAAGTTACCAAAAATGAACAGCTAAGCAAGGTCAGTCTGAGTTTTCTGAACAGGCTGGAAATCTCGGCATATACAAACGCTTCTCCTCAGCAGGAAAACCAGGCTGACTATGAGTTTAATCAGGGTTATTGTTGGAAGGTTTTGAAAGTTGTAATCTTCTAATTTTTGATGATAAAGCTCTACATAGAGCGAGTACAGGAAAGAAAATAATTTTCTTTTTTTTTTTTTTCCTAAATTCTTAATGCAGCTAGGAAAAAAACCCGCAAGCTCTCAGGCAACCACATTCTTCTCTAATCCCAGAAAGCAGCCAACTTGCCTGGTGGACTGAATAAGATACAAAGGTATTCTTTAGAAAATAGTTTTAAAACCACCTTGGTAATACACTGAGAACAAGAGATAACATTAAGATCATGGTGAATTTTGGAAACTTCAGTGACTTATTCTACTTTCAGAATGCACAGAGTCTAAATATCTTGATATTTTAATTTGCTAATGGCATTTTTATCTCAATTTCTCTACAGATTTACAGATCATTTTCAGACATATAGTCTCATAACTGCACTTTGAGTTTCATGTCCCTTTCATGTAAAGAAGCCACGGAAGGGAGGAGGGAGGAAGAAAGAGAGGAATTTAAGGCCTTTAGACATCAGCATAAGTCTCCCTTTCAACACCTCCTTTAACTTACTCCAGAAACTGCAGTGACACCAAAGCCTTCTCCAGTACTCCTGAATGAAGTACCACATACATTTTTTTTTTTTTTCCAACGCATCAGACCTTCACTACACCCCCTCATGCTTTTTACAACCATCAAGTATGACCAGTATTCAGGGGAAAGAACAAAGACACTTCAGCTGGGCCTCTCTTAAATGTAAAAGTGTGCACAAGAAGTGGTGGGTTCCTTGAGAAAGAAAACAACAGTATGGCTGACTTTGTTTTACAAGCTGTTTAAACAAGCTGCTGACCTGTAGCTTATGCACTTCCGGGTTCTGGTAGACCTTCTTTCAAGCAGCTTTGATTTTGGCTTTTTGGAATCTTTCTTCTTTTCTTCCTGACCTTCAGGTACTTCTGGCTCCTGTTCACATAAGATAGAAGTGTTAAAAAGCTTCATCTCCTTCCTCCCTCCCCACTCGTTATGATTGAACTCATACAACAGAGATACTCACACCATCTAGAAAGCTCATGCGACCAACACAACGCATTATGACTTATAACATAACAACTTGTTACAGCAGAGTTCATGTGAACCCTTGCACATACTGCCCTTCCTGGCTTCATAATGTCACACACACAGAGTTTAAGGGTTCACTGTGTTTATGCTACAACACTGAGATCCTGCCTTAGATGATATTCCCAGGACTAGTAAGTGCAGCAGCAGAACAAGCTGTTGCTAACATCAATACACGCTGAGCACAGGGACACCTTGACATGGTGCAGTTTCAATAAAGTTCCACGCAGGTTAGTTTTATGATATTGTTTCCAAGTTACTAATTTTAAAAAACTAAAAAAAAAATAAAAAAAATTTAAAAAATTAAAAGATCTGCCTCCCAGGTTGGATTTTTCAAATATTTTCTCCCAGTCAGAGACTCTTTAGCAAGTTTGTAAAATCTGTTATCATTTTTCTGTTACCTAGAGACAGAGGGATAAAGTTGGCTTTACTACAGAGTGGAAAGTCTGTGTTTAAAACAAACAAAGTTTCATTTTAAACTCTCATGTAAGGAACAGATTATATCATTTCAGACGAAGGCATCTGGCTAAAACTTCAAGATAATCACTTTAAAATGTATTTAAGAAGTGAGAAGAAACCGTTCTCCACATGAATAAAAACATTTTTCCCCTCTTCTGTAAAGGGAAACCATACAAAATAATTTGTTAATAAACCACAAAATGTTTATAGTTTTCAGCCAGCCATGACTTCAATATACGTTTGTGAGGCGCAAATGTGACGCTTCTAATAGATACTACGTGCTCCCTCGGAATCGTAAGCCAGAAACATCAGTCTCCATCAGTCCCAAAGGAAAGCTATGACTATTAGCTTAGACCTAGGTAACCACACAGTAGACACTACAGTTAAATAAACTGGATCCCACCTTCATAAACTACAGAAGGGTAGAGGGCTCTACTCAAAACCCAGCTCACTACAGGGAGGTGATTCTGCCATCCTTCACTGACAGAGGACAGTGTGGCACCAGCTGGCTCTAATAAACACCAAAAAGCTCCCCTGGTTTCTCTGCTAAATTCTACCTCAGTCTAAAATGAAGGGTCTAGAATTATTTCTGACCTGCATACAGATGGATTTTTCTTTCCAAGATGCTACTAGCACTTCTAACACCACCAAGAAACTCCTTCCCTGAGAAATTTAGAAAACAAACCGGTAATACCACAGAGACGCAGTAACTTACCTGAGGTGGAATGATGTTCTCAATACTGATACCCACATACACCAATCGCTCTTTTCTTTAGGAGAGAAAAAAATGGAAATAAGCTTACAGAAAGACTCCAGATACCTAAAATAATGCTGTAATTAGCACCATTTGAAGCTCTTACTATGGCTAGGCAGAAGCATCCCAAGAGGATGTTCCAACTGAAACTAGGTATTTTCGTTGGAACTATGTGCTAAATCTCATAACATTACATTTTCCTGCATGCATAATAGAAGAGATTTCCAAAGAGTTCTGACAAACAACAGTACTGGACTATTGCAGACACCACATAAATGATTAAATGGGGGTGTAAAAAGCAACTAAAACACAACTGAAAAACAATAATGTTGTAATCAAAATTATGCTGTCAGAATGGTAACTATCATCAGCCTTGGAGGCGCTTAAGGATAAAACAGAAACTCAAAAATCACAATGAACTGGAAAAAATACATAAAGAAGAAACGAAATCCAAGATGGGTAAGTGCCAGATTTTAGACCCAGTCAGGAACAATCAACTCGAGAAACATCAGGGAACAAAAACCCGCCTCCATGGCAATTCTTTGCCAGAGGAGAATGGCCTGAACAAAGATCAACAGAGTGAAGCTGCTGAAGAAACAACTGTGATGACAGACGGATGCTTGAACAGACCGGCCTACAGGACAACTGAAGGAAGCCTGCCAGAGTAGCCAGCCCTGTTGACACCTAGCTGGAGTACTTCATGCCATCTGGGCACCACATGTACTTCAAGAAAGATGAGATCCAGCTGAAGAGTTGAGAGTAGGCAGTAGTAGGCAGTAGAAGTTACTGAAGGGCTGCAGACATGCACTGTTAAGAAAGGGCATAAAAAGAGTAGGATAGATTGGTCTGGAAAGCACTAGATGGAAGATGGGAGAGAGAACAGTACTCAAAGACAGGGAAGACTCTTGTCAAGAGAAACAGGCTGTGCTCCTTGTCCACAGTACGTCATGGTAGTTAGACCTGATTATCTTAAAGCTCTCTTTCAACCAAACGATTCTATGATTCTAAGACTAAATCAAAGTAAAAGTTAGTTTAGACTTGGCTTGCTCAACACTAACATCCTGCATCATCTGAACTGCCCTGGGCACAACACTGGCTCCTGGCCTCCACCTGCAGCTCCTGAAGGAGATAAATCTCCCATACGTTGTGTCATATCTGTCAGTCCTAACTAGAGATGTCTTGCACCTCGCAAATAGCACTGAGTGCTGATCTTCAGGGTGCTGAAGTGAGCTTTCAAAGAGCAGTCTGCCAGGAAAAACAACCAGGCACTATCGGCCTGCGGTGGGCAACCAAACTACCAGCACTATAGGTCCTCATCTGCCCTTTTTTCTAGGAAAAACAAGGATTAATTTAAACAAATGAAGATATCAAAGAAAGTTGGTGGCATTTATTGGGCTCTGCAAGGACTCTAAAAGCAAGTGATATCTCTACAAACTTTTGAATTATTTTGAGTAACAGTATTTTAGACCATACATTCTAAAGAACAATCTTGCAGGAGGGCAGAGGATGAACTAAACACTTGCCAGCAGATCTCCAGCTTTCAGGATCGAGTGAAACATCATGACAGTTAAAATGAAATCATGCAAGAACCAACACTAACCTCTTCTGGGTTTCTCAACTAAAGAGTCTCACTCAAGCAGAATCAGACTTCTGCAATTACAGTGAGTGCTTGTATGGGCAGATACCACATTGCACTGGAGTC
The DNA here is from genome assembly GCA_013396935.1 of Baryphthengus martii. Classification (NCBI taxonomy): domain Eukaryota; kingdom Metazoa; phylum Chordata; class Aves; order Coraciiformes; family Momotidae; genus Baryphthengus; species Baryphthengus martii. The sequence goes on from VWZK01005919.1 coordinate 127,977, forward strand.
ACAACAGGATGTGTCACCTACTCAAAGTTATCTAGACCTGTACACAAATGCCTGATGTGGGCATTAATTTTAGATACGTTTACTGCATGTGTGCATTACATTTTTTGCAAGAGTTGTCTATATGTAAAAATTCTGTTTCAAATACTTTAATTTCTAAGGAATCTAAGTAAATTTAAAAAATTTTCTGACTAGCCTTCTGTACTATACATCTTTATCCAAGTAACCTGCTAAAAGTTCTTCACTGAAAGAATCCAGCATAATATTCTTTAAGTAATATGAACAAGTACAGTTCCTAAAGTAATACCTACAAAGAGTGAAAATGGATTTCAGATTGGTTTACAGCCACAAAGATCATGAATTTTGACAACTTGATATCCTTACATCTAAACTGAAACTTCTGTCTGTGTATAAAAGTTTTGTCTCCTAATGCTGGTTCTCTAAATCGATAGATGAAAAGAAACCTTCACCTATCCAAGCGCCACAAGACTGGCTGGATGAGGAAGAATTTTGTCATACGCTGTGCAAAATCACTAGGGTCTTCAAGATGAACTAAATTAGCGTCTTCATGAATACAACTGCTAAAATGAGAAAGGAACTAGAAACGTAAACGTTTTCATATTCAGCAACTGTCTTTGACAGCTTCCTCCACTTCTCATTTCTTGTAACGCAAAACAAGAAAAGAGAGAGATGAGAAAAATTCAGATGTTTTTACAGATGATCAGTGGAGATTTTCAAGATCCACTTTTCTTCTCCCTGGCTCGAGTAAACACTGCTTAAGAAATTAGCAAATGAAACAAGCCAATCTTGCTGAGATAAAGGTCTTAAAACGCAATGCCAAATGAAGTAACAAATGCATTCCTTATTAGCATGTAGCTCAAAGAAGCTCAACACTTTAACCAACAGGTCAAACATTTAAACCAACAGTAGGTGCCGACAGGCAGATAGCACTGACTGGTTGTAAGCTCTTCCTAGACAAATCCAGGGAACATGTTCTCTCTTGTAAGCAGCTGCAAAAGTTGCTACATGGAAGTCATGAAAGCGTGCATGAAAGGAACTGCTCCACCTGATTTGTCCTGGGAAAAGCAGCCAAGTAGTCCCTAAAGGGATTTTCTAGCAAAAAGTCTGAGAGCCTCTAACATGAGCTAGAAGGGGCATCTATAACAGCTGTCATGTCCACTCCCACCAGCTGGTTGTAGGACATGATTATAGAAGTTAGAGAAGTTAGTGTGTATGTGAGACACCTGAAGAAAAAAAAAAACAAAAAAAAAAGAAAAAGGTATCATTTTGATCTATGTGTTCCTAAGTCAACGTGAAACTTGAAATTTTCATTAAAAAAATAATCTGTGACATAATACTCTGGGGACGTGCAAGAATATAGCCAAGCAGCTGAATCAACTTCAGTCAGATTCCTGAAAGCTAAAAAATAACTGGAAGGGCACGACAGCATCATTTGTTTAAAAAGCACGATAGTAACACTGGTTCAAAGAACCTATAAAGTGTGTGTGCCCATGATGAGGCAGTTGGTTTTCTTCTTTTTGCCAAAAAGACAGACAACACGTTGTACTGTGAGTTTACAAAACACACTGCATTCAAATATTTCTGTGCTCTAACCAACCAACCTGCTTTAACTTCTACACTGAGCTGTAACAAGGACTATAGTTCCTTCTAGAATTAAAATTCTTTAGCCTTTTTGCCTTACAATTTGCTAAAATGCACCACTAGTAAGGTGAAAGACTTCAACTATTGTATCATGAAATCTTTTATAGTCCAAGCTCATTTCTCTTTTTAAGAGACTTAAAAATTTTTTTTTAAATAAATATAATTAAAAAAGATCAGTCTTAGGATGTACAGCATGAAACATTAGGTTAATTTGGTATGAGGATCAGACTGCAAAAGGGCTGTTAAACATCTGTTTCAGACACTGGAAACTGCTACAATATCAACTGTATGCTCTCCTATAACCATTAAAAGACTATTTTTTATGCAACACTAGTGATTTCAAGAAAGCGAGACAGACGAAATGCTCGCCTGCCATGTAATGTTTCCCAGCAGAATATTTACCAAAGTGGGTGCAAAAATATTATTCACTAGTAATAAGTCCTCCTGCCGTAAAGCAGAGCAGCGGACACAGTTCCTTTGCATCGCATACTCCTGCACAGGCAGAGGCTGGCTCTGCGTAAGCTGAGCTCACTCAAAAAATCGCTAATAGTTTTGTCCCCAAAGTTACAAATTCACCAGAACTGGCAAGCCATGGATAATTTTACCAGAGTGTGATCTAGAGCCACTCAGAGCAGAAGCAATGATGTTAGAACAGTCAGAACCTGACTTGCCACTGCAACTTATTGCTGCTGCAACAAAGAGGAGACTTGAAGGAAGCTGAAAACACGTGGATCATGCTCCTCTCTTCCCAGCACCACATCACTATATGCCATGGGATATTACAGTATTGGCTACAAATATAAATGTCTGCTCAATTATTTTCTTTAAAAGGGTCTCACCTTCTGGTGAAACTTGCCTTTTAAGATACAATTCATGCCGAGTTTTGCTTAATAATGCATACAGATGTTATTACTTTTTGCAAAGGACTCAATATATGTCCTAAAACGTATAAATTATGCAGACCGTGTTTCATGTCTCTCATTTTCAGGTCTGAAAACTGCAGACAGAACATTCCGTATATTAAGGATGTTGTTCGTAACTGCAGTAAATCGGTTCGCACTTAGCCTTCGGTCATGGCAGGGGCGGACCCAAAATTTATTCGGAGTTGTAATTCAGTCGACCCACTGCGCTACAGCTAGTGTGTAATCTTGGAAATTTGGCAAAGTTTAACAGAAGTGAAAGTAACAAGGACTCAAAACCCACATTAATCTACGTGACCTTTGTCATGAAGCCAGGGCTTAACCTCCTTTACAGCAGGAACTCTCTCCACGGCTCACAGTATCACTAACATATGCAGCTGAACCAGTGCTGAAAACCATTTAACTATAAGCGTACGAAAGCCATATTTGCATTCAGGCACCTTAACCACACTTTAATATAAATTTATTTGCTTATTTTTCCGTTATTAGACTTCTTCTCCCTTCTTGCAAGCTCTCCCAGCGCTGTGCCACCAATAATCAGTGGAAAGTCGAAACTGCTCTTGCCAGTTCCCAGTCTTGTCGCTACTTTCCTCCCCAGCCCCCAGTTATTTTACTGCTTTTCAGTTACTACCACCCCTGTGCATAGCAGCTTGCTGTGAACGCAACCAAGCAGCAGTACCTGCGCTCCGCACGCTCCTTCTTTTTTAAGACAACATCCAGATCTTGTAATTGTTCTTCTAATTTCTCACAGAGTAATTTCTACAGGAATGAAACACAATATTAGTTTCTTTGATCACCACTTCATTCGCTATTTCTCTTTTTGTCTGGAAAAAGGGCGAGCGCCTCGCTACACTGGAGGCCGCTCTTCGATGCGCAAGGCTTTACAACAAAGACCGTCTCCCTAAACCACACACGCTTCACCACGAACTGCTCTAGAGCTGCATCCTCCCAGGAACTGCCATTCACTGGAGGAAGCAACATGCCTAAAGCAAGTATTGAAGATGTATAGAATTAACACTCTTCTAAATTAGTACCGCTTCTTTGTTGGGAGTTACGACTTTACCTCAGAGAAACAGGAGGACACAGATAACGCACACAGGGGAGGCCGAGTGTGTATGCACACAGCGATGCCTCTTTGTCGCTTATCTTAAATCTTTGAGGAACACCCTGTGGACCCCGCAGTAAAAAACAGAAATACACCTCACGATCATTTTCATACCAAACGTTCCGTATCTTAGAACACCACTTAATACTCAAGGAGCCCTATGTAAAAATTACTTTTTTTATGGACAAATTTGGCTCATTGGTGAGAGTTAATGCCCTCACCTATTTCCAAGGAGGATCTTCACGTTACTACAAAGCTGTCATTTTTCATATTAAATTTTTTTCTAAAAGCAAGGAACAACTTTGGGATTTGGCAGATTATTCTAGAAATGTGCATAAATGGTTCCCTACTAATTTACCGAGAACAGCATCACACACTCTCTGGCTGATCCTCCCAAGCACCGCCCCTGCCAATCTTGGTATTTTAAATGTGCATTAAATGAAACTGGATACATGCACTAAGTTATTTATGTTTTGTCAGAAGTCGCTTCTAATCTTAAAAAGGTGTTCATACTTGTATGTTACTTGGACGACTCTATTTTAATTATTATTTATTGTCTATTTCAAGACCAACTCTGGCTTTCCCAGCAAAGGCAAACTATGCTATTATCTATATTATTAGAAATAGTAGCTTTCTCTAACCAGCTTCTGAGCAAATGTCTCTGAAGAAGGGACACCACCTCACAAAGTGCTGCTTGCTTTGGCCACTGATCCATCCCTTGCTGCCTAATGCTTCTCCCTCCAGGATGACAACAGGATATTTCTTTTGGGAAAAATTAAGACATTATATTTTTAACACTCTATTAGTCTTGAGGTAATTTAAAAAAAGCTGAGAGAAAAGCAATGTGGCTGGAGATTCCCATCTACATGTCAGCAACACCCAATCATTCACCAGCAGAAAAAAAGAAAGGGAAAGGAAAATCATCTCACAAAACTCAGTTTTACTAACGGGCAAGAGGGAAGATCAGCATCGCTATCATTCATCTCACTCTATTTTTTAAACAGAAAAAAAATGGTAAAAGAACTCATTAAACTCCCAGCAAATCTCCAGAACCACAAGCAAGGCTGAAGGTCGAATAGGAACCGTACATGCTGGCAAGGTGGGCAGAACCACTCTCCGTCAGGGATTATCATCAAAGGAGGGCGAAGGCAGGCTGTGTGGTATCCGCTGTCACAGGAGTCGCACAACAAAATCTATGGAAACAAAATGAATGATGAGATTCTGGCACTCACAGCATACAACAAGCTCCAGAGCTATTTCCCCAGCCAACACAGAAGCGCTTTATGAATACTTTGGACGATGCCAAAACTATCCCAGAAATTCCCGTATTACTTATCACTAGATGTTTCTGGGGCCAGGGGTGTTTTTTATGAGCAAATTTCTATATCGCAGTTTTCCATTTTAACACCAGACTTTCTCTTATTACGCGTTCTCAGGCACTGCACTACATGGATTGTGTGCCCATAGTGAGGAATCTGGTAACAAACGCTTTGCAGATCCTGGACTTAGTGGAAAACTCCATCCGGACGAGACGTGGTGTGACCTCTTTTTCCCTGTGCACTTATGTCCACATGAGGAAAACCTGGCCACTTCCCCAGTCAGGATGTTTTCGTGTCCAGGCAGTAGAGACAAAGCCTTGTAGACTCTTAGGGGTATACAGGGAGTTCATGCTTAGCTAGGTCAAACTGGAGATATCCCTTTCCATTAAAACTGAGGAACAAAGCTAGAATATGCTATGAGGGCATCGACTGGAATATTTATCTGTAACATCCCACAGGTTGAACTTTGTCTCAACTACACTAAGATATCTGTCACACACTGGAGAGAACACTTATTTTGTGGATTCATAGAAGAACCGCACATTTCCCAGATAAAGAGAGGAATTTATGATGGTATCTGCCACTGACGAACCAGAACCATAAACATTAGAAAGAGTAAAAGCTCACTGCGCTCCTTCTGAGTGGGATTTTGCTGCACCTAGTCCTAAGGATGATGTGCAGCTATATCCATGTCACTGACAAAGACATTAAACAGTGCCGGTTCGAATGCTAACCCCTGAGGAACACCACTCATCACTGGCCTCCACTTGGATATTGAGCTCTTGACCACAATTCTTTGAGTGTGACCATCCAGCCAATTCCTTATCACCAGAACGGCTGATCCATCAAATCCATGCAACTTCCATGTGATCTCTCCTTCCCTTCTTATTAAAGGTAAACCCATCTACTGTCCTGAGTTTACCACCTAAAACCTAGAGCGGATTCTCCTACGTACAGCTACCCCAAAGGACAACGTGCCTTCAGATACCACCAAAGGCAGTCCACTAAATCTGACACAACAGCCAACGGCAGCTTTCCCCAAAAGCCCACCAGCTCAGGATGATTGGGAAGGCCACATTTCTTGCACGGCTCATCGTCATCAGCAGGTGCAGCTTCTTCTTCCTCCTCTTCTTCCTCCTCTTCCTCCTCATCAGAATTTTTTTCGCTCTCTGAGACCTCACTTTCTTCATTACTTGAGTATTTCCACCGGCCACGTGTTCGCGTACCTGTCCACCGAACTTTGCTTCTCTACGAGACATACCATTTCAATGAGAAAACACAAAGGAAGCTCACAGAGTTTCTTCCCAGATCTTAAAAACCACTTGTCTCTACAGCCAAGTGATTCATTTCAATCAGGACAGCTGCAGTAAATTTACAACAGGACATTTCAATGAATAAATTGTCTCTCAAAGATCCTTAAAATGCAGCATAATAATAAAAATTCGTATCTACCTGCTGAAAGACATTTTCAAATAAGATTCAGAAGTAGGAAGGCAAATTTGTCACTCAGCCTCTTCTTTTCTGTTTTGACAAGGTAAACTTGTTTGTGATAAATTCTACACTTAAATTTTCTGACTTGTGGGTGATACTTTCCCTTAACTCAAAGAGAATCGTCTGGGGGCTTTCCCAACATGTACCATTTATGTCTTTTATTTCACTTAAGGAAAATAGTTGCACTCTAACACGTATATTAACTCCAGTACTTCTGGTGCTTTCCTCTACGATAGGCATATTTTTCTGAAATGAAATCACTGCATAACTTATATATAGGTCGTCTTTTACATTTATGCTTTTCCATTATTTTTCTTGAAGCATCACCTGAATCAGTTTTCACTTTTTTTTGCTAATCAATAGCGGTACCTATCCCTTCCTATCATATTTACTGTCATATTTTGAATGAAAACAAGATTTAGATTAAAATTCAGAGTATTATTTTGAATCAGTTAAAACTATTTCCTGAAGCCAGGATATTTTATATTGAAACCAACCCATCAAACAGAAGAAACTTTTCTTCCCATTAACTGACTTGTTTCTTATAGACCTCATTCTCTCACAACTCTTCCTGCCCTCTATCCCCGCAGACATTGAAAAGGAAAATAACATTTCTAGCCTTTTCAAATCAAAACATTTTTTTTTCAATCTTGACTAAATTACTCGTTGACCTGAATGAGTTGACTAAATTAAAATGTACAAAATATTCTATTCGTCCTGCAGGATGGACTCGTGCCAAAGCAGTATTTGTCATATTGGTAAAATTTTGTTTCAGGTTCTTAACATTAATTTCTACCTCTTCGCAGATGTTACTGTTCACTAAACTTTAGTAGCAAATATACTATTATGGATTTAAAATACTAGTTCAAGTTTAGGCTATGTCATTTTTCATCATCATTTCAAATATATTTTTAAAGACCCTTGCTTAAAAGAAAACAAATACAAAATAGCCTATTAAAGATTTGAGGATTTTTCATCTTGACGAAATGACAGAAGTCTACTAGTTTCAAACTTTTTCCGCTACCACATTTATTTTAAAATCTCTCTAGAAAAGTGAGAGTCTTTAGATTTCTTTTATCTTTAAAACGTCAAGTTAAAATGCCTATAGCAATGGCACCTCAAAATCAAAACTACTTCTAGGACTCACAATCATGATTACTTTAATTTTTAATGAAAATCTTTAAATGAAAAACTTTTTTCCTCTTTTTATGTATATTACAGAATTTTTCAGTATCGATGTTATCATACACTGAAAAATCAGCTTTATTTTAGGAAAGTTATTCAAGGCAGAAGTATGTGAAAGAAACTTGCTAAGTAAGTGAACGTCTTTGTAAAACTACACAATTGGCAAGAAAATGTGTAGCAGTGAAAAAAACAATAGGATTTCAAGTTGACATAAAAAAAGTACACTTACAAATACAGACTCTTTATTCCTTGTTTCTTTTTTGTATGCCATATCCAGAAAAAAATGGAAGACAAATTAATAGAAGGGGTTTGTAATTACATAGACTTAGAAGAACACTATACATAGGTATAACTTTGCGTGTTGCTTACCTGAAATACTTTCAAGGTCTATGCTGCATAAGCAAAATTTATAATGAAAAGAAAATACCTCCAGCCAAAGTAAAACGTATATTCCACTCATGAGAAAGGCTAAATTATATTATGAACTCACTACAACTCCTAGCTTCACCTAGAAACAGAAAACAGTATTTTCATTCTTCACCATTTGTTGTTTCCTTTTTGGGTTATGATCATCCTGACCAACCAGACAAGAAGAAGTATCCATCTACTAAATCCACAGGATCTAGAAGTCTCCGCTCAGCCAGACTGACTCGGGTCTCATCGTCTCAGTTGTTGTAAGAATTCACTTCGGTTGACTTGGTCTACTTGATTCAGGTTAAGCGATAGAGTTAATAAACTGGTAAGTCAACAGATATTAACACTCTCTTAGGGGCTGGTTTTAAATTGCTTGAGTCCACTAACTGGATAGCAAAGCTTGTTGCTTACAAAAGCTGACCAAAGGAACATAACCTTCAACATTCCTATGTAAGTGCATATTCTCCTTATAGATAAGACCCCAGGTACTCATTGTTCCTGGGCAATAAAGCTTCATTACCTTGTTAACCTTAGAATTTGACTCCTTCTCCTGTTTTTTTGCATCTTCTTTCCGTTCTGGTTTTTGTGCCGCTGCAGGTTTCTCCTCTTCCTCTTCAGGCCGTTTTTTGTCAGGTTTCTGATCCCGAGTCTCCACAACTTTTGGAGTAGGCTTGGATATTCTTGGAGATCGCCTTAATGTGCGGCCAATGCTGACCTCTTCTGGTGGTGTTTCTGTCTTTCTCTTCCGACTGGAGATCCTGATTGTTAACTTAATTCCTTCTTTCTGTCTTTCAGAAGTTATTTCTTTATTATCTGTTGCACAGCTTTCTTCTTCAGAAACTAGTTTATATTTAAATTTACTTTTAGGTACTGGAGATTCCTTTTTACCCTCCGAGGACTCCTCTAGATTAGAAGTGTGGGCATCATCTGATCTATCTGGCTCAGTCTTGGCAGCTTCTGGCTCCTCCTCTTGTTTTTCAGGGCTGGATTTTTGTTCTACTTTGCTCTCCTCAGGTTGAGCCATTTTACTGTCAGCATCCTCGTTTTCCAAAACAGGTTTCTCTAAAGTATCGGGAGAAGTAGATGCAGGGGGTATCTCAGCAGCTTTCGGAGAACGAGGTTTCTCCTCAGACTCACCTTTACTTTTCGAAGCCTCTTCATCAGATAGTGCAATCTTGGGAGGTTCTGCAGGAGCAGATGCATTTGTGGACTTCTCTAGCTTCTCTGAACATTCTTTGGGTGGTGACAGTCTGTCCTTTTTGATGTTAGTGGCTACTTTCTCTTCAGTTTTGGCACAGTCTTCAGAGTTCTCAGACTCTTCCACTACCGTTTCAGTAGTTGTGCTGTCAAGGGGCTCTTTTTCCACAGGACTAGATTCCTCCTTTAAAGGCACTTTCTGATTAGAAACCTCAGAGACCACAGCCTCTATTTCTTTGACCACAGCTACTGCATTTTTCTCAACCTCACAGGCTTTTATAATTTTACTAACAGAACTTAGAGAGTCCGATACCTTTTCCCCACTTTTTCCATTTTTCTCTTTTAATGAGCTGCTGTCTTCCTTTTTGCTAGGAGAATGTTCTGACTTATTATTCTGTATGACGCTTGGGGTTACTTTTTCACAGCTAACCTCTCCATTTACTAGCACTTTCCCCTCAGGGCATAAAGCAGTAATTGTAGGGACTCTCTTAAAAGCTTCTTCTTCTGGTCTCCCTTCTTCCTTCAAGACATCCTTTGTTGGAGTAACACATTTACAGAGGGGTCCCTTTATCGGACTGTCGTAGTCATCCGTCAGCTTGATCTCTCGCTTTTTAAGCGGTATTTTTGCCTGCTGGTCATTTTTAAGTTTCTCGCTTTCCTCCACAGATTTCTCCACAATTTCTTGGGGAGTTTTGACATTAACACAGAATTCTAACCTCTCTGGCTCATGAACTGCTATTTTGTCTGTACAACTTTTTACTTCTTTTAAGTCTTTTGGTTCTATTTTGTTTTCCTTCACCTCCACTTTAACAGGCTTGACATTTTCTTTAAAGGAGTCACTTTCTTCTTTGACAGTTTGCTTTTCTTCACTGTATTCCAAAGGTTTCTCTAATTTTACTATTACTGGCAATTTTATAATTTCTTTTTCTTCCACTTTCTCAGTTTTCAGCGTATTTTCATCTTCTTTCACCACAGGAAGAGAAAGCCTTTCTGACTCCATTGACTGTTCCTCCACCTCCTCTTTTTCTTCTTTGATTTTTACTTGATTCTCTGTTGACAGAGAAAAACAACAATGAAACAACCAGAGGACCTACAGGATTACAAAGATGCATCCATCAAAGCAAAGGCATATCTAAAAATCCAACAACCCAAAGTCCCCCGAAAATTAATCTTCTCTCATGGGATTATGAGGAGTGTAGTTTATCAAATACTGTCATTAAATGAGTCATTTAGCTATAGAACCACAGTTCAGTTTAATTACATATCAAGCTAACCCTGTTTCAGAAGCTAGTAGTAGAATGCTAGATTTATCCTTTACACAGATATCTCGGTCTTTTCTTTAGTAGTTCCACAATATTTTCAGAGGATACCTAAAAATCTAAGCAGAGAGCACATGAAGCATCAACCTGAAGTCTCACTTGAGTTCCTGAACTATTTCACAAACCAGAACACGGTGTAGGATTCCATAGTCTTCAAGTGGAATTCCACACGGAAATCCACCCCCTGTTTGTACATGTTTTTATTTCAAGAAATACTTAACTATTGTATTTCAACAATTCGGAGAAAAGAGAAGACACACAGCCTTTTAGCTCATGGCAAAACTCACTTAGATTCTCTGGTCAATGACTACTTCTCCTCCATACTATCAAAACACAAATAACAGACAGTATTTTACACTCACTACGCTTGTCATTTCTAAAACAGGCACAGTGAGTACTATCATATCCCAGAAAAACCTGCAGAGCTTAAAGAATTGGTTGTTATTGAGGGCTTAAGCCCATTATTTACCATGACCACAGTGTCTAATACCTCAGGTATTTTTACTTTACCATACTTTTTGAGTCAGCTAGCGATAAAACTGACTTCTATCAGAACAAATATAATAGCACTATGTACACCGTAACAGCATCTTCTACCATCTGGAAGACCTTACCGCAACGTGCCATAACTTCAAACAAAAAGATGATTTTTTTTTTTTTTCTTCTACTTTGCCCATCTCCTGTGCTACTAGTGTAATTTTTTTCAAAAGGTGAGAGCTTCCCAAAGTGGTTAGAAATACACAGGGGAAAATAGGTGACAGCTGACTTGGATACATTAAAGAAAATAAGCATTTTAGAAAAGAGTGGGGAAGAAGAACTCATAGATTTTATAATACCTTCAAGTACAAAGCATGTATCCAAATAAGTCTCAGTAATTAGCACAGCAGGGAAAGATGCATCTCTAAGGCACCAGAAGCAGTAACATTTTGAAGGCTCAAAGCAGTTTCCCCCCTTGCCCCTCACAGAAGCTGCCCCCACTCTGGGCCACTGTAACATAAAAGCTACCTCTTTAAAGACATTTGTCTTTAACAGTGAGAACAAGGTATTTTTTTCTGTGTCCGAATTCTTCTGCCCTCCCTTCACTTCGTTCAATCTAAACTTTGTTCAACCACTTCTTCCAGTCACCTGAGGCTTTCTCCCAAACTTCACCACGGATCACCAGAATCCTCAAATTTCTCTACACTGAAAATCAAGTCATTCTGTAGTTTTAACTCCTCAAACCACTCCTGAAGTGTTTCATGTGTACAAAATGATTCAGCCATAGCACAAGTTGTCTTAACACTGTTGGAGTCAATCAGACCAGTAAGAAGCACGTAAGCGCTGGTTCAGTTCAGCTTATTTTTGCATGAACTAATTTAATGCTGTTTGGGAAGTGGCCAAAGCAAACAGGGACCGGGTCTCCCAACATGTTTTTGATGTATCTTAGAAGGGTTTTGAGTGCAGTCCTTGGACTAACGGGAAGAAATTCTAAAGATTCTCAACCGAAAGGCTCTGAGCAGTGCTCTGCGAGTACACTGACCGAACTTAAATCACCGCACGTGTTAATAATTTCATTATTAATCACATAGATGGGACTAGGAGTGATTTTGCACCAATACACAGACTAATGCAAGTACTGATCCAGGGGACTGTGTCATCAAATTTGGAGAGTTATCTACAGCGGGGACATACATTAACATGTTTTCAAATAGCTCCTCCTAAATTCAATGTAAAGTAAACATCGCATCCAAAGCAGTGCTTTTCATTAGATGATTTAAACTGTCTTGACTGATTTTTAGTGAGACAAAAGCAAGATCAGTACTTGGAATTAATTCTGCAGTGTCTGTGACCACACAGGTTATGTTGTCACTTACATGCAGAGTTAGATATTGGAAACGCCTCAGGCTGAAAGACAAATCTGTTGGTGTTTTGTCACAATTTCCTGCAACTTCTACAGTAGTCTTTTAATGCTTCTGCAACAACTCAAATAAAACATTTAGATAAAATTTGTTTCTTCTGTTCTACACTGTTTGTTGCAAAGCATAAGAAGAAAATACTAAGTCTTTCTCTTTGATACTCAGAACCAAGACAGGCTTTGGCTAATTCCATATATCCAATTTACTTAAACAGATTTGAAGAAACACAAACTAACACACTGGAATCCTTCAATCTTTTTACTGATTGTGAAAATACTTTCCTCTGTTTTAAGAAAATTATAATACCAGGTAGTAACTGGGGTAAAATTACTTGGGATAGCAACCTTTTAGCTTCTCATAACCCAAAAAAAGACCAGATTCTAATAACGTAAAATACTTCAGGCTGATACTTAGTAAAAACAATGCACAAACCAATACGTCAGGCACGTTATTAAATATGTGCAATGACATGATAATAAGGAAAACAGGTTCTTCTTTCATCTCTCATAAAAACAGTGGAGGCAGCTAAGGACCACTTCACTTCTGAAATACTTTAGTATTTAGATTGTTTTAACTTAAGCTCATGTCTTCTTGAAAAATCATGTCGATTGTGAAACATTTGAGGATCAAACTCAAAAGTAAAAGTAAACAACACACTCAATACCGTATCAATTTCAATCATGTCATTGCACAAACAGGTTTTTTTTCTTTTTAAATTTTAATGTTGCTAGAATAGGAAAGTTTGGCAACAGTTCAATGCTCCACAAAAGCATACAATGATTAGCATTTACAGTATTATAGGAAATGTACAGCAAAAATAAAATTACCTAGAAAATTTATACACAGTTCACTTTTTATAAATAGACTCTTGCATCGAAATATGCACTAAAAAAATCTCCAAAAATATTTATCACTTAAAGTATTCAATATTTACTTGGTTTATTTTCTTTTGTTGGTCTTTTTTTTCTTTTTACAAAGTCCTAACCTAACACAGTAACTTTCCATGAAGTTGACAATTCTAACGCTGTCACAGCACAACATTTAAATTTTGAGAAAAGAAGGCAGAAAACCTTGTGTAGGTGCCTCTTCACCCTTTTTGGTGTCCTCATCTTCTAAGCTTGGGCTTTCACGTAATGAATTCTCCTGCTGAGAATTGTTGTTTTTCAGCAGGGCAGGATCAATTTGTGCTTTCAGGAGCTCGAGGGTCTCAGCAAGCTCATTGCGGTTTCTAGATGACAGAAGAAAAAAAACTTACTGTTCGATAAGCCAGTTACTCACCCCAAAGGGATACATAAAATATAAACAAATACCATCTGCTTAAACAAATGCAGCCCTGAAAACCCGATACAGAAGCACAGTGAAATGCCTGTCCCACCAAAGCGGCTGCAGCTCCGCAGTCAGAAACCTTCCAATTTATCCATATCAAAATAAAAATCACCTTTCTGGAAGGATCTCGTCTATTTGGACTCAAGTCCTGTTGGGTCTGGATCCAAGTTGCTACTATTATTGTTTCATTTATTATCCTCTTACCAGTCCTCACTGATTTTTCTTTGCAATTTCTTTTTTTTCTCTCAGCTGAGAGGAAGTTGTGGTTTTCTGCTCATGCATCAATGGGGCAACCACATCATTCAAGTGAAATTTTCAAAAGCAATGAAGTAATTTACAAACTATTTGCAAGTGTCTAAGCATGTCAAAAACAGTGCGAGGCTGTCTAGAAAACTCCAGCTATTTGAGTTATGACTGCGAGAAAAAGTTCATGCAGCTCTCTGCACATGAACCTCAGCGTATCTCAGGGAATCTCCTTATTTCAACTGGACATTACACTTTCATGAACGGTGAATTTGAGCAATGATTAAACAGAGCCATTGGTTTTGGAACAGACTAGAATAACAAGGCTCTCGCATTTCTCTTCTCAAAGTCACTGTTCAGCAACTGTTTTTTCTCAGATTTGCAGAAAAAAAGGAAGTTGGGAAGAGCAACGACCCTGAGATGTGGAAGCTCACGGGTTTTAACCATTTCAGATTTCAGAACGCGCTACTGTGTTTTTTCTGGTGTGGAGTGTCAGAACCTTTCCAGCAGAACCCTGATTTCTTCCTCTTTTGGCATTTATCTCTGGAGCGATGAGAGATAACACCGCTCAGCTCAACTGGTTTGCTCAGATACATTTACTTTATTCACCCCCAATAGCTGCTTAAGTTACACTGGCACCAACACTTATCATTCTATGGCCTGTCGATAGCAATTTAAAGTTTTATAAGACTCCCTTGGTTACTAAAGTTGGATAGGTAAAGAAGCCACAGATTGTAAATTTTAAATTTTATAACAGAGAAAAAAGGTTATTTGATTTTTTTAGATATATTTTTAGATCTCTATGTACCTTTCAAGTCAGAGTTGATTCTGCTAAGCCCAGTTTAAAATCCACTTGGAACTAATCAAATTTTAAAAAAAAAGACATTTTAATGGAACTAATTAAAATAAAAACAGACATTTACAAGAAAATAAACTAAAAATGCATAACTAGTAGATACGAGACAAATGTCAAGCTAATTAGTTTTCCAGTAAGACAGATCCCATATACTTTGCACAGAGCAGGAAAGCGAAAACTATAAGGTGGAACAAGACCCACAAAACACCGTAACTCGGAAGCTAAAATATTAACAGACTAATCTGCAGCAACTGAGAGCCAGAGGCACTGAGTCATGTACACATGTCAGTCTGCATCAACATCATGCACCTCATCTTTAGTGGTCTACAAGCTGAATTCTACTCCAGAAAATTTTTCATGCCTATTTATATTGTCAACAGTTGTACAGCTCCAGGAAGTAAAAACTGCAATGTAATTCCCTCAAGTACAAAACTGTCCACTTGTCATGTTCTTAACAGAGCAGAAGTTAAACCAGCAAGAGTCCTCCTCCATCTCCCAAGGCATTTAGCTGGCCAATGAGTAATACGGAGCCACCGTTCTCAAGAGTCTTCTTTTTCCATATACCCATTGTAGCTCGACTAAGCAGAAAACAAATTCCACATTGGCTATTACCAACACATCCCCTGAGTTATTTCTGGACATGTTTTTTTACTACAGTATAAGTGTGAAGACAGAAAATCTCACTGTCATGAATCCTACTCTATGACAAATGGGAGATTTATGGAAACAAATTTCTGAGCTCCAGTCACAAACAGCTAAAAAGCCTACAAACTATGAAAAAAAAATTAAAAAGGGGAAAAAAAAAAAAAAAAGCACAGGAATACCTAACAATGCACTTCCATGTAGATCCATCCTGGTCATCCTGTTCTTCTATGTACATTCTGACATTATGCTCCTGATCCAGCTGATACCAATACATCAGGCCATCCTTGTCTCGACCGATGGGCTGGAGACGCATGGCATCGGCATCCTCCTCGTTAATTATGTTCTTAAACTTTAGATTGTCATCAAACTGACATTCACAGAGATACTGAAAAGGCGAGAAAGTAGAAAGACTGTTAAAATAGCAAAATATAAACAGAAATAAGAAAATCAGCTAATTTCCTTTCATGTAATTTGAAACTTCTTTTTAGGTCTCTCTCCCTTGGATCTGTGATTTAGCTGCAGCTATCGGTGATTTTTCCAGACTGTGTTGTTTTCAAATGAGACACAAGTTTTTGGGTTTGCTTTGTTTTTTCCTGGCAAGCTTAGAAAGTTTATTTAAAATTTTTTTTTATTATTATTATTTTTTGTAAGGAGTACAAATTATCTTCTTCTATAATAGAACAAGTACATAACTTGGCACCAACTCTCACAGTTTTCTCAAGACTTGAAAATATGAAGACCCATCTTTGCTTTTGGAATTCAGCAAGTTAATAAACATTTTAAGTGTACTGCACATGCAAATAGCTACTGACCAAACGGTAAGTACAAAACAAGTACCGCACGAAGTTTCATACAAAGTGTGTAAAATATGCAAACCAAGCGTTCCATTCAGTTTGGGCACATCCCACTACAGTGAATATCAAGTCTGTCACACGATCAGCTCTGTGTTTAATGCATCTACCTGTGGTTCAGACAAACTTAAATTTGCAAGATGTTTAAGTGAGTGAGAGCTCCGAGGTGTCCCTGCCCATGGCAGGAGGGCTGGAACTAGATGATCTTTAAGGTCCCTTCCAACCAAAACTATTCTATGACCCTATGACATTTAAGCGAGTGAAGAAAAAGTCCTTTAGAAACTTAGCTGATGAACGTGTACCTTCAGAATCCCCAGTTTGCATTCAACGCTCATTTCCAGGTATCCTTTTTTTTCCATCTCCCAAGCCCAAGTGCTGTTGAATTCTTGGCATATCTGTTGCAAAACAAAATAGTAAGATTGCTTAGGTCAGTGGATAAAAAGCAACTTCAAACTTTTATATGAATAGTATCTTCCTGCAGTAACAATTATACATCAGCTCTTCAGGACTGGAGGTCAGAAAGCCTCACACAAAAATAAAAAACCAGGACTGGGGAAGGCTGCCAAGCACTGGTAAATCTCCGTGGAAGCGTGGATCAGCGAGGCCCTGGTCAGCAACAGCTTCTATAAACCCCTTAAATTAGGCAACACAACTCTGAACTGGGAAGGTATCCTTGGTTGTGCTGTGCAAAAATCACCCATTTTTCTACTTCTGACTTGTCTATTTAGAATACAAATTATCTCTAGTAGAACATGATTTCCTATTACATGTCCTTACAGCGCTTCGCACCGAAGCTGCCACACTCTCCTGGGGTCCCTCTAAATCCTACAGCTGCACCACAGGTAACAAATGCAACTGATACTCACTGCACGCTGTGGGATTATTATTCTTTAGAAAATATCTTGGGCTTCAAGTTGCTTGATAAATAATTCAAAATACTTTAAGTATAGCCAATTTCAATTCACTTAAAGCAAATAAATTCAACACCACCAATACGGGAATAAAAAAAAGAGCATAAAAATAATGTGGCAGTAGAGAATAAATAGATTGAATCAGCGGGAGCTCAAATAATGACGGAGGAGAAGGAATTCCCTCGCCTCCTAAACAGCTCGGGCATGCTCAAGACAACTCTCATGAATAGAGAAGAGCTGCTTATCAATTGAGGCCACGTGATGCGATCTCCTGTGGGTGAGGCTATTCTAGTAGAAATACCCATGAGAAGGAAGCAAAAGCTAATCACAGCTACCATCTCCAGTCAGGATTATTCTGAAGTGCTAGTGTCGGCTCACAACTGTCCAAATGAGCACTCGAGGTACTGCTGCCCTTCAACCTGCAAGGAAGCAAAGCCCTGCTGAATGGACTCAATCAAAATAGTGCAGTCTCCCGATCACCAGATAATTATCAAACACAAGATACGGGCCGCTAAGCTACCTAGAAACCCATAAATCGCATCTGAAAGTGGCCTTCTCTGGAAACAGCAGCGAAAATAACCCACCAGAAGCAAAGGTCAGCCAACTCATGTTGTAAAAATCTACGTGGGCTACAGCCAAGAAAGGGGCTGCCGCACCTCCTCTGTGCCCAGGGCTACTTAACCCTCCGCTACCTCTAGCACTGACACCGGTTCTTCAGTGACCCAAAGGTAAGCCTGCAATTAGATTGGCTCAGCCATACTGTAAATCATACTCTGACTTGACACTACAACCTCCAGACAAGAGGGAAGAGAGCACTCTCTGGTCACAATGAATTCTGCTGGAGAACATTTTTTCCGGCTCTGAGGTTAAGGAACATGGGTACTTCTTCGATGCAAAGCCAAAGTTCACAGCGAGAGATAAGAGCTGCTCACTCAGAAAACGAGGTTACTTTCTTGCTCGTTTTCTACCCTGTAACACGAAGAACGCAGAAAACTGTACATCAAAACCCGTGCTGAGGGCATATGCCAGTCACTGTTCATTGCTTACTCATCAAGTATGAAAGCAGTAATGAGAAGTTTTGTGCGCTGCGGAAGCGTACGTGTGTCAAAGCAAAAGTTCAGAGACATCAGAGCTGATGAAGCATCTGTTCAAACTGAAACGATGACATGTGGACAATTAAAAACCAGATGACTGTGCTTTCTTCTGACAAGTACTGTCACATCCCTCAACTACAAATCTCATTGATTCAGGCTCTGCTGAAATGTCAGTCTCTGCCTTCACAGAGGGGAAGTTCCACACTGACCAAAAACCTGCTGCTTGTGGGAGCACCTGGCTTCTGTATACTAAGCAGTGGTCAGCACCTTCTTCACCCAGCATGAAAGATGATGAAACATCATCTCTATCAAGTATGTCCAAAGCAGCTACGATGGCATCCAACACTTACTATTACCATGCTCCAAATGTTCACTTTAAACAATGAAAACTGGAAGGTGAAAGACACAGCAGAGGAGTCTGTTCAGGTGGGAATACAGACACCTGAATTCTAACAATCAAAAGAGACAATATGTTCAGAATGTGCCGATTTCGAGGTTGAAAGCTCCAGATGGACCAATCCAGAGAAATCTTCTCTGTATAAAAACACAAAATATGTTTGATAATAATCAAGTAAAGCATTTTTCCACGAGACAGTACCATCTCAATTAACTAAACCAGGCGTTTCTCAAAAAAAGTCAAGCTGGACACTTCCTCTTAGTTGTTAAATCATTTAGGACAAGCCATTTCTTTACCTCAGTCATCAGTGATCAAAAACATTTCTTGCACAGAGGAGAAAAGTCAGATTCCTGGAGCCCTACAGCCATTTGCTTCCACATAAGGCTAGTGTGTATGCCGGTGAGCCAACTTGGGTGGTTCACCATCAGAAAAGGGAACAGAAAAACTCTGAACTGCCACATTTATTTCCTATCCGAAAATAAATTCATCTGTAAAAATACAAGCTACAGTTTAGAGACATTCTTTTATGATACTCTTTCAGAATGGCAGTCAAATCTTATAAACAGCTGGTACATAAAAAAAATCCCAACATGTAATAATACACACGTGTAAATATTAAGAGCACACAAGTTTGAATGCCCTCCACTTAAAGGTTTCTCCTAACTAAGAAAATGGTCACATCTACAATATATCAAATTCTATTTTATTAAAGTAACACATTTGTGGTTTCTAACAAAGGAAAAACAGGTCAACGTTGTCTCTCACAAATTTGTTGAACAATCCTGCAGGCATCTGGGACAAATACTCTCCACAGTTTCACACCTTTTCAGTTTTTTTCTGGCTTTTGTGGCATTTCCCAATAGTTTCCGTTGTTTTTTCAAACTTCATTATACCCCTCTGAAATGGGGACAATATTACCATACCTCTCTAATTAGTTATATTCAAATTCCTTTGTTCTTCAAGGTTCCTTTGAACCACTGGCTAGAGTAAGTTTCAAGCTAGCTCTGGAGACTGTTAAATGAAGTAGATTTTATTACCGCTTGCTCGGTCCTAACAGGGGTGTGTGGGAGGACTTCCTTTCCACTTTCCCCATCCTTTCAGCACCTGCTGAAGGAAGATTTTCTAAACTACTCCCTCATAAACTTGTTTTATCCCTCTGCTTTCTGCTTACCACACAACTGGTAAGTGGCTTCAGTGGAGTGCATTAAGCTCACTAGTCAGAGTTGGGTTTTCTCAGCTTGCTGCAGTGGCTTTTCGGCGTATCAAGGAATTTAACACAAATTAACCACATACTTGGCAAGACATGAAGTCACAAAAATTACACAAGTTATTACGTTATTATTATTTTTAAAAATCATCATAAATACTTCACAGCTGGTTAAGAGGTTAGATTTAACCTAAGGCCCTTCAGCAGGTCATTTCCTGACACACTCCCAGTCCTAAAAACATCATCATCTCAAGACAACACAAACTTCAAGATAAATCCCTGTCTCTGCAAAGCACTTAAAGAGGCAAAGTGCAGCTGGATTTGTCAAGTGCCACTATTTCTATTGTTGCTATTACCATAACGCCGTATTTCTAAGGAAGATGTGACCATGGCCGTACAGACAATACCAAGACTCTGTTTTTGCAGATTAAAAGACATAAGGAACATATCCAGAGAGGAAATGGTAACCTACTGATTTTGAATATACGTATATTTTCATTTGGCGAAGCAGTGCAAGTTCTTTAAACTGAAACCTATTTGTATGCAAGGTGCCAACAATAGCATAGCCACAATTAAAATATCAGCACAGAACTCTGTAAAACCATGGAATGCTCTATTTTTAGAGATGCATAATTACATTTTCCTCTTACCTGTGCCGTTTCAAGCGTGCAGATATAAATCACTGCAACATTTTCATGTACTATTAACACATGCTACAAGAACTCTGCATGAATATCAACCTGTATGAATATCAACCACATCGTAATAATTAAATTGTATCCAGACAACTGGGCCACAATCACAATCCAAGGGCTGGAACCCATCTGCTGTGAGGCCAGGCTGAGGGAATTGGGGTCATCTAGCCTGGAGAAGAAAAGGCTCCGGGGAGACCTCCTTGTGTCCTTTCAGTACTGAAAGAGGGCCTATCAGGAAGATGGGGACAGACTTTTTAGCAGCGCCTGTTGTAACAGGACAAGGGGTGATGGTTTTAAACCGAAAGAGGGGAGATTTAGACTAGAAAATCAACATCTTTTACGCTGAAGGTGGTGAGACTCTGGCCTAAGCTTCCCAGAAAGTTAGCAACCTGTTCAAGTTGCAGATGACCCTGCTCACTGCAGAGGAGTTGGATAAGATGACCCTGAAAGGTCCCTTCCAACCCAAATCATTCTACGACTTGATCTAAATGAATTTTTACATATAAGTCTCAAAGCTCAATTTAGTCCATTTGCAGGTTACTAAATCTCCTCCTTAATTTAGGGTCTTCATATTCAAAAAAGTATTTTACTACCAAGTTTTAAGGTGTACACTTTTTTTACATGCAGAGGATACGGTTTTCAGAGATTTTTGGGTTTTTTTTACACAAGCCTAAGCAGACTGAAAGTTAAGCTGGCATCTTATGCAACTGAAGCCTGGGCACGCTCATTGATGTTGGCCACAACACATCCAAGGCTCACTATAATTCATACCAGGGATTGCTGACACAACAGCTCATCATAACCATATTCCAGCATTGCAGATAATACAACGCGCATATTGTACCTTGATCAAATATTTTTCCCATCTGTCTGCTGTGACAGACTTCCCAATCTTTCTCATCAGTTTCAAGTGAAGCTCCACCAACTCTTTTGGAACTGCAGTATTGAGAGAGAGAGAGAGAGAGAAAAAAAAAAAGAAGTTATGAAGACTGGTGCAAATATACTTCAATGCTAAACACTGATTAACACTCTGACAAATTGAGAAATTTTAATAAGACATAGCAACTGAAAGTCTGCTGAAGAGCAGCCCCACAACTGAGAGATAGAAGAAGGTTGATATAATCACAAGGATCTTTTTGTTTAAATTTACACTGACGATGATCATTGTCCTTCCTGCGCCCGCCATTAAACTCAAGGCAACAGACCTCAGTGATAAATATGTAAAAATTCTGGCAGCTCTAAAACAGCAACTGGACAGGAACTATGCCAATCAAACACCTACAAAAACATTACCGTGAGCAGCACACCTGCAGCTGCGTGCAGAAACCCCAAAGTCATCCTGGAATATCGCTGAATCCAAACTATTCTTGGCTAGATGTGTGGTATGGGAGAAATGTTCCAGAAACTGTATCCTTACCTGTAGCTTTACTATATATTTATTCTCTTTTGTACTGGAAGGACAGAGAGGGACTCGGGAGCTGGGGCTTGAGAGATGGAGGCCAGAACTGTTGCTGAGTACAGCTGCACCAGTGCCACCACAGAACGAAAGTTTTCCAACGAAATTTTACTTATTTCTTAGCGTACATCCCTCAGATACAACTTCAATATCTCATCTTAGCTCAGATCTGTGACTTGTAAATCAATCTGGCACCACCAAGTGGCAAATTTGCAGAACATCAATTTTATAAGCTACTGAGTAGTACAACCTTTTAAAAACATGTAACTGATAATTATTAATGCAACTCCACGTGCCCAGTGACGTAAACGTTCTCATTTGCAATTTTGAGAAAAAAATAAAACAAAACAAACAACTTTTATGAACTTTTCAAGTACTTTTATTTTTCTACTCTTCGTGTACAATTTTATCTCCTGAAAGTATTTTCACTACTCCATGCATGCACACTTTAAAAGTTTAAAACCCAAAAGCTTTTATAATCATAAAACTTATGATAACAGTTTTTCTGCTGGTCCAGTAGCACTACTTGGCACAGGATAAGATTTGGGACACTAAATGTGTTTGTTCTAAACCAGACGTTACTGAGATGCTATTCCTTTTACCGATCTATACAACAGTTGAGGATCTGTGTGAATCTTTTCTACATTTAACTTGAGTTCACCTGATATTTGTCTTTCAAGCAAATGCCTCCAATTTCAGGTGAACACATGGAGTTGGTTAAGTATCGGTTTGAGATGAAAACGCTTGGGTCATTCAAGAAGTAAAACATCACTGCTCATTTGCAGTCAGAACTTTAATACACAAACTCCTTCAATACATACATGAAGTACCAGCCTGGTACCCAAAACCAGGTCTCCTCTCAACTGTGACCTGGCACCGACTTCATCTCTTTTATTTCGTTTATATTATTTCCATTACCATTATATATTGAAGAAACTTAGCACACCTCCTCCTTGGGCTTCCTGAAAATTGATTCATTTAATAATTTCAAACTACCACGAATTTTAAAAGGAACAAGATCAAAGGTCTTAACCCCTGACAGATGCTGAGCACTTGGCACTAATAAAATTAGGCACAAAGCACTTTATACATATGAGCAATTTTATCGAAGTCAATTCATACAATTAAACCTCAGCCTCTGTTTGCATGACATGGAACTGAGCTGGAGTATTCAGAAATCTTGCTGGATCAAAGCTTTTGCTCTGCATCTTCTGTTCGTTTGTTTTTAACCAGATCTCCTTTTAGTGGGTAGACACTGATCGGAATCCTAGTTTAAAGCAGCGCATGGCTGATATGTTATAAATAATCCCATCCCCAGTCACTACAAAAAAAAAATAAAAATCTAAGACTAACACTCTAGCAAAGAAGAAACAGAGAATGTTCAAAATTCAAAAACTGGAAAGCAATTTTGCACACACTTGGTCAGGACTTTGTCTGATCTGTGTTAGCATCTATAGAAGCTTCACTTCCTCTCTCAGATTCCAGCATTTCACTTCTTGTATTTCTAGGATCCTGATGATGTGTCGATGTGGATACTTACACAAACTTCACAAAACATTTCAAATCCATTCTCTGTTTATTTACTAGCCTTTCGGGATGTTTTTTGTGTATCCTAACAATATTAATGACCGGATCTCTAGGCTGACTTCGCTAGTTCCCTCCTAAGCGCTTAGAGGACTTGCACACCATCCTCCTTGTTCTAAGGAATGAGGTGGGAGTTTCGGAGAACTGATGTCCAGTTTACAGGCAGAAACTAGGGACTGTGTGAAGGGCAGCCTGACCAGCCACGGTGCCTCAAGGACGGCAGGAGCAGAAGCCTGTGAGACTGGGAAACAAACCCTGCACTGAACCCAAAGTAACTGTAAAGAATACACGGATCACATGCAGCAGCATACACCTGGCTTGCCCAGAAATACCAGCCCAGGGAAGAGTGCTAGGAAGGCTAAAGAGCGGTAGAAAATCCATCCTTCCTTTCCCAGAAAACTTCTCTGGCAAAGAGTACAAGTGCACTACTAAACAAGACTAATGCTTCAGTCTTCTCAGAAATGCACTTAAGCAGATTAACTAAGAACTAACTGACTTTTACTTCAGAATACAGAGAGAATTCTTGACAAGACATTGTTGAAGTGGGACACCAGTAAGGATCATTTTTACAACACTCTTCTAATCCTACTTGTAGCATACCGAATATAATGAACATGAGATGTAACTACTTTCGGGTTGTGTTGTTGTTTTTTTGTTTTGTTGGGGTTTTTTTTGTTTGTTTGTTTTTTACTATATAACAAAGTAGACAATCATACGCTTTGTAAAATATCATCTCTGGTCAGGTGGGGCCTGCATCACACATTTCAGGAACTCGCATAATAACTTAATAATGTTTTGCATCTTTTTGAAAATGTTTCACATAAAGGAAGGCACAATACGTAGCATCTTTCTTGCATAACAGCCATTCTGCATAAGGTTTTTGCCAAATCCAAATATATGCAAAGAAACAAAAAAACAAAACAACTCACCTCTAAATCTGAATTATATTCTCAAACTTTTATGAAACGTTGATCTTGGAAGCTAATATAGTAGCTCTCTAAAACCTTCATATAATATGCTTAAGTGGTGGAGAAAATGGCAGGACTCTGCACACAGGGCTAATAAAAATCGTAACAGCGCTATTTTAAAATAAAAACCATTTCAATGAATCGAGTATAATTAAACCACGGTGCCATCTGCCAGATACTCAAAAATACAGATTTTCATAGGAAGAAGCCATGAGTCAGAAAGAATGAGTCACTGTATATACAATTATAGGGCTTCTGGTGGAGTTCAGCCTATTTTGTTATGTCCTGCACTTTCCCAGAGGGCAGGCTCTTGCCTGGGCCTCATACAATATCCTTTGAACATTATTCTCTCTACTCCAGCATTTCAGCAAATATCCCCTATACATCAGGCCCACATTTCTAATAAATCTGAGAAAGACAGAAAATTGAAAATGGAAGAGAAAATGTATGAACACACGGAAACCCCGTCATTTGATTAGAAAAGCTGTAACTTTCAAACACCTGCACAATTGCAGATTAAAGACCTGGTTGTGGGTACCCATTAACACCTTCCCATGTAACCATAACCCCATTTCACCTCTACTTATTTCCTCTGCCAAAATAAAGAAGCTCACAGCTGAATACTCCCCAGAACGAAATTGAAATGAAAGAAGAAACCACAAAATGTAGGTGACAAAGTCCTGTGTCTGGAGGAGGATGGGGAAACTTGTCGTTTGGAAAATGATTACAAATAAAACCCCTTTGTACCAGAGGAGGTCTGGAGTGCTGGACATGGAGGGGAAGGCGAGAACCATGGCGTACAGAGTCCCTGATACAGATGCAGACCGCAAAGCCTACATCTCCTCTCGCACACTGAGCCCCTTGCACTGTGGGGACTTAGGGCGAAGGGAACGAGCGGTATCATTTTGGGATGCAAAGGCTGCTGTCAGTTTTCAAGCTTTATGAACAAAACCAGGTCTTCCCAGTTACACCAGTAAAATCTTTTTCCATGAGAACTTGTTTTGGCAAGTGGAAGAAAAGAAAGTGACTCATAAGATATACAGGGCAAGTATTTCCGTTAACAGTTTGCTCTTTATCTTTTTCCCTTGACTAAAATTACCTCTGGATGCTGTGACTTCACTGTCAAATAAAACCATATTAAGCAGGTGGATAGCTGAGATCAATGGGATCATTACAGCAGCACTAGGGCAGGGATTGTCCGCCTGTACTTGGCACTGGGGAGGCTGCCCCTCAAATCCTGGGTTCAGTTTTAGGCTGGCCGCTCACTACAAGGAGGACATTGAGGGGCTGAAGCACGTCCAGAGAAGGTCAATGGAGCTTGCGAAGGGTTTGGAGAACAAATTTTATGTGGAGCAGTTGAAGGACCAGGGGTTATTCAACCTGGAGAAAAGGGGGCTCAGGGGAGACCTTCTCACTCTCAACAACTCCCCAAAAAGAAGTTGAAGCCAGACAGGGGCAGGTCTCTTCTCCCAGGGAACAAGCGATGGGACAAGAGGAAACAGCCTCAAGTTGTGCCAGGGGTGATTTGGGTTGGATATTAGGAAAAATTTCTTCCCTGAAAAGGTTGTCAAGCCCTGGAAGAGGCTGCCCAGGGAAGTGATGGAGTCACTATCCCTGAAGATACTTAAAAGACATGTAGATGTGGTGCTTGGGGACATGGTTTAGTGGTGGACTTGGCTGTGCTGGATTAAGAGTTGATGATATGAAAGGCTTTTTTCAACCTAAATGATTCTCTGACTAATAATTTCCTACCTCCCCTTCTCCTCTACCATGGGAAGCTAGCACACAGTAATTGGTACAAAACTGGTGTGTATTAGCTACTGGTATCCCGCACAAAGAGTTGAATGGCAAGCAAATACAAAACAGCTTCCTCCATGTTCAGTTCCCTCCACTGTCTGTGTTGGAAGGGGTTGAACTAGAAGCACGAACAAAGGCAAAATCAGCTGCTGAGGCGCTTGATGATCAAGAGTTGTGCACTACAGGGCAAATTTACCTCTCAGTCCACCACACACTAACCATGTACTTAAATTCCCTTTACAGACAAGCCCTTACGCATAAATTTGCTTAAAACCACTCGGCTGTGTCCCTTACGAAAGGCACAAGAGCACACAATACACAAGTGTCCGCATTTCTAACATCTTTAATATTCTGCTCCATTTTTGTGTGCAGTTCTGAAGTCCCATGAGCAGTCTGAGGCAGCAAACACTTTGTCTTCTAGATTAGTTCCAACTAAAGGTAAGTTCCTCATCTGGTTCATTAAATAGCTGGTGAAACACTTGGGAAAAGAAAGGGAATAGGATCTCCTGCAGCAGCAGCACTGGTTTATGCCAACATAAATATTATTCTCTAGAAACTACCTAATTTGTTTCTTAACTCTTAGTACAAGGGGAAAAAAAAAAGAAAAAAAAAAAAGAGAGATCTATATAGTTGGAATGTGTTTTAAAGAAGTTTATAGATCATAAAGAAAAATTATGGCCTTAGTACAAACCTGGCATGATAAATAAGTGGAAAGACTAAGACCTCTAGTATGAACAAGGCAAGAAAATACAGTGAACAAATAACTGTGATAATAAGAAACCTCATATTCATGCAGCAAGCTTGAAATAAAAATAATTTTAAAAAAAAATAAATTGAAGCATTTGACCTCTATAATGTTTCCCAACATGAAAAAGCAGCAGTTCTGTTCCAAAGGACAATCTAACAACCTTATTCTCTAGCTGAGTCACTTGACGAGTGTTATCATCCTACCAACTTGTGCGCCAATTAAAAAAAGACACACAGGAAAGGGGAAAAAAATGTAATGGCTCTGCCTCCTGACTGAATGAAAAGAACAATCAAACACATTGTAATTATACTGAAGATCAAAACAGACAGAACAAGTCACCAAGTAACAGTTTTATATCCTGTTCCTGGAAAGAAGAATTAAAAACAAACCAACCACGCTCACTTTCAACTGACACTGTTATCCTAGGAAAGTACTTTGAAATCTGGATGCTCAGCAGCTAGATCATTTCCATACAAATATCCGAGTACCTTTACATCTCTTACCTGTACAAATACCTCTTGGAAGACTCTCCGCTTGCCCGTCCTATTCAGAGCACATGCCACTCTAACATTACTCAGCAAAGATTTTTTTCTGTGCTGATAAAGCCCCTCCCACCAAGTGTCCCAGCACAGCACCTCCTTTCACAGCCGCCTGCGGATGAACTGTGACCATCCTGGACAGTGCTCTGAATGGGGACCAAACAGTCTCCGCCACCCTCCGTTCTTGTAGTAAATTCTGTCACCAGCCTAACAGACCTTGCAGTCGGAGCTGCACAAAGAATCGACTGAGTTAGTCCTCGCCGCAAGTGGGACGAGACCTTAAACTTCAGCTCTGTTTTAGCTATGAATTATTCTTTAATGTTTAGAATATATCACTTAATTGTCAAAACTGTTACCGAGCATGCTTCTTTTCCTCCCATTTTATTGTTTTCTATCCTCTTCCATTGCCCACAAATCAATCTGATTATGCTTCTGCTCTCCCAATGCCCACACTATCATCAGTTACATTCTCGTTACACCTGAAAGTGAGATTAGGAAAAAAAAAAAAAAAAGAAAAAAAAAATCATATGCATTGTCATCAGCATAACTCTAGAAGCTGGAATTAAAGACCATACTAAATAAAGTCTCTACACAGAAGTTCAGCTGTTTTCCGGCAGCCCTTTAGTAATTATAAGGTAGTTTAATTTTTCACCTAAATAACAAGTCCTCTCTGTTTCATTCTCCGGCTATTAAATTCACAGCGATGTTGTGGGGTTTTTTTAAGCTAATATATTAAGCAACAGCAGAAAGGTTAACAAAAGCAAGACTGATGTTAGAATAAAGCACAAAATTTAGAAACAAAAGCATGCTGCACTGTGCAACAAAGAAGAAATGGAGGCAGAAAAAGGGAAAATTACTTTGAAAACAATGCAGGCAAAAATAACATATGAACTATTTTAGAAACTGGCAATAGCCCAGGAAAGGAAAGACAGCAAATAAAAGCCTAGTTTACTGCCTGAAAAAAATATACTGAATAAAAAATGGGCTCCAATCCACAAACTCTGGACACAGCGAGAGAGAAAACTCCGGCTGTGGCAGCAATGTGCAAAGCAGCAGATTGGACTGAAAAACAGGTACTGAAAATATCTGAAATTGTAACACATTGCCATAGTTCACCATTAAATCACTCGCATTGACCACATCAGGAATTTCAACTACTTAAAACCAGGAGCACTTGACTCCCTGATCCTAAATTCATACATAGGCAACCACGTGACTCTCAAACTGCTGGGACCACAGCTGATAAAAGCAAAGACGAGGCAGCACAAGTATCTTCCATTCCAGTTGGTAAAAATCAGGAAGTACGATGCTGTAAAATGACTCTGGAATTTTCTTGCCTGTTCAGGCACCTCAGTCTCCAATATAACTGTGATAATTATCCAAGGCTTTTAGACTATCAGCAGAAAAATCCTCATTTCCCTCCTTATCGCTAGACTGTGTCATAATAATTCTAAAATAAAGAGTAAGCGTGACAAAGGTGAAAGGTAATCGCAAAGATTGCACATTAGCAGTGGACTCTGGAATGCTCCACAGTTCCTCAGTGCAAGTATGAACCCCGTGGCTCCTCTGGGATAAATCCACTTCAGAGGAACTTTACTAGTTTGATTTTTTTTTCCACCAGATTCTTCCAGACAGGGCAGAGATGCAATGGATGGCACCAGCATACCCACTTTGGGCACTGGGAACCAGTCTTTGGAGCATGTTGCAGAACACACTGCAGAGATGTCAAGATTATGTAAGGTGCCCTGTTTTGCCTGTGTTAGGCACTAGTGTGCCTTACAGAAAGCACAGGCAGAGTTAGGAGCACTCGTGAAAAAGAAGTGGGTTGATCTGATGGAATTCTTCAACTCTACAGTAGGAAGTGCTGAAGAGGTAAGTATTCAGAAACACAGACTCTCTCGGAAAGATCAGTAGTTCAACTACAAGTTGAAAGCCAAAATGTCAACTGTGAGTGCAAACCGTACCATTTCTGAAAGGCTGTATGAGAATGGAAGGTAAAATTTTGAGTACTATCCATAGACTAAACTGAGGACAAACAGTGGGGAGCATTTTCAGAAGCATCCAAGTCCTGTATTCGAAAGTGCTTTCAGTCCTCAAAGAGACAGAACAATGTTTGAAACCAGCGACGGGTGGTAAAAAATCACCGAGTCTGTTCAAGAAGTGCAGTGGGAAGCTCAGGAGGCTGTTTCGGCTGCAGGGTGCACAGGTACGGGATGGGGGACATTTGTCGGTCCCCATTACCCCCTCTCTTGAGGCCTGGTGCAGAGCTACCTGGGGTAACGGTTTTAATGGGCATCTCAGCTGCTGCTCGAGACTGAAAGCAATGCAGGCCTTGGGGATCCCCTAAATTCAAGGGTGTGAATGACCTTTAGTGCCTCCCCTGTGGAGGGAAGCTAATCCCTGCTGGGTCTGGCACTTATAAGATGGGAGCTGTGTGGCACAGCCTCCTTGCAGGCTTTAATTTGCTCCTCTGGGATGCGTTATTGTATTGAGAGAATTTCGCTTTCTTCCACCTCAAATCCCCATAACCAGGGCAGATCATCTGCGTGTATTTTTAGCCGTGGCTTTATTCCGCTGGGCCGTTCACGGGATTCCTTGCATCCATTTTCTCTTGAAATTGATTGAGCCTACCTGGGCTTGAAGACGGTTTTTGTGCTTTGAATGGAAATTTCCAGGTCACTTGCTAAGCGTGGGGAGGAGGGCAGAGTCGGTGTTGCTCCAAATTGCTCTCTGTGCCTTTCCTGGGACACTTGGCAGGCTGAGCTCTCCCTGTCAGCATGTCCTGGAGGAAGCTGCCAGGTCAGGTTGGATGGGGCTTTAAGAAACCCAGTCTAGTGGGAGGGAGGAGAGTTGGAACTAGATGATCTTTAATGATCTTTAAGGTCTCGTTCGACCCAAACCACTCTATGATATGGAATTTTACAACCAGATCTCAGTCTGGACTGAGGCATCTGCTCGCCCCTGCAGCAATGGAAGTTCACACTCACCAGAACGGATGTAAGCAAAAAGTTGAGATGGTAATGTTTAGCTTTGGATCTAACATTAAGCAGTTACATACATGTTCAAGAAATGGTAAAATTAAATTTAATGCCTTTACACACTCTCAGAACATTCAAAATTACAACTCCAACTCCTAGGAGGGTGGCCCAGGCACAAGGCAAGTAGATAGAAAAGAAATGCAAGATTTGAGGGCACAAAGAAAGCCGAGGAAAACAAAGTGTGAGGCTAATTCCTGTGAAAACAGATCTTGAGTTCTAGTTCCTGCTCCCAGCAACCAAAATTTTATAGGTATTTGCCACTAAAAACTCAGAAAGGGTCGGAGCATAGCAGTTCGGATTCACCTAAGCAAATGTGGGTATTTGTACCAGAGCCAGTTCCATATAATCCATTTAAGGCCAGCGAAGAGAAAAACACTTGTAGGAAGAATCAGATCATCCAAAAGTAAACTTATGAGCTCTACTAAATTGCAGCATGGTGGAGTTGGAAAGGTCCCCTGGAGATCACCTTGTACAACTCCACTGCTGAAGCAGAGTCACCCAGAGCAAGTTGCGCAGGATGGTGTCCAAGAAGGTTTGGAATCTCTCCAGAGAAGGAGACTCCATAACCTCTCTGGACAGCCTGGGCCAGGCTCTGGCAACCTCAAAGGAAAGAAGTTTTTTCTCCTGTTCAGATGGAACCTGCTGGGTTCCAGTTTGTGCCCAGTGCCCCTTGTCCTGTCACTGGGAACCACTGAAAAGAGTCTGGCCCCATCCTCTTGACCCCCACCCTTTAGATATTGATAAGCATGGAGAAGACCCCCTCTCAGTCTTCTCCAGGCTAAACAGCCCCAGGGCTCTCAGCCCTTCCTCGGCTCAGAGATGCTCCAGTTCCCTCAGCATCTTCGGAGCCTGAGCTGGACTCTCTCCAGTAGTTCCTTGTCTCTCTTGAACCAGTGAGCCCAGAAGAGGATAGAAATACACTTGGAGAAATTAAATCCGCTGTAGCGTGTCTGGCAACTTTTTCCAGTGAAAGCCAGTGTAGGGAAGGTCTTGATCCTACAGGAGTGTTACCAGGTACTGGGGGGTACATCTCATTCTTAAACTAATACCTAAGCTCTTATGCTTCCCATCAGACACAGAATTACCATTGCAGATCTGACCTTAGTTCTTAAGGTTTATCCACGCACAGATTTCTGGCAGGCAAAATTAATTTTGTAAGCACAGCAGCATTCAACTTCAAGTGAAGGCGCATATATCCTGTTATACTAAACTAAAGTATCCTCAGTGCAGTGAAATAAGTGAAAATCAAGATTAAACATATGAACATAGAGTTACATACATCAGAAGTTAAGAAGACTTCAGCTTCATTTAGCTTTATTTACGTAACAAATGTAACAAGCTTTTTTTAATGTGTTCTTTCAGAGGGTAAGTTGAATAAAAGTCCTTTTCTAGTTCATGATATGAAAACAAGGACAAATTTAAATGCTTTTGAATTCCTTGCTTTGTTTAGTTACTAGAAACACCACTTTGGTGTCAATTTTGGTAAGTTTCTCTGGTACTGTATGAGGGGGTTTTCTGCATTAACAGAAGAAGGTTATTAATTATACTATAAAATTACATTTCTCCCACAACTCTCATTTGAATAAAAAGGCAGTATTAAAGTCAGAGCAGGCTGAATAAAAATCAGCTTTTAATCAGCTAAACTTTTCTAAAACAAGCTTCATTACCAAGGTTAGGGGTTACCATTACTCAAAAAAAAAGAAAGGAGAAAAAAAAAAAAAAGATAGAAAGAACCCAGAAGGATTTAATCCCTTCTCATATATCAGGTGAGATCTACTACAAAGGTATTTCTGCCTTTTTTGGGGTTCAACTTTAAAAATAGCATGTTTTTCTCTAGTCACTGGTGATCCAACCTGCACTTCCAATTAAGTCTCATTAATACTCTGGGATTCACCATTTCACCTTTCATTTATACAACAGTTTTACTGAACTGTATCAATAGGTGAGTGCTTCTTGGCAGTTTCTCTGCAGCTGTCAAATTACACAGACACCTCTTCTTGAAAACTTAGACTTGCAAACTTACGTCCCCCAACAAAAACACAAATGGTATTTGTTTACTAGACCCTAAAAAAGTACAAGAACGTAACCACGCTACGAAGCTGTGCATTTTATATTTTGCAAAACATTCACCAGTGATTAACTTGTGTAGAAAAAATGAATTGCTACTCAGTAAGCCTTTGTTATTTTACAAACAGCAGCATTATGTGAGCAGAAGCTTTCTTTGAGGATCAGCGTAAGCAAATTTTGAAGGTGAAGCCAACGCGAATCATCCTGCAAAGCAGAACACGCTTCCCCGTCAGCTGGAAATAAGTAACCGCATGTTTATTCTGCCCTAAGGTAATACCAGTTCATTAGTTTATCAGCAGTGCAAGTGAAAGTTTAAAATATTTTTTAAAAATACCAGATATCCAGGAAGAGACGCACCGCACTTGAGAGACTTGGGCAAACCAGCCGTAGGAGAGCAACATTTCCAGCAGCTGACCAAGATTTCTGTGAAAGGCGGCAGTCACACAGCTGGATGGAAGTCATTGTACAGATGAATTCATGATCACAAACCAAAAATTTTACGAGTTTAATCTCATTACCACAGAATTTGAGGCTTTTTAAAAACGGTTTCACAGCTAGTAACAATTTTGTCTCCATTATTTCTTAAGAAATGCGGGAAGCAACTAAGAACAGAAATTTAAGAAACAAAACTGTCCGAGACAAGTTAGGCTTAAGTCTGACAAAGTCCCAGTAGTATCTAAAAACATGGTGTAGTGTGTGACTAACCTTCTTAAGCTTAGGTCTGAAACAAAGACTTAAAGAAAAATCAAACTGCCAATGTCCTTACACAAGGTGCTGTTTGAATCTCATACTAAGTGAGGATTCACGGAAGTTTCATTCCTTGAAATACCCACGACTTCAGTATGAAATTCTCTGAGCAAACTCATGTTTTGACCTGCTAATACTATTAAAATATCTACCCTCGTTAATATAATTCTAATAGCTAGAAACGGTTATAACTTTGGGGCTGTTACAGCTTCTTCGGGGCAGCCAAGGCTGTTTGTTAGCTTTAGGGTCGACACCGTCTACCTAGGCAAACAAGTTTGCCAGACTGGAAGCACTGGCAGCATTGTTAGGTCTTCCTAACTTGGGCCCTGGCAGTGCTGTTATGTCTCCCTAGCTCGGGCTCAGTTGCTGCCGGCCACCTTTTACACACCTTCTAATCTGAGCTGGAAAGAAAGATGAGGGTGACAGCCTGAAGGGATGATGAGTTTCTAGCTCCCATTTGCATACTGTCATCACTCAAAGCTCGTGTTTGAGGTACAAACCCTCCAACCTAAACAACCCTGTGTAGATGCTATCGGGAGCGGGCAGGAGCCTGACAGCTCCCGCTGCCAGCAGAAGGGAAGTGCCACCGTGTCAAATGCATTCGAATTTTCTCCCTGACCCCGCTTCCCAAAAATGCAACAGTATCCGGAAAATAGAAAACTTGGTGACATCAAAAGAACCTTCCCCTCCAGTATGACGCGAAACAGGTAGAAGGAAAGGAGAACAAAGCTTGGCAGTACCAAATGTGCTTGTGTGTAGCATTTGGAAAAGAAAACGGTGAGCCACAGTGTGTATAAACCAGCACTGGGTTGGAGTGACCACCATCTGCCATTTCAGAATACAGGTAATAAAACCCCACAGCACACATGTCAAATTACCTGCCCCCAGGTTATCTTTAAATCCTCTTCCTAGTTAGAGCCTGGATTAACTTAGTAGCAAGAAATTTCATGTTCTTAGCTTTCTTTTTAAATATTTTCACTACAACTCCATATTCGTTAGTGTCTAAATCTTTCTGAGCTCTGGCCTCAGTAATAATTTGCAGCAACCAATTGTAACTACAGAACATGTGAAAGGCATTTAAATCTGAATTATTTTTAAATTTCATTCAATACACCATTTTTCTGGTTTTACAATATAAAAGGAATGCAAATCTCTTGGACCCTTGCTTTGCATACTTTTTAAAATCTCCTCTGAAACTAACAGTACCCTTTTTTAAAACTTTATTTTTTCCCCAGAAACTTTCATAGTCAGTCTACTGATTCATCTGAGTTATCTTTCAAGATGGAGCTGCCACAGCTGAGCACTAAAATCAAGATGGAGGCAAACAAGCAATAAACAAAAGGAGAGGTAGATACACATACCAAAAATAAAATATGCCCTAAGTTCTACATATGATTCTCAGCCCATTCTTTGTGCTATCTGGTACTCAGTTAATTTTTAAAACTCCAGCTCCATGTTAACAGGGGGTACTCTCCTCTGACCTATCACACACTATCTAGAATATTTTGTCAAGCTGACAACTAATTCAAAACATTCTGGGATGTATTCATTACAAACATTTTCCCTTCTAACACATGCTTGTAACTGTTTCATTTACAGTTTTGTGGTCCATTCCCAATACTATTCTATCCCCAGCAGTGTTTCTTTCTCCTTAGGCCAGATTAACCATCTCTCACCTTGATCTTTTTTAAAATGACTCATCTCCTTCCTCTTCTTAGCAAATCAGATTAATTGCCCATGCCATAAAAAAAAAAACCAAACTGGAATTCTACTTTAATTATACCTCAGTGACACAAAAAACCCAAACCTCTTTTTCTAACCAACTTCCTATTGGTTAATCAGTTTAAGGTACCTGATGTTTTTCCCTCTCAATCGATGACCGCTTTGGATGCTGACTCACATCCAGTGGTTGACATCGCTGGAATAGTTGAGTGATGTCCCTTGAAGTCTCTGCCAAGAAGGGTTATTGAGGATGAACAGAAAACAAATCCACTCCTCAACAAGTCCTAACTTAAAATCCACAGCATGAACACAGACCACTGGCAACATCAGTTTGCATCAACACCTTGGGCTGTAGACTGCAATGGCTAAAAATATACCCTGTGGCTCACCTGATTCCTCCTGACACAAAGAATAATGTCAAAGAAAGGCTGGGCACGAGAGCTAGTATTTTGGTTGGATCGGGTAAGGTTGTGGAACACAAGTCAACAGCTTTAACCAGTGACCTCCTTGAAAGACTTTGCAAGGGTCTTTCAAGGATGATCCATCTATCCATGCTTCAAAAGAAACATCCCTGCTTTCAAAAGAAAACAGCAGAACATTTTCCTTTGGAGAATAACTAATACAATTATCAGAACTATGAAATTACAGTTTCATAAAGTTTATTGAAACCAGATGCAAAAGCTCCTTGCTTTTGCTTCTTTAAATCTTCGTTAGATTCTTTAAAATGTGCTACTGACTCTGGTTTCCATTTCTGTGCTCTAATACAAGCTTGTATATTTTACCACTTGCATTTCTAAACTTTTTCAGAAAGCTGAATGAGTATCTAAGCCTGGCAACTCAGTCTGCTTTCACATTATTACCGTGCTCGAGTACATCTTCTAAACATGTCAGTTTTATCATTTCATCTTTATTGCCAGAGAGGCAGCATAACTAGAATAAAGATATCGCAAATTAGCCCAATAATGACACCTTATGCAAAGAAGTTAAGTTCCCAGCCATGTGCTTATTTCAATCATTGTATTGTAGCTAATGATTTTGGACATCCATATTTCCTTGATTTTTTTTCTTTTCAGGTAAGACACTTCTCCGTTCACATGCTCTTCAAATCCACTTTGGACTTTCTAGCTTCCTTCTTTCTACTGTCAACTATGTATGTTCTCTTCTGGGATTTCACCAGGGTTAGATTTCCACCTCTCAGATAACTTCTACTTGTCATAAAAACATAAACATTTAGCCCTTAGGCTTATCTTTACCACCATCCTACTCCAGTTTGTCAGACAAATACTCAGAGACCTCTACTAGCTTTGCAAGCACGCTCCACCTACGATATAATCAGCGTTTTTATTCCTTGACTTACGACTTCTGGTCTCCCTTCTTATGAAGGTTAGGTCTTCAAAAAGCTCCCTTGTTATCGTATCAATGTGTCTCACCTGCTGCTGACCTTCCTTAACCTTTATATAGATTGCTAATGTGCTATTTAGGAGGTCAGCTAACGCTACCCGCTACAGAATTTTTCTAAGGTTAAACACACGTTTCAAGGGATAGTTTTGTCACTTACTGGAAGTATCTATTCCAAAGCAGGGCATTTACACGGCCGCTTTAGGCGAAGGTAAACTAGTTCCCTTTCAACTACCACCTCCAGGCAATACTGGCGGGTTTGTTTTTTTTCTGTTGTCGCCCCCCGCCACACAGCCCTCCACCTTGGATGCTTCCTTACAACGTATTGTTGATACCTACAGGAATGCCACACCACAGGCTCTGGCATCAAACTAAAATTTCCACACTTCTATCATCCGCTAATTAATACGGCTTTTGTGAGCCATCGCAGTTTGTTCTCAGGAGGAAACCATTATAATCCTGGTAGTCATTAATACTAAAAAGCAATGAACGTGCCATGGCATTTGTGCTACTAGAGAGCTGTAAAAGAGCTGGAAAACAGCCAGGGAAGTACTAGTGGGACACGGAGCGGAGTGAGAAATCAAGTGATTGCTCAAATTTAAACCTCCAGCTTCATTCACCACACTGTTGGTTGAGGACTTTGCTAATGAGAACTGGCTGTTAGGATGGAAAGATGGTACAGCCCAAGACAATGAAAAAAGCTGCAGAGTTTCATGGTGATAAAACACCATTTTCTTGGAAAAGGGGATTTGCAAGGCCGGGTCTGATGAAGTACAACTTGCTTGTTATCCTTTCCTCAAGTATCAATCAAGCCTGAAGTTCAAGGGTAAGCAGCTCTTTTCTCCAAGGTACTACAAGACCTAAATGATCATAATAGAAAGAAATCTAATACTAAAGCACAGCTGCTAGGACACAGGAATCTTTAGAAATAGGCCTTCCCTCACTTGGAGAAATGGTTTGTTGTCCCCAGACCATTACAGACGTCAACAGGGTCACAATTTCTCCTGTAGT
Source organism: Baryphthengus martii (assembly GCA_013396935.1). Lineage (NCBI taxonomy): Eukaryota > Metazoa > Chordata > Aves > Coraciiformes > Momotidae > Baryphthengus > Baryphthengus martii. The sequence goes on from VWZK01005919.1 coordinate 165,781, forward strand.
TCTGAGAAATTCTCTAGTGCTCAAGTTTTAAGAGTTTTGTTTAGCTCTTGGGAAGAGACGTAACTATCAGGCTGACGACAAACTGCATATATGAGAGACTGACAAATGCTAGAGGCTAATAAGAAATGCCTGTTAATGCTAAAATGTTTGTCGAGCTTTGCAGAACAACTGAAGCAAAGGAGAGTTCATTGATTTGGGGAGAAAACCATAAACGTGGAGGAATGCAGCTGTACCGCTAAGCATTATATGGTCCAGAGAGAGATCCTGATGTTAAAATGAATCCTGCAAGACAAAGACAACTGCAGTTGCCTTTGAGGCAGCAGTGAGCGTATAGCCACAATATTCTTCAGCAGAGTATTTATTCATTATCTGTCCCTTCTTGTCAGGTCAGTCCTTCAGTAGCGCCTCTCTTCTTCGCCCCACAGAAAGGAAGCCTTTCTGCCATTGTTTTCTGCCTCTAGTAGGATAATACTGCCAAGTCCCTAAGCCTGTTCTCTTTCCCCCTCAAATCTACCAGGTTTCTGCCTGAGAGATGCAGTCTTATCTGAAGAGCACAGAAACACCACAAATAGTTATTCTATTTTAATCTTCATATCAACAATACTATGGGTTTTGCAGAAGTTCTCATGAGCTTCGCAGCTGAGTATAGGCCATAAACAAGCTAATCTAAATGTCAGCTTTGGGATGGGCTCAGAAACGTGTGCGCACCAAGCAGCGGGCACTAACAACTGCACATGTGTACCTACTAACTGTTCTTAAATTAGACAATACTCACTTAAAGTAATCCCACACATGTGAAGAAAGCTGCATTCCTGGTAGGTGTAGAAAACTCAGGAAGCCCTTAAACAACAAACATGGATGCAGGGAGAGTATTCTGAGAAACTCTTACAGCTTCTGCAGACCTCTGAAGTCAGCCAGGGCCAAGGACAAGGTACAGCGCTGATAGATTGCTGGACAAAACAGAATTTTCAGCTTACATGTGATGATAGTCTCACACACAACTCACTTTGATGTTTATAAAGTACTCTGATAAAGAGATAACATAATGCAGCTTCTTTCAGCATCATCATCTCACACTGGCCAGAAAAATTTCCACCAGTGTTCCCAGATCTTACACATTAGTCCTGAAAAAACCTTAAGGCTGTGACTTGGAAGTAATGTCAGAAGTTGTTTTTTCTCCAGTCCTGTACCATCCAAACCAGACTGGAAATCAACAAAGTCACCTCCCAAGAGCGCACAGCCGTTCCTCAATGGTGGCACATGGTCCAACTGAACCTGTATAATGCCCTAGGAAGGCTGAGCTTTGACAGGAGGCCTCAGATGTCCTGCTATGGCTCATCTGTGCCTGGAGAGTAGCATCCTGAGTTCCTTTTTTCCATTCCCCGTGGTATTTCGTAATCTCTTTCAGATTGGCAGTATTACTGAAAGAAGACTGAATTCCTTGTCTCCCCAGACGTACAGTGTTTTCCTGCTTTCCACGTAGGATCAGAGGTGATGAGGTCTGGTTAAAGGTCTGGTTAAAACTGGCATTACCAGCCGAAATACAAGAGCACGCTTGGGTGAGCTGACACACCAGCACAACGCTCAAAGATATGAAGTCTCACCATGGAAAAACTAACAAAATAGGAACAGTTAAACCAAATCCGTACTCTTAATATTAAGAGATAATTAATTCCAAGGTAAACTTAATTCACTCCTTAAATGAGTAACTGAAAAGCAGACGTGGATAAGGTATGTAGACCTTAAAGTCATATTAATCTAAAGTGACTGTAGACAAGAGGAGTCTATTCCACAGTAGACTTATTTGCCATGAAGTTGGTACAATAATTACCTCTTCTACTTACTTCCTCAGAGTTTAACTGTTGTTTGAGAATTTTGTCTCCAAGCCACTGGAGGCAACCTTCAACAAATCAGTCAATTTGATGGCCAGAAAGAGGTGTAGAACTTCCACCATACAAAAACCCAAAAACAAACAACAACAACAAAAAAAAACAAACCACAAAAAAAACCCAAAAGAACAAAAAAAAACAAAAACAAAAAAGCACTGAAATAGTAGACCAGGTTCTAAGGTTTCCTAGATATGCTTCTATTCTCCAATAGTTTGTTGCTAAGTTAAAAATACTGTATTTTACTAACAGGTGATAGATTAATGCCTTTAGATGTGAATGTTTTGGATCAGTCCCTAAGGGCAGCAGGAAAGTGATGATCTACTTACATGTCACATCTACACAAATAAGTTCAACCTGCATTCAGGTGGTAACTACTTGACTGATTCAGAACAGCAGTTAAATTTCTTACTCATAAAGGAAAGGGTGTGAAGAGATATGATCACTCAGACCTGCAGAATAGATGAAAAGTGTTACCTCTGAGTAGCTGATACAGCTTTATGGCAGAAGCAGCCTTGTAACATTGATACAGCCACACACTTGATACCTTTACTGACAAAGATTTAGTAACATATAGTGTGTGAATAAACTCCACCCATCCAGCATTTAAGGCACGACCAACATTAGACGTCAGAACTTGTTAGTTTCCATAAGAAGACACCACATGAATTATCTTTCTGCACTGAAACACCAGTTAATAAATCTCAAGCACAGCATCAATTATTACATTTTAAATGAAATAGTGTTTGACAGTACTTCACATCACATTTATCACCTACTTTTAATACTGTAGAAACTACATATCAGGACACTACCTAAAAGCCACATCAAACACCATAACTTCTGATCAACAGTACACAAACTTGCTTGACATCAAACATTAAACACAAGAAAAATCAGTCACAGAAGCATAGAATGGTTTAGGTTGGAACTAGATGATCTTTCGAGGTCCCTTCCAATCCCTAACATTCTGTGATTCTGTGACCTTAAAGATCATTTAGTTCCAACCCTCCTGCCACCATATTAACAGAACACTCTGCTTCACTACCCTCTTCATTAGGAACATAGATAATCCTGAGCTTGAAAGTCTGTCAAACTCCTTGTCATTAGATACGGTTGGCTTTTGCTTGCAATATTCAACAGCTACAAGGCTTCAGATATGTGTCTCCCGGACAGATACTTAACAGCAGTTCAAGTCAATGTTAACTGTTAATTTCATTAAAGAATGGTACAAACCCTTAAGCTTAATGCTGTAGAGTTTTCCAGAGATATAGGAACGACAAAAACCCCTGACATAACCTACTGAAACAAATGACTTCGGCATCCAAATTCATTTGACAAAGATGTTAGGTGTCTAGAAGATTTAGAAAAAATACAGCAGCTTATAAAACTTAACTTCCTGCATGGTAGCTCCAAAGACTATTTTTTTTTTATTGAGTTCTACAGTGCAGTATCTCTACCAAAAAAAACCACCCAACTATAAATGGCTTGCATAGATTTTTCACAAGCTACCTGCCGTTAACCTCAGTTCTCATTATAAAGATGCGAAAGCTGAAGAGGAGAAAAGATTTGCAGCTATGGACCTGCTACCAGGCATCTGCCCCTCGTCATGTCTGTGTTTACACAGCTTAAACCCCAGCCAACATATGAAGACTGTTTTAGTATCAAACTCCAAACAAAAGCAACACATTCGTGCTGTAATTAAGCAACAAACTTCTATGGTAGGTCAATCTGATGATTGTCAAGAGTCAAAGGAGACAGGGAAGGCTGAGCTGTGGTGTGGATACAGAAGAGTGCCTCAGACTGGAAATCCACACGCACCAAAACACACTCGCTGCTTTTGAGATCACCTTTAGCACAAACGTCACCAACAAGATTTTGATGCAAGCTCACTATTCTGCTGAAAGAATATGTAAAGCATGCACACTTGTTACCATTTCAATCAAAAACAAATCCAAGCGCATACTGCTAAGAAAAACCTGCAAAAATTGAGGAGTTAAGACAGCCTAGAGACAGTTTGGAAGATGCCATTCACCTCCAGGAGAGGTTCCCTCATTCACGCACTGGGGAACCTGGCAAACCAACAAGTGTTTTGCGTAGTCATGTGTAAAATTAGATCTCTGTTGTGCAAGCTAACGTTCTACTAATATTTTCATTCACAAGAGACTAAGTGCTTAATTAACATCTATATCTATTCTCAAGCTATTTACCGATACAAAGGAGGTGGTGATTTGATATCATGGTTCCTTAAACACAGCCCTAAATACAGACATAGTTCCTGCTCCCTGCTATCACACATATTTACTACTTAAATTTGCAACTGCTCTTCTGTGGCAAGTAAAACTCTCAGTAAAAAAAAGACAGCGTGTGTTTGCTAGAACAGGGAGAACAAGTATTGGTTTCCTGGGATGATTTGTTCCAGTTTGCACAGTTTTGCCTTCAGAAGCAAGCAGAGGTAGAAGAGATACAGCACTGCGGCACGCTGTACGACGACCTGTATTGTTGCCTTAGTTTTGCATCTAAAAGTACAGTAATATGGGAGTAATGACAGCTCCCAGCCCCCAAAAGTTCCAGATGGACTCATCTATTGGGTTGCTTTTTAATAAAACCGACAAGAGTTTATACTGTGTGTTTATACTGTCACTGTCTTGACAGACACTCAACTTTATTTTTTCCTTCCAAAGGAGTTTATGACTGTCATAACTGTGACCCAAGTCACAACACTGTATGTAAAGCAAGAATAACCATTCTCTCAAACGGAAGAAAATTATTCTTCACAGAATAAAATCTTCACCAGATAACCACAGGTCTTCTTATTTTGAATAGTTATGACTTTCAAACGAACCACGAGCCAGAAAAGTTATTTTATTTTACAGCCTTCCTAAGAATCAGACTATTTCCACAGCTACCAGTTTATCCTGCCGTTCAACGGGCAAAATCAACACCACACATTCTTATTTTCCTATTCAAGCATGATTTACACCACTCACCAAATCCCAAATAACATTTTAAATCGGTCTGCACATTTTAAGACAAGGTCATACCTGTGCACACACAGTTAAAACACCAACCCTGCTATAAATATAGGCTAATTTGATATCTAAACTAGTCAGACTCTAACGGAAAACCATTCCTACTTGAGCACTGCTGTAATTACTATTTGTCCTGAAATTCTCAGATAGAGAGGTAATATGGCAAAGTTCAAGTGCTGTCTGAGTACTAACCAAAAAAAAAAAA
>VWZK01005919.1:180300-191431 GCA_013396935.1 Baryphthengus martii
ACTAAATGTATCTAACCTTTTTAAATGTACAAGCTGGTGAGGGACTTCTTAGGATGTCAGGTAATGATAGGACTAGGGGGAATGGATCCAAACTAGAGGGGAGTAGATTTAAATTAGACATTAGAAGAAGTTCTTCACCATGAGGGTGGTGAGACACTGGAACAGGTTGCCCTGAGAGGTGGTGGAAGCCCCATCCATCGAGGTTTTGAAGGCCAGGTTAGATGGGGCTCTGAGCAACCTGATCTAGTGGGAGGTGTCCCTGCCCATGGCACGGGGGTTGAAGCTGGATGGTCTTTGAGGTCCCTTCCAACCCTGACAATTCTATAATTCTATGATTCTACTTCATTTAAGGTCCAATTATAAAAAATGAAGCTTTCACTGGATCTTTGGAGGGGGAGATTTTGTGGTTTGTTGCATTTGTTTGACAACATTGTTTTCCTAGTTTCTATGCACATGCGACCAGAGAAGCAGAGCAGATTTGGTAGCTGAGAAGTTCCCAGCTAGTTCTCAGCTCAATCACATTTTGATATTCATTCCGAGCACTCAAAAACTTTGGTTTCAAATTATAACAACCTACTAGCATTTAGGAGGTCATGACTTCCTTTTGAAGTTTCTAACAAGGGGCTTCTTCAGGTGACAGGTAAAAGCTTTAGATCCATAGAAGTCCTTAGAGGAGTCCTCCAACTGAAACAAGAAAAATGTGTCTTAAATTAAAATTGAAGGGAAAAAAAATAGCTGAGTAATTTGGAGAGGTAGATTTTCTGGCATCCTGTGTATATGTCTCTTATGAGAAAAAGCTGAGAGACCTGAGGCTGTTTAGCCTGGAAAAAGGAAGACTGAGAGGGGATCTGATCAATAGGTAAAGGGTGGAGGTCAAGAGGATGGGGCCAGACTCTTTTCAGTGGTGCCCAGTGACAGGACAAGGGGCATTGGGCGCAAACGGGAACCGAGGAGGTTCTGTCTGGACAGGAGGAAAAACTACTTTCTTTTGATGGTGCCAGAGCCTGGTCCAGGCTGCCCAGAGAGCTCATGGAGTCTCCTTCTCTGGAGAGATTCCAAACCCACCTGGACATAATCCTGTGCAACTTGCCCTGGGTGACCCTGCTTTAGCAGGGGCATTTGACAAAATGATCTCCTGAGGACCCTTTGTGATTCTGCGGTTTCATCAGGAAGTGAAAAAATATCTAGGTTTTGCCTTATATGGATCGCTTGTAGAGCTCCTACTTTAGGTCAGTCCTGTTGCCCTTACAGCTTATAGCAATTTAGGTGACTTAGTTTGAAAATGAATAGCCAGCAACAAAGGTGTGAATAGAGCTAATCTTTTCTAGACTGCATCTCCAACTCTAGAAGTATAAAAATAGTTAATCTGATCAGCACTGGAAATAGTAGGATCCACCAGACGCATTTTCTACATGTTTCTGTACGGTAGGCTGCCATGTGCCTGCTTTCTTTCAGCATATTTTTCCTGGAGGTAGGTGGATCTGAAGTTCAGGAAAGAAGCAGAGCTGGTCATGTCCCACATTCTGGCTGGAAGTAAATTGCTTCCTTTCCTTCTCTGCTATCGGGCTGCTGTCTAGTACGTAATTCTTTCATCAGGGAAAATTGTGTAACTGGCTCTGCAAGGTTCCGTAGCTAAGCACTAATAGTTCTTCTGACCTTCACCCTTGGGGATGAAAGGCAGCCTCCCTGCCTGGCTGCGGTTCAGTGCCATCTGCTAACGGGAGAAAAGAAGTAGGAATCCTGAAAGGAAGGCCAGAGAACAAAACAGGACAGAAATTCTGCTGCCCTTCCTCTTTCAACTGTCAGATCTGCAACGATTCAGTTATCCTGTCATGTTACATGTTTTCTTTAATGACATTAGTTTCCTACAGAACATGTGGAAGCCACTGCCTCAGTGTCTCATGTAACCAAAGAAAATCCTTTTGTTCCATGGCTTTAATGTCTCAGGAGAACTTATCATGTGACAGCAAACCTTCCCCAGCAATCTAATTATTGTGATTGCAGTAAAGCATACTGGTTCTTTTTGTCTTTTGAGTCTACTTTAAAACCCCCAGAGGAAAAGCATGATCTAGCCTGTCATAAACACGTACCTGTGGCAGTTTGATCTGAGAAATCTCTGCCTGTTGAAGTGACCTCTGCGTTCCAGGTGTGGATATCGAGTGTAAATGGATGAAAGAGGATACAGCTTTTGGCCCTGGCAGCAAAAAGGGCCAACTGTGGCCTGAGCTGCATCAAGCACAGCATAGCTGGCCAGTCAAGGAAGGTGATTGTCCCACTTGACGCTGCACTGGTGCAGCCCCACTTCCAGTACTGTGTGCAATTCTGGGTGCCTCAATATAAGAGGGACATGAGACTATTAGAGTGTGGCTGGAGGAGGGTGACCAAAATGGTCAAAGATCTCAAGGGCAAGACTTATGAGGAATGACTGAGGTGTCTTGGTTTGTTCAGCTTGGAGAAGAGAAGATTGAGGGGTAACCTCATCGCTGAGGGGTGACCTCAGTGAGGGTCTGTAGCTTTCTCATGGAGGGCAGCGGAAGGGAATGTGCTGATCTTCTCTTTCTGGTGACCGGCAACAGGACACAAGGAAACAGAGTGAAGCTTCGTCAGGGGAAGTTCAGATTGGACATTAGGAAAAGGTTCTTCACTGAGCGGGTGATCAGTCACTGGAACATAGGGAGTTGGACTCAGTGATCCTTACGGGTTCCTTCCAACTTGAAATATTCTATGATTCCATGAACTTGATGAACCATCTCTGTTGCTGAAGTTCCAGATCCCAGTCAGGCTAAAGTCTTCCTGGTGGGATAAGTTTAATCCACTCACGGGAAGTGACACTCTACCATGGAAGGTTTCTGTCACCTGCAACTTTAGGAGCTCATCTGTTTGTTTCAGCTTGAAAAGTCTTGCTTGCTCTGTTCTGCAAACTGAGGCATTGACAGGGCTGAGGAGAGAACTCTCAACACCTTGTGTGAGGCTGGAGCATCGACTGCTGGAGACTTGGTTGGGGGATAAAATAGGAGAGGACTCAAGGACATCAAAGAGAAAAGTAATGGAACAAGCGACATTAATTGTTAAGCTGGTGCTTTGACCTTTATTCATTGAAAGAATGTAGTATTTCCTGGAAGGATAAGGGATAAACCATAAAAATAACATTCTCCAGAAGGCCGCCATAGCATTACCCACTTCAGGTGAGAAACTCATCTCAGTCCTCTAAAAGAACTTAAGAATCCTATGAAAAAAAAAATTTTAGCAGAGGAGGGAACTGTATTTATGTTTTAAAAAAAAATGCACACCAGCACAGGGCCAAATTCTAGCCACAGTATCTGACTCTTGGCCATATAGAGATACATAGAAATCGAATCCAGGAGGAGAATTAGTTTAGTGTAGAATTCCGAGTGCGATATAATAGTGTTTTATATGAACATTACAGGTGTATCAGTGGATTCATTCGTTTAAAGTGTACTAGTAGTAAATGGGTGCACTTCTTTAAAAACTCAATCAACATGCTGTTAAAGCTTTTTTTTTTTTTTTTTTTTTTTCTTCTTTGAGGAATCTGGTTTCAAATATTCCTTTCTCAAAATTAAGGATAGTGCGGAAATTGAAACTGTTAACTGAAATGAAGCTAACCAATATGTTTTGGTCCTTTTTGGTGCATGAGATTTGAAAAGGAAACGAGAAAATAATGTAATCAATTTAATTATTTGAGGAGCTCTTTAATTAACGTGAGTGTACTTTGTCTTGCCACAGCCATTATTACAAAAAGCGTTTGTTTATTTGAAAACAAACAGTAATATGTTGCAATTTATTAATTTCACCTGAACTATTTATAAAATGCTAGTTGTTAGACAGAAATGTTTTGGAAATGTGTAACACGTCTTTATTTTTAACTGTTTAATAAAGAAGAATAATATTGCCATTGATTGATTAACTATCATAGTTCATCTGCATATAAAATACCTTCTTTAGTTCCATGTGTATGCAGAAAAGAGGGTTGTGTGACATTTTGGTACTGCTAATTTACGCTGCTACTCTGCGGACGGTTTCAAAGCGCACAGACGAAGCTTTCCCGGTGGTTGCTGTCAGTACACAGACTGTTCTTTTCCTCCCCTGACACTCAGCATTCTCCAGGAGTGCAACCAGCTGACCTTGAAGAAGTTGTCAAGAAGGGTGTTAAAACTGTGGTGATCGGTCGTGGCATGAGTGAGGCTTTGCAGGTAGCGTTTTGTTCCATGAGAAACATAAACTAGAACTGTTTGTTTTCCCTTTCCCCCTGATTGTGGAGGCGGGGTGGGGGGAATGAAATCTATGATGCTTTACTAAGAGGGAGAAAAAATTCAGGATGTTGAATTAGCAGGACTTAGCTCCTGCCAGGAGTCCCTTTCTTCCTGAACGAAACGTCGTCTGAGCTCCTCTGTATTAGCGTCAGTGTTAAGCAGCAAACGGGTTTACATTCTGCTACAGGAGTGATTTAAACAAGGAGAATTTTTTACATTGTCGTTAGTCCCCCTCTCTTAGAATAGGTTATGAACCAGCTCTATAGCCTGCTGTAAATACTTTGATAATGAGGCATTTTTGTTACTGATGTTGGCAGGATGTCATTTCAGCAGATAAATTAGCTGCGGAAAGCTCAGAACTGCTGAGCTTTGCTTTGTGAGGAGCAAGTCTTTAGCTTTTTTGGTGAGGCGAGTAACACCTTATTTAGATTAATTGCCTTTAGCTCCAGTTCTGTTTATTTTTGTAGAAAAGGGCTGCATTTTAAACTGTATTAAGGAGAGATGGGAGGGATGTGTTTAAAAGTAACTTTAGTGAAGAGGAAAAAAATTAAATCAATCTGAGAAATATCTGAGCATATTACAAATTTGGGTGCTATCAGTTACTAGCAGCTGGCATCAGGGCTTGTTCTTCTTCAACCCTTAGTGTGAGGGGGAAAAAGAATCTAACATTCTTCCCATCTCCTTTACTCTCCCGAGGTTCCACCATCTACTGTGGATTACCTGGAGAAGAACGGGATTGATGTGTTGGTCTTGCAAACGGAGAAAGCTGTAAGAGAGTACAATGCCCTGGCTGCTCAGGGTGTCAGAGTGGGGGGAGTCTTCCACTCAACCTGCTGAAGCGTTACAGCTCATTCCGCCTCCCTTGGCTTCGGCCGAAACATGGACACTCCTCTGCGCTGAATCAAATTACACTCGGCAGAGTGTGGACTTACGTGCCAAGGCATTTGTGTGCTGACAAGCTAAAATGCGAGGACGGTCTATTAGTTCAGGGTTGAAACAAATTGAGTGCTCACAAAAGGGGGCTGTTAATGAAATAATTTAATTACAGAACCATTTCCATACGTTCTTGAGATCGACCTAATTTTCCTCAGAAGACTGTCCATATTCTGGTTACTTAACTTTTCACCTGTTGGCTAAAGGAACATACCAGGTTTTCAATACTTTTTATTAGGAAATGGCCCGGAATTACATTATTGGCTGTTGGAATGCAGCCATGAAATAGCTCGTGAGTACAACCAAGTAGGAGATACCAAGCAGTGGTAAGGAGCACTTTAGCACTACTGTATAAATGTCAAAAATAAAATAAATTAAAAAGCAAACCCAGAACATGGAGCTTTGCTTCCTGCTGGCAACTTCAGTCAGGATATCTGCCTGTGCAGATTTGTGATAATTCAAGAGCATCACATAATTTAGTATTTTGAAATTTTACACTGAATCTGGAAAAAGGAGGAAAAAAAATGTCATTAGGGAATAAACATAAAATTTGGGCCTTAAAGTATTTTTCTATTAATTGTCAGTTGTGAGGATTGAGTTGTGCAATACATATCTATTTAATAGTGCCTATGTACTTGAAATCATCAGAAAGATTTGTCACAAAACTGGAGTTTGCAAGATAAAATGTTGCTCTTCAGGAGACCAGTCTAAATTGTTCCTATCAAGGTGCTTCTAGAGCTGGGGATGGGTGTGAGAATTCTCACTGGTCATCATCTGATCATAGAATCATGAAGTGGTTTGGATTGGAAAGGACCTTCAAGATCATCTAGTTTCAATCCCCCTACTATGGGCAGGGACACCTTCCACTAGATTAGGTTGCTCAAAGCCCCATCCAGCCTGTCCTGATGTAAACCTTGTGCATATTATGACACTGAAAATTTTATTTAAATGTTGTCGCTGTTCTTGATGGGCTTCTATGAATATTAATGGTTACAAGTTACCTGCTGTAGATTTTATTTTTTTTTTTCCCCCACCAGGCTGACTGATTCTTGGTCTGTGCATCTGAAGCCTGTGTGTACTAATGAGAACACAAAGCTGACACTAGAAAAGCCCTGAGGCGCTCAGAGCTGTCCAAGTCGCAGCAGAGAGGCTTAGGATGGTATGAGAATGCAGCGACTTTCCCAAGACCTGAGAATAACCCTTCACCAAATACTATAGGTTTTTTTCTGTTTATTTACTCAACTAATCATTTACAACCCTTTACAATACAAGGTGGTGTAAAAGCAAAGGGAAAGTGAGTACTTGAAAGTTTTATCGCACCATCTCCTAATTACAGCAATATTTTCTATTAGTGTAGCTTTATGTGAGGCAACATCTTACCTAAGCAGCAAGAACTGCCTCGCCAGCTGCATCGGTGCTCTCTGACACAGCAGCTGGTACGATGCTTGTCAGAACTGCTGTGACATTTTTCTGAATAACTTCCATGGTGTGAAGTAGAAGGTGAAGCACTGGCCCAGAAGACTGCAGGCATCCCAAGGGGACACCAGCAGAACCAGTTCCTAACAATCTGCAGAGTGTAGAGACAGGTTGCATTACGCCTTATCGTACAGCAGAGGTGGTTTGACTCTCTTGATTAGAGTCGTGTATTTAGCAGGGCCTGTTGTGACATGACAAGGGGTGATGGTTTTAAACTAAAAGAAGGGATGTTTAGACTGGAGAGAAGGAAGAAATTTTCTACAATGAGGGTGGTGAAACACTGACCCAGTTTGCCCAGCGAGGTGGTTGATGCCCCATTCCTGGAAACATTCCAGGTGAGTTGGCCAGGACTCTGAGCAACCTGGTCTAGTTGCAGATGTCCCTGCTCCCTGCAGGGGGGTTGGACTGGACAACCTTTAAAGGTCCCTTCCAACTCAAGCCATTCAATGTTTCTGTGATTTGCATTATTTCATGACCTTTTAGGCCTTAAGGCCGCCTTAAATAGGAAGAGGCTTTGTAGGGCTGCTATTGGGAGGACAATACTAGTTTTTTAGCTACTGCAGTACGCCCATTACACTGTGAGGAGAAGTTGAGTAAACACCTTTCACTTCCAGGATTGGCTTTTTTTTTTTCCTTTTTTTTATATTTTTAGATTAATGTGGCACGTTAGTGATGAAGGCACATTCAACAAAACTGCTCAGCATTTGAGAAGATCACTGTGGGCTCTTCACACTGGTGCTACAGGGTTTGTCCTCCCAAAAAGGATGAGAGGAGCACAGCCCATTTAGCATTGCCAGGTGATTTTAGAGGTGCTTTGTGCTGCAGTCTCTTAATTGTTCCTTTCATCTGGCACCCAGTAGGATACAGAAGATTCCACTTCTGAAACAGGGAGCTGCAGTGTGCCAATAAATAGATTGCTTTTTAAAAGTAAACTCCTAAGTTCTGCTGCCATTGGTACACAATTTTGGTGTCGACAAGGAGATTACCTGCTGCAAGTCTTTTTCCATCCGTATCTTCTCCTGCTGCTCTCGTAACAGCTTCAGCTTTGTCAGCTCCCACAAAAGCGGCTGCTCCACTTGGGCTGCTCCAGCCCCTGAAAGCCCAATTTCCTTCTTGGTGCCTGAAACTGCTTTGCTATGTGGTGGAAACAGCTGGGACCAGTTCTTCGAAACATTCAACCAGAGCTCAAGATGGTATTTTTACTAAATCGCCACTTTCAGCTAGCGCCACAAATAATCTGTTAAAATTGCGGGCTCATCGCCCGAATCATGGGAACGCTCTTTTATAGGGCAGGATTTCTCACATACGCCACTTCTCTGCCTCCCACCAGGAAAACGATCCCCAGTAGGCAGTGAACTCCCACCCTGCCGCTCTCATTAGAGCAGAGCCGTGGCTGGGCTGGGCGCCAGGAAGATTCCGCCCCAGCTGCACTGCTGCCGAGCGCGTCGGGCCCTGGCCCTTATCTTTGTGAAGCAGCACGCGGGAGCTGGCAGCCAGGACAAACAGGCCGTAAAAAGGCTCAGACACACCGAGCGCAACATGAGCAGCATTTTTATGGGACATTTTTAAGCATTTATGCAAAGCTCAGCGTGCATCAGAAGAAACATGGGCAGCAGGTCGAGGGAGGGGATTCTGCCCCTCCACTCCGCTCTGGTGAGACCCCCCCTGCAGTGCTGGGTCCAGCTCTGGAGTCCTCAGCACAGGAGAGACAGGGACCTGTTGTAGCGGGGCCAGAGGAAGCCACAACAATGATGGGAGGCCTGGAACCCCTCTGCTGTGAGGCCAGGCTGAGAGAGTTGGGGTTGTTCAGTCTGGAGAAGAGAAGGCTCTGGGGAGACCTTCAGTACTTAAAGGAGCCTATAAGAAAGATGCGGACAGAATTTTAGCAGGGCCTGTTGTGACAGGACAAGGGGTGATAATTTGAAATGAAAGAAGGGGAGATTTAGACCAGATATAAGAAATGCTTTACACTGGGGTGATGAGACCCTGGCCCAGGCTGCCCAAAGAGGTGGTCGATGCCCCATCTCTGGAAGCACTCCAGGTTAGGTTGGCTGGGGCTCTGAGCAACCTGATCGAGTTGCAGATGACCCTGCTCATTGCACAGGGATTGGACTAGATGACCTTTAAAAGTCCTTCCAACCAAATCCTTCCATGATTCTATGATCTATAAAGTCTTCAAACACAATTTTGAAGTCCCACTGATCCTGCATTAGCAAATTGTAAGCTACAAAGACAGCCTGCTTCCCCGTGCCTAGTGCCTGCTACTAAGAATAAACTGGAAGATGAGCGTGAAGAAAGATGAAATTATTGATTGTATCTCTGACTTGGTCCAACTATTTGAGAACTCAGACAAGTAAGACAGAAATCCAGAGGAAACCCATCTCTGTGAGCTGGCAGCCAAGATGATGTCATATGGTCCTGATTTAAATGCATGCACTGTCCTCTTCCCAAGAACTTGCTTCGCACTTTTTGCAGTGAGTGTACCCACCCATTTAGTGTTTCTGTACTTTTGAAAATGAGATACGTGAAAGCCACAACAGGTTTGAATGAATATCTCATCATCTTCAACTTTGTGCCAAGTACTTCTATCCATTGCTTTCAGTGTTCTTATTGCAGTATTTACTTGTGAAGTTCTAAGAATTGGCCTAATGAATTTCAATGGCCTTCAGTAATCTGATGATGAATTTCCAATTAAAAGCGTTCAGAGCTGGGCTTCCCCCTCCCAGATGCCGCGTATAATGAAATCTGAAAAAATGGTAAATACACCACCACCTTTTCAAACCTCTAAGCTACACCCTTTTCATGTGAGTTCAGCCTTTTCCTCCTCTGCCAGCTTCTTGACCCTCTTCCCTTACGCTGAACTAGGAGGCAGAACACGGAGGTGAGGGGTGTTTGGACATTGTTAGGTTTTAGTCAGTTATTTGCCTTTGCTTCCAGATTGCTCCGTCTCCTTGGGGCTGCAGCTCATCAACTGGCACCATGGTCCTACACTTGCAAACATCTGAGGGAGCGGAACCACCCCATACTCGGCTGGTTGTGGCCTCTGTTGCCTCTTCCAAGAGAAATAAAAGATGCAAATTATCTTTGTGCCAGGAGTACAGCCCTTCTTTTTTTCTTTTCACTCTGAGATCAGTCATTTGTTGATACTGAAATGCAGAAATCCAACATTTAGCCAAAATTAAAGGAGAACCGGTGAACAGGTGGAGATGCTTCTGAGACGACACAAAGTCCTGGAGCTCCAGAGAGAACATGAACTCCAGTATTTCTAAGAGTAGAAAAGCCTAAATGTCTCAAACCTGGGTTGGGAGGAAAAAACATCTAGATTTAAACAACTACAAAATCTCAGAATACTTAACCTTTTATACAAATATACTTTCAGATTTCCCGTATGTTGGAACATTGTGTGAAAACGCATTTAAAAGAGAAAATATGCTAAAATAAATCAGAGATCAAGGTAAGCAGTAAAAAACCCCCAACAAACCAAACCAAACAAATAACCACAACAACAACAACAAAAAGAAAACCCCAAAATAAAATCAAACACATTATACAGCAATAAGGGAAAGGGCAGAGAACGGCAGCAAGAGAGTGGCAGGGTACAACATAACGTATTTATAAGGGATGTTTTATCGGACAAGGAACAACGGTTTTAAACTGAAGAAGGGTACATATAGATTAGATGTGTGGAAGAAATTATTCGCTCTGAGAGTGACAAGACACTGGCACAGGTTGTCCAGGGAAGTTGTGGATGCCCCCATCCCTGGCAGTGTTCGAGGCCAGGTTGGACGGGGCTTGGAGCAACCTGATCTAGTGGGAGGTGTCTCTGCACATGGCAGGGGGGTTGGAACTAGATGATCTTGTAAGGTCCCTTCCAATCCAAATCAATTTGCTTCTGTGTTCACTGGTCTGCTTACCCATACAACAGGGAAATCAAAGGTAAATTTGAATCTTGGAAAGAGGACAGTGTTAAGGAAACAGCATTTGATGTTGAATTTTAAGATCATCAGTGTCACAGAAACCGAAACTGTTCCAGTTCAGCTAAAATGATGATGAATTAGTCGTTTGTTTGAATACATGAAACCCAAGAAGAGGAGACCCTGTGATTTCTTCCATGATTGAAACGAGCAATCGGACGAAAAACTACAGGGCAATATCGAGAGGCCAAGTATGGAATACTCTCATTCAAAGACTGGAAATGTTTGTAGCAGTCTTAAATTTTCAAGTGGTTTTAGGCATCTTGAAATTACAGATGAAGAGCTTTTCTATAGCCCTTCAGTATTTGATTCTTGGTGGTAATACAGAAGGTGAGTGATCTTTGCCTAACATGTTATATGCAAGGATCTCAAGCACAGCATAAAGGGAGCAAATAGTAGAAATTTGTTCCATTGTTCAGAAAAAGATGCCAAGATTTTGCTACTGAAAATTAAAAATAAAAATAAAATAAAAATAAA
>VWZK01005921.1:0-20076 GCA_013396935.1 Baryphthengus martii
GGCGGTGGCGGAGCCCGCGGGTGTCGAGCGTCCGGGGACACCGGGGCGGTTCCCGAGGCTGAGGGCCCGCGGCGGGAGCGCGGAGCCACCTCGGCCTCTGGTGCCGGCCCCGAGTGACGCTGGGGGCTGCCTGCGCCGGGGGATGTCATCTGCTGAGGGAGAGTCAGAGGGAGTCAAAAGGCAGAAAGTGACGTTTTTTCATATTTCACGTGGAACTTTGTCGGCAAAAGAAGTTGGGGAGGGGGGTGTCAGATTGTCTTGCTTGCATAGGTCAAAAGTGTTTTTCGGAGATAAAAAATTCGTGATAATTTAAAGTTTAGGGGATTTTATGTCTTTAGGCCATTATACTGTTCTTTTGCTTTGTAAGGACACGAAGCAAGACAGAGTTAACTCTTATCTGAAGACATTTTTACATATATCTGAACCGCAAGGTTTGTTATGCTGTCAAAGAAGGGCATCAGATGATTCTGACACAATTTGTTCTCAGCTTGCCTGTTTTGTCTGTCTCATCGATATTTTACCCTCTCTGCACTTAACAAGTACTTGTCTGGTATCTTTCTTGGAGTTGAAGTTAATCTAATGGCTTTCCTGTTGCTTTGCTGGGAATCCACAATGAATCTGAAGTGAACAGCTGTCTTGTTCACTGTTCATAACCTTTCCTCTTTCTACTTTTATGGTTTTGCCACTACTGCTAACTTAATAATGTCCACAATGTATATTTTTTCCCTTTAGGAAAGCGCTAAAAGGATTAGATTACTGAATTCATCATCAAAAGACAATACCACTGCTTTCTATGGAATAAATCAGTTTTCTCATCTGTTTCCTGAAGAGTTCAAAGGTACATTTTCTGGCTGCTGCTAGTGCCTTTTCTGTTGTTTTTCGTACTCTTTTCCAGAACCTTGTGTCTTTCACGTTTGCAGATTCTTCCAGTGCTGATAGTCAGCTAGTTTACAGTGTCTGGTACTAAACTGTAAGTACTTCAGAAGGATACAACAATCCTCTTCATGTTCCTCCAGTCTTGCAAGGTTGAATTGCCCAGAGCCCGAGTATGAATTAGTACACAGGCTGTTCCATCTTTCCTTCTTTCCTTCTTCTCACTGGGCCTTAAAGCCCTCTTCAGTTGCAGCACTTTAAAAATTGCGAAATATACAAGGTTCTCAAGTACTCCTGAATTCCTACTCCCTACTCCAGGACAAAATTGACTATAATCCAAATAATGCTTGGAGGTCTGTGAGTGTGCAACGATAACTGTTACTTTCAGGAGCATTATGACATGATTCATTTCGTTTACTAAGAAAGTTTGTCTGATAACCTTCCCTTCTTGCTGTTCGTGTCTGCTGTTCTATGTTCTATTCATTGGGGGATTTCACACCATTTTTAATTTTAAATAATTAAGGAGCTTTTTCAGTGAAAAATTAGCAATTTGTGTGTGTTTCAGAATCTTTACGTCATTTTTTCCCTTTTACCTGACTAAAATAAAGTAACATTTTTCCAGGAAGTAAAATGTGAAAATTTTCAAACAAAACTTGTTTTATGGAATGATTATTGATCAGCTTTAATAAATCTTCACACTTTGTACCTACATTCCCTACATGAAATATTTTTGTTCCTCCTAGAACTGTAGGAATGTTTGCATTCATTCTGGAATATACTGATTGTTTTAAAATCCTTGAATTTTGTATGAATTTGAGAGTGAGATGTAATCTCATGATGGTAACTACAGATCCAAGTTACCTCTATGGCTTCTAGTAAAAGTGGGTTTTTTTTTAGTTAGTAGATTTATAGATGTTTGTATTCTGTGTTTAGCCATTTACTTAAGAAGCATACCTCACAAACTTCCCAGATACATAAAAGTGCCAAAGGGAGAGGAAAAACCTTTGCCAAAGAAGTTCGACTGGAGGGACAAGAAGGTCATTGCAGAAGTGAGAAATCAGCAAACAGTAAGTCCTGGTGTTTTCCTTTCCTGCTTCACAAGCACTGCTCAGAGGCAGTTCCAGCAGGTACATCGTAGAACCCAGTGAAAGTTTGGGAAGGAACCAGCACTGCCTCGAGACTCCTTGGAGCGCTGGCAGCGAGTGTGGCTGGTTGAACATAAACAAAGTCGTGTGGCATTTTATGACAAATGGGATTAGGCTTAAAAGCATAAGGTATAAAAGTTGTGCGTTTAGAAATTGTGCAGTTACATACTGTGTGTAGTACAATTTTAGATCTAATTAACTGAAACGGCAAATATTTTGCACCATGTGTATTTTGTATTTTTCTGAGGAATCTGAGCCAAGTTCAGTACCTGACTTCATCCCCCCCATTTCACCTGGATGAGTATAGATTCCTTACTGTTGTTTATTCTCATGACTGAATGTTCTTGGCTGGTCAACGCTCGTGTCTTTACCACTGATCTCCTCAGGGGATGGATTCATGGTGGGAAGGTAACCATACCCCACATGATTAGACTTTATAGTCACTGGTAAGAAACAAACAAGCTGTTAAATCCCTAATGTCTTTCCTTTCTTTGCTTCTCAGAGTGTAACCTGGCCCTTGGCCTAGGAAAAAATTCTGCTTCCTATTTTAAATGCCACAGATGAAAGATCCTAGAATTGCAGTATAGATTCTGTTACTAAGAAGTTTTCTGTAATGTTTAATTTCAGTTTAGCTGTGTTTTAAACTGTAATATATTTCTATACAGTTCTTCATACTGTAGAACATTGTAGACATTCCTCTGAAGTGCATCCTTTTCAAAAACTTACTAACTAATGTGGTTAAAAAAAATTTCATTCTGAGCCCCAGTCCTTCTTTAAGAAAATAGATCTCTCACAGTGAAAAGCTTCCTCAGACCGATCTTAAAGGGCAAAAATTAATCAGGAAAGAATCCTTAAATTAAGACAACCACAATGCAGGAATCCTTAAAATCTTGACACCCATAATGCATTCTTTTTTTCAGAGAACAGGACAGGGTGGGGAAAGCAGTTCAATATTTTAAATAGCTGCTTAAATTTCTTTATTATTGCCTTAAAATTGAAGTTCAGTAAGGATGTAATTTATTGTGAAGAATATTAGAAGACCTTTTCGACTTTTTTTTATTTCCTTTCCTTTCATATCCAGCTTAAAAACCAAAACTGACTTTTTCTTTCTCCTCTCTTTCCCTTCTCTTTGTACCAGTGTGGAGGCTGCTGGGCTTTCAGCATTGTGGGTGGTATAGAGTCTGCCTATGCAATTAAAGGACATAACCTGGAAGAGCTCAGCGTGCAGCAGGTTATTGACTGCTCATACAATAATTACGGCTGCAGCGGGGGATCCACTGTCAGTGCTTTGAGCTGGCTGAACCAGGTTTGAAACAAAAAACAAAAACATTTTAATAAATCTTGAACCCTTCCTTAGCTTTCATAGTAACGTTCTTTTTTACTGAGAAAAAGCGATGGAGAAGGTATAATATACAGCTCATCTGATTATTTTTTTTATTATTTATACGTGTGTACGTATGTATATAAGAATATACATCTGTGTGTGCTAATAGTGTATGTCAGCAGAAACATTTTAATATCTTTGAAATGAAAAGTACCCTCTCGGATGACAGTTTGAGTTACAAGAATAGAAAAAGAATTCCTTTGTTTCTTGAAGTTTGATTAAAAAACTGATTGTCCTTTTCAAGAAACTCTGTAATCCTACTCCTGAAGATTCTTATAACCCTGGCTAATAATAGTCTAGGTAACTTGTTTAAGTTTATATAAATTATATAGTCATTCCTTGAATGAATGCATAGCTTTCATGTCTTGAAATTAATGAGATTGCTCATGAGCCTCGTTTAAACCAGAGATACCTTTTAAATTTTGTTCATTATTTAAAGACTTCCGAATCCCTTCTGAAGCTTTCTCCATGAACAGGAAGACTAGAGACAGTTAATACCTTATTTCCCAACATGACATTTTTCCTTCTAATCTCACCAAGAACACACTGACTTCTGAGCGAGTTCTGTGGTCATTTTCAGTGTGTTTGGAGCTGCGTAGTGTTGAAGTCAAACGCACGCACACATTATGTTCTCGGTCATTTCTCTTCTTGCAGACAAAAGTAAAACTCGTGAGAGATTCAGAATACGCTTTTAAAGCTCACACAGGACTCTGCCATTATTTTGGTCGCTCCGATTTTGGAGTTTCAATAACAGGATTTGCTGCATATGACTTCAGGTAGGGAGCTATCGATTCTTTGTGTTTGCTGTACTTTTCCTACAGTGTTCGGTAACTGGAGCCAATAGTGCATTGACCAGCCAAAGGTTATCAGGTTGATTGCATCAGTTCTGTAGCTGTGTACTGGGTAAGAATTAATACGTAACATTTCTGAGAGCTAAGGCTTGTCACAATGATGCCACCTCAACCCTACCCTCACTAAACCTCTTCAAGTTAGAAAGCTTAAGTCCGTGTCTTGAAGTGCGGTCTTTTAAATTGGCCGTGTTTAAACTGGAACTTCGGGGCAGTTACAATTTTAATATATGCTAAGTGAACATAACCCTGCTTACAGATCAGAAATAGTCAGTTTTACCCATAGTAATTAGACTTTGGAAGTTTTCAGTTAGTTTAAAATTAATCCATTTCCATGCCCAACCACACCCTCCTCCAGTCCATGATTTTACAAACAGCATCGTCGACTGGTAGCTTTTTAGATGTCTGTATCAAGAAGGTTTTTTTTTAATTTTTATCAGTACAATAGAGCTGCATACTGAACTTAAAGACAAGAAATATAATTTCAGCTAGGAATTAACAAGTAGATTACCACCTCTCAAGTTGCTTTAGTGTGTTAGCTTAAGTAACTGGGTGTTATCACTCGCTTCTTTCACAGCGGTCAGGAAGAAGAAATGATGAGGATGCTCGTGAACTCGGGCCCTTTGGCAGTCACAGTAGATGCAGTCAGCTGGCAGGATTACCTTGGTGGGATCATACAATATCACTGCTCCAGTGGAAGAGCAAATCATGCTGTTCTTATCACAGGTTTTGACAGAACAGGTGCGTTTCCATCAGCTGAACTTCAGCCCAGCAGGTTTTGTGTGTTTTTTCTCTTGCAACTTGCCTCCTGTGGGACAAGTGATTAAAATCCAGAACTGGGTATTCTGTTGCAAATAGAGTTGCATGGTTTGATGTCACATCAGATCTGGAAGAACAACCTGATCCCGGGAGAAAAACTCTTCTTGGCTGTGCTTCTTCAGTTCTGTGGTACTTCATGTCCTTGCAAAGTCAAGAACATGACTCTGTCTTTACACTGGCAGAGGATACATCCAGTCTGTTCAACACTAGAATATTAGTTTGCCCTCTGGGTGAACAACAGTAGATTTCACTGTACTGTATCATCAAACCATCAGAAACTACATTAAAATAGTAGTTAACTCTGTAGAGTGTTAGAATCTTGGGGTTTTTTATGCTTCCCAATCTCATGTTGTCTCTTGTTTATGAAAATATCTCTTCCAGGTCGTATCCCTTACTGGATTGTACAGAACTCTTGGGGGCCTAGCTGGGGAATAGACGGCTACGTTCGTGTTAAGATGGGCGGCAATGTCTGTGGTAAGTCTGGCAAAAAGTTGGTGAAGTGGTAAAGGCCTGATGCTGGGATATGTTTTTCCATTTAAGTAAAGCGATATATTGGGATCCTCAGAGAAGAAGTACAAATCATTGCTATGTTTTAAAAGAAGTTAGATGTGTCCAGGTTGAAAAACAGAGGAGTTGCTAGCTGAGCAATTATTAAAGCACTGTATGAATATGAATTCTAGGAACTTATTTCTGTCAAGTCTCTAGTATTTATTAATTATTTTTCTTTGTTTCACTTGTAGGTATAGCAGATACAGTTTCATCAGTGTTTGTTTGACACTTCCTGGCCAAAGACCACAAGTAGAATTCGGGGGATACGCTGCATATGAAGATTTACTTCAAAATATTCTCTAAAATAAGAAATGGCTATAAGGGCAATTCTTCCTTTTAGGCAGTACAGGAATGGGTTGGCTGAAGTTTAAAAAAATGTTTTGATCTGGAATATGTGTTGCACATCAAATCTCTCAGGGAATAAGACTGAGAATCAGCTGCGGAGTATGCAAAAAGAAGTTACAAAGATGGACTGAAACTGCCAGTGTGAACTCTAGCCAGTTGTTGAATACTGTTCCATAAAAAAACCTTACAAGAAGAGAAGTGATGAAAAATGATGATGAGGAATTTGGATCACGTAATCAGTAGTATGATTGAGTATAATAGAAATGCTTTGAATGGAAGAAGAGTCATGATTAGGTCTGGTATTATCAGGCAGGGAGGAGGGGCAGGTGGAAGAAAATTCTCTATTCTTTGATAATTTGGCTTTTCCAGCACCTCTGACAGGCAGAGACATTTTATCTTCCTCCTTTTTTGTGAAATCCTACTTGGTTTCTAGAACTGGAAAAACAGAGGAGGGAAATGGATAGTCAAGCTTGTTTCCTGAGCACCCAGGATCTCTGAAGTGCTGCAATCCTTCATTTTCAGTCTTCAGACCTTTACTGGGTAAATAAAGTTTCAAAGCTCTTCAGAGTAGGAAGCATGTTTTGGAAAGCACCTAGGGTGTCAGTCTTCTGCAGTTGTTTGTTAGATGGATAAAAGAGTAAGTAGTAACTGTATTTAGGCAAATGGAGGCAGTTCTAGTGGTTTAACATCCTGTGTCCTGGCAGGATGGATCTGTTTGCAGATCAGCCTTCCTGTGCTCCGAGAGCTGTGTCAGTTCCATGCCTTCTCTCTCCTCTGCCTCACAGCCAACAGTGAAGCCAGTTGCAAAGCACAAATTAAAAAAAACAAACAACTTAGAGAAGAAATTATGAGGGTGGGGTTTGTTATTTGTGAGGATAGGGTGTATTTGCCACCTTTAGAAAGTCAGCACTTACAGAATACTCCAAATAGTGTTAAATTTTCCTATGGTAATGGAATTTATAGGTGGGACTTGCTGGGAATCAAGAAGGGATTTCAGCTTTGCTGACCTGTAAAACTGCAGCTGCAGGCAGATGTCTCTAGAATTCACAACCAAACGCGTAATTCTAAAATGCTCTGCATCTTTCATCTGGAATGCTTGAAGTATTGAAGCAATTCCGTAATCTTTGCACTCAATTTCTGTACCTTGTTAATTGATCAGTGTGTTAGAACCTTTTGATGACAAATGTAATGAGTGTTCCTCATTTTCCACTGTTAAGTATTGTAAGTCCTTCTACTTCTAAGCGTATTTTAAATGAAGACCAAGTGCAATGTTTCACTGCTTCAGGTTCTGCTACTTACTGAATTTACTGGCTGAAAACTTCAGATTATTCCCAAGGGAAACATTTAAAAAGACAAGAGTCCATCGTATGAGAAGACAACACAGCTCTATCAATATTCTATAGCCAAATTTTCCTTGCTTTTATATATATATATAAATTTTACCCTTATTTCAATGATATTTTTAATAAAAAACACTTTAAATACCTGTCATACTGTTGTTTGAACTTTATACTTGTTTTAGAAGAAGACTTCACAAAAGATGATCTTTAATACTGCTTTATTTGAAGTGTACTTGAAGAAAGTACTTATTTATCTCTGCTGTGCTTAACTGTAAGTATTTCTATGGAAGGGATTTACTTTCACATGTAACACAGATAGCAGGGTGATTCTTGATGCATGTAAAAGTTCAAGATGTCCAGATTTCTGTAGATTCAGGGCTTAATTTTTTTAAATCTAGCTTTTGAAACTCTTAACCCAAAATTCCTTTTGAAATTCCAGTAGAGCTCAGAAACTAATATTCTTCTGAAGGTGATGAGACTAATTACATCCTTAACTAGAAATAAATTAACAACAGCCATTAGGCAAACAAACAAATACAAAAAAAATATGTACAAATAAGACATGATCACGATAATGCTGTATAATTTGCTCCCTCTTTCTAGGTGTAGATTTTAAGAAGCCAACAAAGAGTTAAATTGGTCATTAAGTTGAACTGGGGTATCATTTTAGCCTTATTACGGGCTAACTCAATACAGATTATTTTTTCTACAAACAATTGCGTTGCTTCCACAAGCCCATCATACTATTCACATGGCTGTCGTACATAAATACATATTTACACACCCATACTCCTTGGAAATAACTTGTCTTTGGGGGACGTCACCACTGGAGGTGAAGGTCCTGAACCAGTCTAGGAAGGCAGGCTAGTCCGAGTCGTCGCTGCTGAAATAGGAGCTGTCACAGTATTCTGCCGTGTAAAGGAATTTATGAATGCTCGGGTTCATCTTTGGTATCCAGTGTCTTGGCACGAGATAGGTTGAAAGATTGAACAAATCCACAAACACCTTGTATCTGTCACTGGAAAAGTCAATCGGAACAATGAATGCTGCAGTATCGGCATAGAAGGCGTATTTCAAAATCCTCAGGAATCATTCGATCTCTTTAATTAATTAAATAAGGTTTCTGCACTAACCCTCCTCCTGAGTGTTCCAGAGTATGGTTCTAATCCTAACTGTTTGGAGGGCATAGCAGGTTAGACTGAAAAAGCAAATACGGTTGCTGCAGTCACATCTTTCTTTTGAAGAGGCAGAGTATGTAAACTATAACCTCCAGACCTCCACTCTCGTGGTCGATAAAAAGTAGAATTTAGTGAGAAGGCTTGCTGAAAGAGACAGGGAACCTTTAGTCTTCAAATCCAATCGAACCATCTGCTTTCTATTCCACCCTCTGTTGTGATGGTTGTGAGGGGAATCATTTCCCAGAGCTATTACACGGCAGTCACCAGCTACGTATGGTTCCTCTCTGGAAACAAACCTCAAAGAAGGTCCTCTTAGAAGATGTTCTAAATATCCGTGTGGTTCTTGACATAATGTTGTTTAGGACTGTCAGGTCAGAGCTGCAGCTAAAAGGCTTGAATTGTCTAATTAGCTGAATTCTCAGATTTTGTGTAAAAAAAAAAGTTCTACCCATCCAGAGAGTTCTGCACTCAGGCCCCAACCATCCCTTTTAAGTTCCTTTTCTGCTTCATTCAACAGAAGGAAACCTGTTTCTGATTGTTGCCTGTACAGCTTAAGAGTATTAATGACTATCAGCTTGTATCTATTCAATTATAAATTGAACTGCCTTAGGTTGTACTATTCAGGGTCACGCTGAGGAACAGAGAAGCTGTCACCAGTCGCACAGGAGCTGGGACTGACTTCCAGCCGGTATCACCTCCTGAACTCGGGTGAGCTCACACACACACTGCACTGGGCAGGATTCATGCTACTGCTGTTACAGGAACACTTGGATCCCTTAACTGAGAGTTGTACGTGGCACTTTGCATGGGGGATCAAAAGGAGTTCTTTTCACCCCAAAAAGGCTCAGAATTTATATATGTCAACCTGCTAAGAAAATGTGCAACAGCCAGGAGGAAATGTTGGAGTCGCAAAAGAGAAACAACAGCCCTCTGGCACCCAACGAGCCAAAAGCTGTCTCCTGGCATTAAACCATGAACTACATTTTTGCAGGTGATGGGGAAACGCATTCTTCTTACCTCACTGTTGAACGCAAATAGTGGTAGCCTGATGATCCTCCGGTGCCAGCCTTGCTGCCAATCATTCTGTGCACCATGCAGACGTGGTTATCTACGCAACACAAGAGAAGGACAGAGGGTGTCTGTTCAGTGCTAAGGTATAACCAAAGAGGCACATCAAGCTGCATCACTGAAATATTGAAAGATCATACAGAGATATGGAACTACTAGGTCTTCAGCAGTGTAGGAATGAATTATGCCACTCTTCAATCAACTAATATAGAATTATTGTTACTATAGAATGAATACACTAATTATATATTATTGTGGTCTGTTAATACAGAATGAATACATTCTTTTATGGATGTTTAGATAGAGAAGGAGCAGAAGGAATGTTTGCATATGAAGAGTTGTCATCATGATGTTTTGGCAGACATTGGAAAATATATACCTGTCCCTTAAATAAAATTGGTGCACTTAAAGCGTGTCGTAAAAGTGATAGCTATGCCTATGAACAGAAGCAGCTGTTGATCTTTTCCCTTGGCCAAAGTGGAAAGAAAAAAAAAAAAGTCATTCCTAAAGGATAGATTCAGCAGCTCAGTTCTAAAACTCTGGGTATAGTTTGTCCGAAAGAGGGTGATACAGAACAATTTATTTGCATCTAAAAAAGTAGAGTGTCACATGCCAAAAGTGAGCCTTACATCTCCATTTAGTCATGAGCACATCAATATCCATAAGGGAGGTAAGAAGCTGAAAGGGCACCTGAAAACGGGGCTCCTCCCTTGGAAAAGAAAAGAAAAGACAGTGAGACCTCTTATTATAAGATGTATTTTTTCAAAGTAGCACTTCATCAACGTGTAACAGTGACTTAGCGTATATTTTTTTCTCTGCCATATAAGTCTTGATCTGTGTCTTTTCCCTCAGACTTGGAAAAACACTCTGAATCTTTCTAGGACAGTTTGTGGAACAGTTTGAAGACGGCATTTGCTAGTTTCAGTCTGAGGAGCAGCATCTGGTCAGACACAAACCAGCTGTGTAACCTCCATCCTTGAAAATATTGAAAGCTCAACTGGACACAATCCTGAGCAGCCCCATCTGACCTTCAAGCTGGATCTAATTACTCTCCAGGTTTTTGTGGATGGTTGGACTAGATTACTTTCCAAGGCCCATTCCAACCCAAATAAATCAGTGCTGCTCTGCTTAACCTTCACTACTTCTCCTGCCAGTAAGCATTAAAGATTCGTCTTCTAACGTTACCTGTAGAAGTAGATCATTAAGGCACCCTTCAGTGCTTTGTAAGACAGTCGTCTTTCTCCTGAAAAACACAAGTGTCTTTAGTTTGTTACTGTTTCTCCTACAAATTTAATGCTACTATTTGATTACATACCATACATAAAAAAAATAAAAAGTGCATATTGACATATATTAATACAATGTACCTTTGCTAAGCAGGTGTTCATGGCGTTTTTCATCAAATAACAAAAGTAATACATCCTTCTGTTTTTGGAATTCGGATAACAAGTCATCTTTTTCTTCCGATTCTGGTTTGGCCTTTGAAAATTAAAACAAAACTAGGTTTTAGAATTCAATAGGGAAAATGAAGCTCTTGAATGACCCATGAGGTAACTTTTATTTTCATCATAATTACTTTGTAAGTTTACATCTTATGTGTAAGAACTGTACTTCCAAATAAGATAGATGAGCCACTGAATCACTGTCCTTTAAAAAATACCAATACAACGTAATATACAATTAAATAGCTGTCAACACAATCCAGATGAATGAATGTTCAAACTGGTAAATTATCACTTTTCTTTTGATCTAGAGACCTTAAAAGCTCTTACTCTTTGTCTGTTTAAAGCTGCAGGTCTTACAATCTCTGAGGATTTTCTTGTGTTTATTTACCAGTGTAATTCAAATGATGACATAGCAGCAAACAGCAAAATAGTGACACTGCATACTCACAGCTCAGGGGCCCAAACTTTGTGTTTACTCTGAACTGGAGATGCGAGTACTAACTAAAGAAGTTGTAGTTTCAGTAAAACCAATTTCAACCTTTCCATTGATACTACATCTCTTTCCTTTTGCAATCAAAATCATCCATGTATCACATGCTTTAAACCATCTTAGATGTCACATTATAAACTTATTCAAATTTCCTGAAAAATTTTCCATTTTTTTCTGCTTCTTGCAGACAGAGGCTGCTGAAGATTAAGTGGAGTGAGAAACTGTGAGTGGGGTAAAAGTCAAATTTCTGTCCGGATGTCATTTTACCAGCTGTATTTACTTAGAGTTAGATCAAGAGTACACAATATACCTGCACCAATGCAAATTCCTCTTCTAGACCTTTTAAAACATTCACTTCAAATTGTCCCCAGAAATCAAATCCTTCTGCTTCGAGTCCTGGAGTTCTTTCCAGCCACGCCTTCAATAATAAAAAATGATGATAACGTGTTCAAGAATTAGCAATGCAAGCGTACTACCCAAGAACATAAATTATACTGCTATGGTTGTTCTGGTTTAATATCCCATGGAGATTCTTATTGCTGAAGTAAGCATGTCCATGGAGATGATTTATACCTGTATAATGGTGCTGTGCAAACACACCCTCAGCTTCCAGGTTAAATGACCAGTGCTGTGAGACAAAAGCTGTCTCATTCTAAGAGTATCTTTAAGACCAACTCCCTTGTAGATACAAGAAAACAGTCTCAGTCCACATAGAAAGGATGATTTTAAAGATAACTCTTAGAAGGAAGATATAAAACTATCTATACAAAGTTTTTAATCTCCAGACAGGCTGAATAGTGGTCAAGTAGCTTGTCACTAAGTTACACCACGATATGTGATGATACGAGGCAGAAATTTACTTGGCAGTTAGCAAACATTTCTCTTTGATTTCCTTTTAATAATGGAAATGAAATTAGGAGGGGAAAAACTAGGAATCTTTATGGTCAGACTCCCCATAACGATCACTAAATTTAGTTCCTCATCTGAAAAATACAAGAGCACTAAGTCTTAAAAAAAGTAGAAAAGCTAGAGAAATCTATATATTCTGTCAGGTGTCATAAGACAAATGGATAAGGCTAGTAAGAGTGAATGTTTTTATTGAGGTTTATACTGCATTATTCTTCAGAAAGTTATGTTAGTTTTCTGTATGAAAATCACAAGGTTAGAGAAATTACTGAGAATTATTCATAACTCTGAGACAATGTCATTAAATCAATGATAATGAAACATGTTTTAAACATGTTTTCTCCTTTCCATTTTAAGTTGTCATTGTTCCTTTTCTGTTTTTATAACCTCTCTAACAGCTGTCACTAACAGCGGAAATATCTTCACATTTTTCTTCTAAAAAGGATTTATGGTCATGAAAAACAATTTGAATGAAACAGTACATCTATATTCTTAGCTCATACTTCCACAATGCAACTTAGAAGTTTAACAATCAAACTTCTCAGACAAGAGGAAAAGCTGTGAAAAATCCGTTGGTTTGCTAATGACTAACTCTCTTTCATACAGAATCTGGTGAGATTCCAAAACATAACTGACTGGGAAACTGCCAACACGCTCACTTCTCTCAAGGAAGAAGAATTTGTCGCTGACACCAATGAAGGACAGTGGGAGATGAGGAAAAACAAAGCAAGGTGTAAGACAGACATTGTTACCTCTACAAGTTGCAGTAGTGTTGGTTCTTGCTCTGATTTAAGCAGTAGTTCATAATCCTGTCCCTTGAAGTTATCACGATAATGCCTTCTGTTATACGGGACTCTCAGGCTTTGGTGAACACCAATTTTGTTCTCAAGCAAGCGAAACTGCAGACTCTGAAAACCTGAGGCTGGGCTCAGGTAGTATCTTTGGGGAGCAGAAGAAAAGAAGATATAGAAATGCAGGATCTTGTTTTACAATGACGGAGTTCTCTGGTTCTTAACAAAATAAAAAAGAATGACGTATTTCACATTTAAGAATATCAAACAGACATAGGAGCATTTTTTATATGACTGCAATTAAGAAAAGAAAACTATTTTAATGGGAGTCCAATGCATGTGTAGCATATTCTAATTTTCTAGCTATATATTGTCTGTTCACACAAAGATATATAGACACACTTATAGTTGTACTGTCTTTTAAAATGGCAGCTTTGCACGTGTCACGTACAGGAGGAAACGTCAGTGAATATCACGTCCTTTCCAGACAAAATAAGCAGTCTCACCCCAAAGAGCTATTCCAAAAATTTCCACATCAGAGTGCCAATGAATGCTTTTTAAATAGGCTTGTTACACAGAATAATTGCTGTGCATACAATAGAATAATGTTCAGAAAAACATTTAGGGGGTTTTGTTTTGTAGATTCATTAATGGGATTCTTTCAGGGTTAAATTGCGTGACCACGCTGAAAAAGAAATATTAATAAAAGTTATCTGAAATCTCACGTTGCTAGGTAATTGTAATGCACTTTCAGTTGCAAATCTAAGATTTGGCAGAAACAGATCATTGATTTGATCTTATGTTTGCTTATGAAATGACAGTATGTTGTTGAAAAGCAGAAGCAAGAATGCATCAAAACAGATGATTTGCCCATGGATTTCCCCTGCTGTAGCATAATGCTAGAGGATACGGATGTCTCAAACTTCCAAGAGATGCAAAATTGTAGTGTCATGTACTTTTCAGTCAGGGAACATGAAAAGACAGAAAGGAAAGGGTACTAAAATAACAATGCAGAAGCGGATGGGATGCTGGATGGCATTGAGGTCACGAGTCAGACCGGCCAGTGACATGAGCAGAACAAGAATACGAAGGCAGACAGTGGATGAAGATGTCACACGTGGCAGAGTAGTGGAAGGACCTAGCTGAAGCGAAGGAAGAGACTGAAATGCCATGGGAGAAGAGAGGCAAGCCAAGGGAGCCCAAAGCAAGCCTGGGCAGAAGGCAGAAGAGCTACCGACCATCCAGCCCAGCAGTCCATTGGGCAGCTACTGGAGAGCAGAAGTTAGCGGGGAGAAGGGAGACAGCGATGCTTCCTTCAGCCACTTGAAGCCTCCAGCACTGCAGACACACTGAAAGGATGCAGCAAGGAAACACGGTGCAAGCCAAGACAGCTGAAATAGCTTCGATAATCTACTGTGAGTGTATTTCTCTCACCCAAGCACTTCTATGGTAGAAGACCACAACACACAACTGCAACCACGCAGCGGTAGGTTTGAAGTGAACCATTAATGGAACCACGAGCTATTTCCATTGGTTTAACTTTTTACTCTGAAACCATTCAGCAGCACCACACACAAACATCAACAATTAACTCCCACTTCTTTGCAAGGCATGCTGGACTCACACTCACACTCATCTTCTCGATTGACCATTGCTCTCTAAGTTATGGCGTCACCTCGCTGAACGATGCAGGGGCTACAAGCTGCCAGCGCACGTACAAAATTCACGGTCAGTTCTGAGGGTTGGAATCACCAGGTTGTGCATTACGGTGGCAGAACAGTAAATATTTACCTGAAATCAAAGAAGTCCAATGCAGTCATAGTCTCCAAAATTGAGAACTGTTCCACTAGTAATTTCAGGATCATTGAAATTCTGTTCATTCGAGTAATAACTTTCAGCATGTTCCTCTCATCTCTTACCTGTAGGAAAAAGAAAGGTCATACCCAGAAGGAACAGTCTTCTTTTTATATCCCACGTATTTATTTCAGGTCTTTTCACTGTCGTATATCACTGTAGTTCCCAAGTCCTTTCAATGTGAAATCCAGAGCAGCAGAATCTCATATTGAATAGAGAGCCCTGTTTTTAACTGAAAATTGGAACTATAATGTTCAAATATTGAAATCTATTTTTCAAATAGAACTATAATGTTCAAATATTGAAATCTGTTTTTCTCTGACATTAAAACTAGGCCAAATAGATAGGACTTGATTTCTTTTTCTTTTCTACATTTTTGACTAAAAGTCATGACAGGAAATTAAATTCTAGACCAGAATCATATATATCATGATCATTTCCAATGATGACAATACAATTTGTTGTATTCAAGAAAGAAATTGAACACTTTATTTGCAAAGGGCTCTGCTAAAATTTCTATTAGTTTCAGTGGGTTTAAACTTCTCTCTAAGACCTGGGCATGCAATCAGGAAATATCAGGCTACAAAAATGAAAGATGATAACCATTTCGTTAATCTGTGTACTTAACATTGACATTTCAAATTCTGATTATAAGCAAAGTTTCATTTTTCACAAAAGTAAGTAATGAAAAATTATTCTGTTTAAGAACTGATATTGATCAGTTATAATTTGATATCATGTTCAGCTAAAAAGTCAAGAAAATTATGAATGTGGAGGGCAACAGAGAACATTTTCATTGGACATTATGATAAAAAGATTTCTTCTTTCAGCCTGGTCAAGTTTCAGATTTTCTTCACATGCACATGCTCATGATGTTACTCAAGGTATTTCTCAAATTACTTGAAATCAGCATTTTTTTCTGTGGATGTTGTTATTAGGTCAGGAGTTTTGCTTTATTATCTGTTGTTATGAGGTGGTTTTAGCTTTAATCAAATGTTTAGAGCTGTTCAAAATATTCCTGTCACATTTGTAATTTTCAGAAATTCTCATACAATTGTACACTGTGATTTTGATTATTGCTTTTCTGTTGGATTTAGTAATACACAACTAACAAAAAGAGTTTTCATTCGTATAGCAGATATTGGATGGAAGGATATAGTATGTAGACTTAAAAAACTGAACAAAGCAGAAGTGACTTTTTAACATAAAAATATCTGCGAGTCCTCTGGTTTTCACTTTTGCCTCTGAGCATCCTTTTTCTGCAGTAGAATATTCCCAACTTAAGTTTCTGCAATTATCCAGTACTAGTAGGAGAGCATTTTGGCCAAAGAAATTGGTCTTGGAGAGTGATCAATGCAAAAGGCAGACTTCAGGAGGAAGTAAGATTTTGCGGATCAAACGTCTGCGCTATCAGAATATAGGAGCCACTCAAATTTCATTGGACTTTTTTTGGTAGTGGCTTTTTTTTTAGAAAAAAAAAAAAAAGCAGCACATGTTGCTTCAGTACACCCAAACATAACAGTCTGGAAGGCAGAAGGCAAAACAGAGGGCTGCATTTTCCCAAAAGCAATATTACTTTTCACTTACATGGCCATTTTGAAAGATCTCCCGCACAGAGTCCATTTCCCATAGAATCTGCTTAAACCAAAGTTCATAAGCTACAAGAAAGGCATTGTTCGTATTAATTTCAAAATTACTTTCATTTTTCTTGATTGCATTGAAGGAGTAAAATTTTTACCTTTTAATTCAAAATTAATAGCCTGTGTTTGCACAGCTGGTGTACAAAAAGATGCCGATACACAAACGTATTCCCTGCACTGTCCTCTATCTAAACCATTACATGAAATAATCTAGCATCGAGAATGTTGACAGAATTTTTTAAAGCGTGTTTTTACACATCAGGTATTTTATATATGGAATGTTACTACCAAAGGAGGAAAGAGACGATCTAGTTCTGATACTCCGATAAAAACTAACTCCAGAGCTGCTTACAGTCTCTTATATCATCTACAAGTTTCCTGGCAATGACAGGAAAAGATCCTCAGTGCAGTGCCTGCAAAACTCATGGCTATTAGCAGTGAGGGAGCACCTAACCAGTATGCTGGCTTCTAGACAGCCTCTCGATAGTTACAATTGGATTGAAGTTCCCGACAAGGCACGAGCCAACACACAAAATTTGCCTACAATGAAGTGCCTAGCAGCCTATTCCTCAGACAGGGAAGGAATTTCACCGCCTTAATTTCTCTAGAAACAGAACCATCCAAATCTTGGTTTGCCAAATCCAGAGTTTAGACATACGGCTTCATAAGCATAGAGTTGATTACAGCTTTGCAAATGGCACAGGGATGTACAGAAATAGAAATGCAGATAAAAGACAGAGCAACTGTAGTAACTGCGTCTGAAACGAGAACAAATTGTGTATTGCACGTGTCAGCACTGAATAACTCCCTGGGGCAAAAAATGCTGCTCAACCACCACTGAACTCTTCCCAACTGCTTACCTTGATGTGTCACAATGAAAAGATGCTCATCGTGGATTTTGTTTCCTTTCTGCTCACTCTGAAGTTCTTGAGCATTCAGTATTTTGTTCAGCTTAAAAATAAAGGTAAGACTGTTCTGTAAAGCTTTCAGTTCTGCTGTTAGCGGTGATAGTCATACTGTGTAGAGCTCATATTTAAGGATAATATTAAAAACAAATATATAGACCCCATATTCCAAGTTGTATGAGAAGTTAGACTAAAGGGTCTCAGGCATCACTCCTACTTTTTAATTTAAAGAAAAAAAATCTTGCCTAAAATGAAACGTTTAAGAACCTCAAGTAATAGGGTATGGAAAAAAGTTTTATGAATATTTTTAATTATTAAAAAACTAAAATTAAAAAAAACAAAATATCAAGCATGTTCTCCAGATCTTATATCTATACTGTCATCATCTGTGAAAGTGGAGTTCCTATAGCAAAACTCTGTGTAATCGTGTAATAATATATATATAAGAGCTCTGATTTAAGGCTGTACGAGTTATTTCAGTTTTGGCATTACTAATATTTTTACTCAGTCAAATTTACAATCTCATCATAGTTTTAAACAAAGAAATATTGGCAAGATTCCATGTAGCATGTCAACAATTCAGCTTTCTGTTCACAAGCACAAACTAATTCCACTCACTTCAGTTCATGCTATCACCACAAAAAAAAAAAAAAAGAAGTCTGGATTCTTTTATTACTTATGGCATTTTATATTTACTTATTTCTTAATTACTTCTAGTTGCTGCAAGTTTTTGTTTGGGTTTTGAGTCCCCCCTAGTCATCATTGCACTCCCTAGATTTCTGCAGTATATTTGTCCAGCTGAATGTTCTGGGCTTTCACGCAGTAATTTGGGGAAGTCGCACGTAGCCTGCTAACATGGAGAAATTGCCCAGTGGTGACTGTCAGACTAAAGAAAACCTTTTATGGTGCACCACTTTACAGTTTAGTTTAACCAATATAAATAATTCCCTTCCAAAACCCCAAAAATACCCAGCTTCCCTGCAGTCTGAGAAGCCTTCCCACAGTTTGCCTGCACCATTCCAGTTGAGACAGGTGCCTGTGCCCATCACTACATGTAGAGAGCTCAGGTAGATGAAAGGCACTTGGAGACCTGTCTCAGTGAGTGGTTGACTGCTGGAAAAAGTGTCAGTCACGTGTCCTGGCTCGAGTCTTAAGAGTGCCCAGGGCAGCAAACAGGAAATCCTTAAACTTACTTGTAGGTAATCTCCGTAGACAAGTCCACCTTTGCTGGCTTTATTCATCCCTTCTTGTGATTTGTCGTCTTTATCATCTTCCAAAGATAGCTTGCTAAAATTAAATCTAAGAAGAAAATTAAGTAAATATAGAAACTATTTGATCAAAGAGCTATGCATATACCTGCCTTTTTACTAACAGATGCATCCACAATTCAAACACCACTTTGTTTTGAGAAACTGAACCACTAAAGCAGGCTTGTGAGAAAAACAGTCACAGCAATAGGCGTTAGCATTCCACTAGTTCATCAAATAACAAGTGCTCGGGCAAGATCATGTACAATCTCTTTTCCTTTAGCGATAGGTACAGCTAGTTGTTGAGAATCATTAATTCCTCTCTGAGCTTTCATGTTTTACAGTAACATTCTGTTGTTTGAACGGCCATTATGAAAGAAAATACAGAGGTGAGGGACTCACAGGTAATTGTTCCTTGCAAAAGGGCACCCGCTCATGATTCCAGGATCCAAACACGCCGAGCTGCTCACCGGGGAATATACTCCGTTAGTGTTCCCAAATCCGCTGTAGCTGCCTTATATGTAACTTTATCTCACCACCTAGGCCAACCCCCAAATTCTCCTCCTCAGCCCTCAGCCCATCCCCGCAATTCAGTAATTACACACAAAGGTCAGGAAGTTCACGTGTTGTTGGCTTTCCAGGTTGTTTGGTTGGGTTTTTTGATTTTCAATCAGTCGAAACAGGACTGGCTGGCACACTTGCTTTGTCCTATGGCACACACTTTTTGTAGGTTTTACTGCAAGGTTTCTGCCAGGCGTGCTTTGGAGATCGAGGCTGGTCGAAGAGGAAAGTCAATGAGAGGTCTGTGCGTGAGAAAAAGGCAATATTTAATAAATTCCAGAAGTGTTCAAGCGAGTTTTTAACTTGCAGCCCCCTGTATCGAGATACTTTTAAGTTTAAAAATTGAAATACATGGAAAAAGAAAGGGGGAAGGAAGGAGAACATTTCTATGACAGACTGAATAATATGTGTAAGTTTTCAAGTAAGACACATATTTTCAAAAAGCACACACAGGTTAAGTAAAAGAGCTAAAAAGAATCATGTACAGCTTATGCTATTTTTCCAGTGCTTTAATTCATGACAGTTTCTCAATTTTATTTCCTCGTGCAAAAGTTTCACTCTCCTTTGTTGACAAATGTTACTCAATTCTATTTAATCATCAGCTTAACACACAGTGAAGTAACACGTAACTCGTGCGCAATGCTTTCCTGCCTGCCGGCCTTTTCCCAAAAAAAAAAAAAAAAAAAAA
>VWZK01005921.1:20097-46401 GCA_013396935.1 Baryphthengus martii
AAAAAAGTAAATGCTCAGTTTTACCACAAACAAAGCTACAGGGCCCCTGTGACCCCAGACCATTTGCCCTCTGCAATACTTACTCTGCTTAGCGGTGTCTGCGTGGTGGTTTCAGTTGTTCTAGGTTTAAAACAGCTGAGCCACGAGAAAAGTAGGCAATCCACTGAACAAGGTCAAGATGTTCTTCCCTCCTGATGTAAATAATAGTAATAAAACAATCCTCTCACTGCCCAGAACCACCTAGATTGGAAGAGACCTTGAAATTCATCAAGTCCAGTCATTAACCTAACGCTGACAAGTCCGCACGCATCTCTATAGATCTGCTTGAGATGCAAGCAAGGAGAGCTCAAAGTAAAGACTCTGCACTGGCACGTACATCAGAAAGTACGTTTTGAAAACTCTGCTTTTTGCCATCCCATTTGCTCTCAAACAGCTCAATTACAAATGTAGTAATCTCTCGCATCCACTGATCTCGAAGGCATGGACAAGGAAGGTTTATCTCATCATTTTTATACACCTTCACCTGAAACACCCAGACTGAGGCTCCACAGCAAAATCAAGTTTTTTGTTACCTTCTCTCACAGCACAAAAGCAAAGCAAAGTGTGAATCTAGTAAAAATAAGGGCAGTTTTAAAAAAATATTGAACTCTCAACCTCACCAAAGAAGTTACTGGGTGTTTGGGTGTTTTCTTGTGCAGTTTTAGCTTCTTCTGTGGGACACAGAGAATAATAAACTTCCAGAGCAATAGTCTCCGACTTGCAACCTCTACACGGCCTACCCAGCAGGCAAAGGACTTTGAAGTATCAGAGCCCTTTTAAACTCTGTGCTTAACAAAACAACTCCCTATTTGGGAAGTAAAACTACCCATAATTGGTTCAGGGTTACCAAAATCACTTGAAATCTAGCTGAGGATACTACCTGAACCAAGCACTAGACAGACAAACTCCCCTTTTGATTCAGCAACAGACAAGCTTCAGTCAATCAAATAAATCAGCCAGACTGCAACGATTTAGAAAGTTATTTCTAATATGTTTAAACTCTCTCTTTAGGGATGTCACAGCTGATTGGTCCCAAAGCACCTCCATCCTAAAAAAAACAAAAAGAAAAAAGAAAAGCCTAGTAACACTTGTAAAACTTTACAATCTAAATGAAACTTACCCACTTACTGTCCTTGCTTGGTGGCCACGTTCACTTTCTCCTTTTAAACCCTCTTGCACTAGTGCATCTAGAAAGCTTGGCTGTCCTCAGGACTCTCCTGCTGAGAGAACGTTCCCAAGTGTTTCCCAGTCCTTTATCACCAATATATGCCTTTCTATCAGTTCCCCTTGTATTTCACTATCAACCAAGAACCTTATGATATACATGAGAGGATTCAAAAACATGAATCTCTAAGTCATCAGAAAACTGCAAAGACACTGGGGAAAAAAAAAGAAGCATAAGCAGTTTGTTTCAAGATCACCCTTGGGCCACAAATACCTTCCTCTAACTGTGTTTGTACATCATTTTTAAAATAAGAAACAAAAATATTTTTTGCAATGCTGTCAATACTTGAAACACTGTTATCAAAATAGTCACTCATATCCTAGAAAAGCCACAACAATTTAACAACTTCTTCCCATGGCAGAGAGAATTAAAAATAAGTAAACTGTTACTTCCATACACAATGCAGAATGAAGATAGTAACTCAAGTTCTGTATTTCTATGAGAAGCAAAAACCAAACACGTATTTAAGAAAAAAAGACTACCTAGTAAATTCGTAAAAAAAATGGTTTCAGGATCTAAAATATACACTCTGTATATATTTTGTTGAGTGAATACTACAGACTATATTCTTTGCATTAAATGCAAATCCATGTTTAACAGGCAAAGTATATGGACTCTGATTTTGAACACAAACCAGAAATAATTTGCTCTCTCTTTTCTGTCTCTCACAAGTAACTCTCAAATAACTTCAACCTAAAATGTGCATAAGTTCCATCAGTCTGATCTGATTCTGCAGTAATTTAACAGTCTGTGTTTCACTTTGAAGACTAGAGATGTTGGAAGGGACTTCATGCTAACTTCTTGAGCAAAAAAACCCTTACCTCTCCCACCGCCCTGTTTTAAAAACAAGCACCCCAAATGAGAACACCATATTCACGTTTTATAGAGAGAAGCAGAAATAAGTAAGGAACTTGGAGTTGGAAACTCCTACTCGTGCTGTGTACCTACCCAGGGCAAGTTCTGTACATTGACCATTTTCTGAAAAGTCAGGTAATATTATGGATAATATTATGCTTGCAACCATTCATTTAAAGAAATTTAATCTCACACTTCTGCTAGCGTGTTAGTGTTAGTTCTGCTCTCTAACCATTCCCACTACAACAGATCTCAAACTATCCAGAATCAGGGGACAAAGAGGTCTTAGTGAGGACTTGAAAACCCCTGAAGTAAAACCACAGACAATACAGAACTATCATTCATTCATCTCACTGGCTGCTTTCACCTGATCTCATTAAGGCTTCACAAGTACCTAATGAACTCAGCCCTCAAAAAATGTTTTAGGAATGACTTGTGCCATATGGTTATGAAATTGTCTATTGGCAGTGTAGAAGACAGCACAGGTTACAAGAGCCCTAAACTCCGGCGTGGATTTGGACATGCTTAGGAATAAATGTGGCTCTGCCATGCTGCTCAAATTTGGGGCTCACTATAGCAACCCGATTTTCCTTTGAGTGGTTTGAGTGGCCTTTATGACTCAAAAGAGAATTTACAGCTATTTTCCCACCCCTTTATACTAGTATAATCATAAACAAGTCTTGAGAAAAAAAGCTCTTCCATGTGAATATACCTAAAAGTAAAACATAACCTTAATTTTAATTGAGGGTATTACTTTCTTCTCAAAATGCACCATCATTTCCCTTTTTCATGCTGAACCCTCAGAATGACATAGAAGCAGCTGTAACCACACACACAACCTGCTGTCCGTGTTGTGGATGACTGAGCCAGGCTATGAAAACCAAGAGTGTGTGTGTCCTTGAGCGTGCTTGTATCTCTTTACTTATTTATTTCTAAAGCAGATAGAAAGACTTCTGTTCATCCCAGAAACATATCAGAGGATTCTAACCTTCAGCAGACAGTAAGAATGCTCTGTTGCATGACTGGACTGAATACAAGACAAACAGTTAAACACAGCAGAAAAATCTTTCACAGCTTACCAGAACTGCACTTTGTGGCCTTCAAACTAACTTTCACGGCCTTCATGACCAAGCACAATAATTGTTAAGCACACTTCTTAATCTATTCTCATTCCTTTTCTGTTTACCTCCCTTTCCCCAGGTGGACATGGGGTGGCTGGGCTAGCTTTGCTCATCTCAGCTGCAACAGAGGTGCAAAGCAGACACAGAACTGAAGCTACTTGGACTGAGAGAAGTGATTCATATGGGCAAAAAGGGAGCCTCCCTCAAGCCTGGCCAAGGGGAGGTTTGGTATAAGGCAGAGGGGCCTCTAGTGTATTTTGTAGACACAGCTGGAGCCAAGAATCTCCATGTTCTTATTGTGTGGGGCTCTATGTCTAAAAGAGTCTGATGAGGACAGGTCAGTAAGAATGACCTCCTATGTATTGACATGAATTCAACAAGAGTCTTTTCTGTGACCTGTTTACTCAAGCCAAATCTCAAGTTACCCTACATGAAATCACTTATGGAGAAGAAAAAATGGACACACAAATAGGTTGGACAGTGTCACCCACTCTTCCGCACAAGCTCTCATTCTGATTACAAAATCATGACAGATCAATTTGTTTTTCCAACATTCATTAACGTGAACAAAGAGCTTGGGGACCTTCTGTCTACAAACAAACGACACTTGAAGCTTCCCAATGTTGTTGTCCCGGAGTTACAGACGAGGAGTTAGACAGCACAGATGGCTTCTACCTACGTAACAGTGGTTGCAGTGAGTTGGATAAGAGATCCAAGTAGGTCATGTCATGATGAAGAGTTTCTACTAGAAAGTAGCAGGTGTCTTGGGAAGAGCTATTAGAACAAAGCAAACAACCACTTAAAATACAAACAAACAAACCAAAAAAAAAACAACCCAAAAAAGCAAGCTTACAGTGATCTGATTTCCCCAGCATATCCATCTAACTTTCCAATGTTGATAGTCCAGGACTTCCCATGATACCTGTGTTCTTGCATTTAATAACCCTCCTCTTACCAATTCACAGCCTGCAGCGATGAGTTTCATAACTGAAGGGCATATGATGTGAAAGAGCATTTCCCCCGTCCTAGTTTCGTATTTCTGCCAAGTAATCAAGTAATTTTAATTTCCATTTAGTACTAAGCCATGGCTTATGAGCTACTACCATACCTTTAGTCCCAGTCACCCTTTCCTGCACTTTCCTGAGATGTAGCCTTCAAAAGGCAAATATCTTTTTGATGGATAGATGTGAGCATTGTTAGTTCCTTAAAATTATAATGACGAAAGAAGTTGTCTCATGAACAACAAACCCACAACTATATACAATAGTGTAATGCAGTACAACAGTTAGCGGTAGATTTTGGTTGAGAAGATGCAACTCATAGTGCACAGGTGAAGCATCCAGTAGCCTAAGCCAGAACCTCACTGTGCTGGATCCTATACAAGTATTGAACAAAAACCACTTTCCCAGCCAATTTAGTTATATAACAAGAGATAGACAGGTGAATAAAGACACATAAAAGGAAGGTGAAGAGGGGAAGAAAAATCTGACACCAAAACATGTCCTTTGCTCGAATGAGCATTTTGTGATTTTCAAAATTGGATTTGATATTTAACTAGCATTTGAAATTAACTGTCAACTTTAAGAAAAGTAAAATTTGGTGACTCAAGACTAAAACAAACAAGCTTAAAGTTGATGCAATATTAATAACCCAATCAGGCACTTGTACCTGGGGGAGGAACAGAGCTCAAGGTCTTTGCAAACTACAAACAAAGAGAAGAGATAGTGCTGCAAGGATATATTTTTTTTAATATTGTATTTGATCTACTGCTTAAAGACAAAGAACTGTGTCATTGCTTCTGAGCATCCCTTTACTTCCCATTAACATTTTACACATCCCAGCACAATCCTCTCCCTGCTGTCTACCATTTGAGGCTCAGTAGGTTGCAGCCGAGTTTCTTTCACATTGCACAATATCTGACCCTGTTAGTGCTGGTACCAATTTTCCTGCCCCAAGCTTTGCTTAAAAAGGAACTTTTCTTAGATTAGCACCAGTTCCTCATACATCTGTATTTTCTAACTATACAGCCCTCATGTTGATTTTGCTTTCATGGGCATTCCGATGGTGAAGCAGCCTGTTTTCTGAATTGGCCCTGAGGAACAGTTTATCTTCCTCACGTTCTGACTGATAATTATTTTCCAAGTACGGCGACAATGTTCCTTTACTGTTATGGTCAAAACTTCCTCCTTTCATCAATGAAACGCACCAATATCGGCCAAAACTATAAACTTAGGAAAAACAACCTGTCTTGAATACACACCACAGAGCTGTCCCTGTGCAAACCTATCCTCTTTTAATGCCTTGCAGCCACACATTTCAAGCTGCAATTCTTTAGTACAGGAAGGCTGTTGCTTTTCCCTTCCTAAACACCTGAATCCTGGTTACCAGTCAGGTTCAGTGAAGTCAAAAATCAGAGCCATAAGCTACTCCAAGTACCTCCACATGGCTCAATTCGTGCTGCTGTTTACCCCATGGTCCAGCTGGCTGGCAAGTTCAAAAGGCTGGCTCAGGACAAATGCTGATAACAATTTGCTAATCTGATGCTATTCAATGTTATCATTACTGGCTTGGATGACGGAATAGGTCATGCTCTTCTTAAATTGACAAATCAGAACAGCTGGAAAGGTATATTAGTATGCTGGCAGGTGGAGGCTAGAATTCAAAATTATCTTAACACACTGAAATAAATGTGCAGCTTTAGTGATGCAAAAACTAGTGCTTTCGAACTCCAGCTATGATAACCAAATTAGCAAACAAGAAATTCTTTAGAAATTATCTGGATCTTTTTGTTATTCAAAAATAACATGTTAAGTAATAAAAGGCAAAACTGTGAAAAGGGCAACTTTTAAACAGTGAACTTTAAATGGAAACTTTCCACATGGCACGGAAACCTTCCATCAGAAACAAGTTGTCTGTTGTATCATGTCCTGGGCATCACTCTTCAAGAAAGATGAAAACTGCTTGGAAAGGGCTCAGAAGAGAATGACAAGAACAACACATTTTTGATGTAGAAAATATGGTCCATTGAGAGAGTTGGAAAGAATTGTACTTAAGCTGTATGACAAAGAGAAGGTTGTGAGAGAAAAGTGCTAAATACCTTTCCTGCGAAGGGAAGAGTAATAAACAATTTTCCATATACAAGTGGATAGAAAGAGGAGTCACCAGTTTAAATTATGGCAAGGTAACACAGGAGAAAAAACCCCCAAACATTTCTAGTATCTGTAGAGCACTAGAATAGATTGATGAAAGTTTATAATTTCTCCAGTCATAGCTGAATCTGCCTTGATGAAGAGACAGACAAAATGAGTCCTCAAAATCTCTTTGAGCACCATCTTCTGTAGCTCCCCCTTCTCCCCCCA
Organism: Baryphthengus martii; assembly: GCA_013396935.1. Taxonomy (NCBI): domain Eukaryota; kingdom Metazoa; phylum Chordata; class Aves; order Coraciiformes; family Momotidae; genus Baryphthengus; species Baryphthengus martii. The sequence goes on from VWZK01005921.1 coordinate 26,697, forward strand.
TTGCTGAATCCACCGGCACACCTGCTTTAAAGGAAGGAGCAAGACAGACTCTTGCATATACAATAAGTTCCCATTTTCCAGACATCCCAGCCTTTGTCATGAAATGGCTATGACAATGCATTGGAACAATCCAGATGGTGGTCACGTCCTTTTTTCTGCTCTGTATTTCCTTTTTTGCTAATGTTTTTTTATATGAATTGAACGTAGGTATATGTAGTCTGCTACACTAGCAAATGAACTACTTGCTCGGTCTTAAAAGGAGGTAAGATTTGAGATGCTTCTATTAAAAAAAAAAAGATTGCTAAGCAAAACATAAGAAGCGTTAATGTCAATGAAGCACAGAGCCTCATGCAATGAAGGAGAAGTCGGAAGGTAACACTGACATTTTCTGGGAAAAAAAGTATCCAGGGAAAGCTAAATATGCACAGAATATGTATTTGTGTGCATATTTCTCTCAGCAGCCCATAAGAATACTTACAAGATATTTTTAGTGCAACTAGACTATAAAGGAACAACTTTATCGGAAACACATTATTTTACCAAGCCCAAAGAGGGTAGATTCAGATTAGATATAAGGATGAAATTTTTTGTGATGAAGGTGGTGAAACACTGGAACACGTTGCTCAGAGAGCTGGTAGGTGCCCCATCCCTGGAAACATTCTAGGACAGGACTCTGGAGCAACATGATCTAGTTGAAGATGGCCCTGCTCAGTGCAAGGGGATTGGACTAAATGACTTTTAAAGGTCCCTTCAAACCTCAAACATTCTAAGGTTCTATGATTTATCTCAGCAAATAGCTATGTAGTTTTGCTGACCGCAGCATTTTTATATCTACTTTTTAATTTAGCACTCTAAGAGAAGAATGGAACAGCAGCAAGGACTGACATAGCTTTCTGAGTACAAAATTTACAATATGTATGAATATAAAAAAATGTGACCATCCCTGTCATCAGCTGGTTTTCCTCACCTTTACTGCATTATGTATTAGGGAATGTGCTGTTTAGATAACCAGATACATAGTGCAAGGAGTGAGTGAACAAACCAAGCCGGGACTAAATTACAATCTGAAAGCTACACGTGCAAACCATTTGGCAAAGATCAACAAATACAAGACCGTTTGTCTTCGCCCCCTAGTGTATTCTTAAGAAATAACGTAGAAAAAATACATAAAGAAAATTTTTTAAATTAATTTCTTTTGTAAAACACAACCAGAAAACACAAGCCATGTTTGTCTATAGTTTTACATAAGCATAAAGACTCTGTAACACATCAACTTAACAGATTTGTTAAAAAATAAAACCAGACAGAGAATTGCATTTGCTGTGTAGAGAGCAATTTGCAGTTTGTACTTTATCATACGCACACAGGGGTGTAATGACCAACAGCATTTGCTTCAAGACCTCAAGCAACTCGAGCACTGTCTGGGTTCCCTGAATTAAGTGGTTTGCATTAAGAGAACTCCACGAGTCTGCAAATAACTGCTGAGCAGCACAGTAGATGTTCCAGTTACAGACAGAAGTTGAAAAGCAGTTTACTGTGAAGTAAGGGCCGTGCAAAGCTTGGCCCAGCGCAGAGCCTCCGCAGCCAGGCTAGAGAGACAAAGGGAGCTAGGATTTCCAAGAAGCTGAGTACAGAAATCTTCAGTTTGGCACATGGGACTGACTACATGAAGTTCAGTGCTTTACCTTGCCGCTTGGAGCTTGAGCAACGAAGCCAGAAAACGCTTGGCAAACAACTAGAGAGTGAGTGAGGCACTGAGGGGCCAGGCTAATACACTGCATAACCCAAGAACACTGTGGGCAATTAACTGGACCATTACTAAGAGAGAGAATGAAAGCAGCAGCCATTCCCATCCCCTGCAGATCACAAAGAGAATGAGAAGGTTTGGTTTCTTTGTTATTTCCTAAAGCATTAATCAAGCACATCCCAGGTCTGAATTATCCAGTACTTTTTATTGTCTTATTAGATGCGCAGTCCTTGCCTTGAAACAAATTTCAAACAACATATCTAACACAAAAGCTGTCATATTTTTTTTTGTAAGGAGTTGCTGGAATGATTGATTCCGCTTGAGTTTTCATCCTTGCTCACAGGATGAGCAGATTAGTTCCCAGGAATAACAGCTCTTTTTTGTTAAAGCCCACAAGAATATAAAATCTGGAGCTGGTTATGAAGACAGCTACTTCAAGTGTGGATGAACTGTGTTCTGCTGCTGGTGGGAACCTAGTGGCAGCCATTTATTGCCCTCCAGAGCAGGAAGGGCTCCTGATCTGAATCCATTCAGTTCTGAACAGCACAGTATTTTAGGAAAGATAACTGGTCTTTCTAAATTAAAAGGAAAAAACACAGAAGACGTTTACAAGGTGATGTAGCACACAAGACAAGCCCGTACTTGTACTATCATTAGAATAATAACTATCTGAGATGTGTATAAATAAGTACATCTAATCCTGTCATAAAAATAATCTCTTTCACATTGCAGACCATGTTATTTAAAGGCGAAACATAGCAACCCTGGCAGGTAAATTGCCCAGCGTTACGTGTCAGAATATCACCTCCCATTTAGCTTTCTATAAAAGCCATTACCTTGCAAGGATCACAGTCATAAGGCAGCTTGTTACCCATTCCTTCCTTACTGAAATAAGCACAGCCTCATGGACCAGTTTGGGAGATTCATTCAATGGGATGCTAAAGGTAGGTGACTAGACATACTAGAGTGCTTTACCAAGAGTTTGGCTACATTCTGGTAGTTTCTTCTAAGACTGACAATCAAAATGAGAAAATCTGCCTCCTTTCTCTTGTAACCTTGTCCAAAAATAGCAGTAGTCTTTTCAAGGTATAAAGAAGGGAGAGATGAAAAAGTCTTGCACCTATGAAGTAAGAAAAAGTCTCTAGCTATTGATCCTTTAAGCATTTAGAATAAAGTTAACGGAGTTTAACCAGGCAATTACTTCTCTGAATGACACCATACTTTAGTGATATTTAGATTAAGACAAAGAAGAAATCACAAATCTATCGAGACTAACTAAAACCCTTGCGTGGAGGCCACACGCAACCTTCCTGAAATACCTCCTTCCAGGTAAAAGCTCTGGCTGATGATGAGATATCTTTTAAAAAGCCATCCTTTTTTTTTAATATCTTCATTAATTAAAATCCAATCACAATTAAAGGTTAGGAATACAAAAATAAAAATGTTGTACTTTGCTTCTGCTATGCGAGAGCTTAGCTTCCAGTTCTTCTCGCTAGGTCCTGGTACATCTTTTAGCCCATTAGATCAAATAGCCTATTACTATCATCTATCATTTCCCTATACAAGTGTGATCAACCAACTGCTGACTGAAGTTAAAAGTTCCTTTAAATTCAATTTATAACACGTCATTTCATATTGTTCCCTTTTTATCTTATTTCTCAGGCCAAATATGAAGGACCAGGCCTTCAATTGGATCCTACTGTAAAAATCAGATGCTTAGCTTTTTACAGTAGGTTCACAGCAACCTGTAGTTTTAGATCACTGAGGTATGTCAAAATCCAATCTTTTCCACGGACTTGGAACTACTCTTTTGTGTTAATGCACTTAAAAACTTGTGTGCTTAAAATATTGCAAGATATAGTTTGTTGTCAGGCAGCACTGAGCTCATCTCAGCACACAACTCTTCCATCCTCAGAAGCAGGTTCGCTACTTAAAGAGAAAACTTAACAATTAAAGAGAAATTTTACAACCACTTTCCAATATCAAAATTATGTAGATTCCTTTGAGTGCCATTTAAATACTAGTTTTAAAGATGTGTTTTCACGTTGTTCCTGTATTAAGGACTACTGGAAAAGATACGCTTGTACTTGATAAAGAAACTGCTGCCGCGATTGGAAGACAGAAGGAAGTATCGTCAGGAGTTTGCCTCGTCCACTTCATTTCATGGGGTGCATAATATCGTTCAGACGCAGAGCAAGACTCGCAAAGTGCTGTGGCTGTTAGTAGTCATGGGTTGTCTTGCTGTTGTTATTTGGCAAATCTGCTGTCGCTTCATCTACTACTTCAGCTGGCCAACCACAACTACAGTGGTAGTTCAGTATGTGGAAGATGTCAAATTCCCCGCTGTGACTTTTTGCACCTTGAACAGGTAAAAATTATGTTCGTTCTCTGCTTTTGAGAGTCAACGCCTCTTTATTTGAAAACAGGCAGGTTCCATAACTTCGAATGCGAACAAATCACATAAAAGAAGGTAAATTTGGCTGAGGGTCACGTCCTCCACTCCACCACATGAGATTTAAATGAAGAGAAAAATAAAAGAATCAAGGAAAGAAGGAGGAAGATTAAAAAAACCCAACCTCCTTCAGATGAACGATTGCACTACAGATTTTCAAGTTTCAAAACATAAGCTGGAGTGTAGAAAAACCCCTGTAGTGGTGGTGTTCTACGTATGAGGGTTGCCTCTATAGTATAACTAAGGGACAGTCATCAGTCATATCCAAGTTAAAAATAAAAGATAACATTTGCAAATACAGAGATTCAAAGAGAAACCTTACACAAACGTAAAAAGCTTAGGCAAGTTAGACTTTTTTTTTTTTTTTCAGAGGTGCTCAGCCTTTACAGTTCCAGCTGATGTCAGTGGGATTTGCAGGACGGAAGCATTTGGAAGTCATATGTCTAAGCAGGAACTTAACAGATTTCCACATTTGAAGATACTGGCCAAGATTCAGATGCAGCCACTTTGAAAAATACTGTAATAAGCCTATAGCCTGATTTTTAGAGCAAATATGTAGTTCAGGAACCATCTTAGAAATAGGGAAAGTTTACCCACATCATTATCTCAAGAACTGTAAGTTTTCTTATCTTATACCTTTTTGTGGGCAGAATCAACCAGAAGTCCAAGTCTCAAACAGCTGGAACTAGTCTGTCTCTCTCTGCCTCCTTCCAATGGCCCTGCATAAAGCCATCCTGTGTTACACAGCCCAACACCCAGCGTGGGTAGAAGTCCTTCTTGACTACAGTGGGCTGTCGATTATAAAAATGCCTCACTTCTTGTAGCTATAGCAGCAGCACATCATAAGTAAATAGCTACGGAGCGTGGCAGTTGTCTGCCTAAGCGACAGTTTGCTGCCACATCCATCTGGTGTTCACGCTGGGATGCTGTTCACGCTTCCCTCCTGCTTTTAGTAATCGGTTTTTCTGTTGGCAGGACAAAGAGGCACAGATCTACCTTTGTCTTTATGCTTTGGCTCAAATTCAGTGGTGAAGGGGCGTTCCTACCAATCCTCCTTAAATTGGTGCATTAAAATTTGTTATACAAATACATCAATATGTTTTTAAAATAGGATTACATATAATGGCAATCCTAAAGAAAATGGTATTGTAGTTTCATTTATGGTTTTAGTATTTTCAAACTTAAAACAGTTCTGTAAACTCTTATTTTATTTCAATAAAGGACTTCAACATGGTACGTTAGGAAAGCGCCTCCAATACCTCATCATGTTTTTGAGATTTTTCAAGTAGATGCTAGGAGTAAGGATCACCCCTCATTTCTACCACTGTGTCACCAGCCACAGAGGTCATGGGAATTTGTTTCTACACTGGAGTGTTAGTGCCTTAGTAAAGCAGGTATATGAGGCTGCTGCAAATGTATTTAGTAATCAATATTCTAAATGACAGCAGACAGCTTTTCTGAAAGCAACAGCTCCTCACAGCTAGTCTCCCACATGTAAATGCAATTCTTCAGGTTGTCATCAGTTTTACAAATCTGGTTGTTGGCTTGCGCAGATGACTAATCTACTTGGGAGGGGATACGCCTTTTTTCTAATTATTTTTTTTAACAACTACATATAACAGAACTGTTTCCAATGTGACTGACCAGAATAGCCATGGGAATGTGTTCATCTTCTGTTTTCAGATATGGAAAATACCTTCCTAGAAATGAAGATTATATTGTTTATTCATGTTGTAGAGATCAAAGTGCAACATGGTGGGCAAGAATCACGTATAGTTTGCAAGCAGACGACAAATCGTGTCACAGATTTGGCAAAAGCAGCTTTGAAATCAGTCCTATAACTCTCTGCAGAGCTCCAAGCAATTTTTTTTCTCCTTTCCACTGACAGGTTTCAAGCTCATGCAGTGATAAACCTCAAAATAATTTTCTTTATGTGGAACATTGTGTCTGGAGTTCTCAAAAAAATTGCTGTGGAAGATAAATATTCTCAAGAGCTAAACGATTTCCTTCATGGAAACCAGAACTTCAGCATCAAAGATTTTACAAGGGAAAATGGGTTTTATCTGAACAGCAGCACATTGCTAGACTGCAATTTTTTTGGAAAGCCATGTTACCCACAGGTAAATACATTTATTTTACTAAGGCAGTAGGCACAGAGGGGAAGGGGATGTATTCCTACCACTCGACTTGAGACAGCTAGCTTTGCTAGCTACTCTCACAGTTTTCCCTTTACAATCAGTCAAGAGAGAAAAAAAAAGTCCTCCTCTAAATCGCCCTGAGAACCTTGATTCTCCCACTAACTGCAGAGACAGCCTGCTGGACTCCCTGAACTGTAAAATGGGATTTCAGCCTAAATTGCTCTCTGCCTAGTGCCACTTCGGCGCAGATAGTAGCCTCTGAAAGCTGTCAGACCTCCAGGATGCATCTAACAACCTTCTCCAGTAATGGCCTATAATGAAGGTCAGTGTGAATGGAGTTTTTGCACGATGTGATTGCGTAGGTTTGTTCTTGAGGTCAAGAATATAGACAGCCAGGGTAACTATATGCAGAGTCCACAGGAATTTTAAATAATGAGGTGAAAATAGCCCACACTTAGGAATTTTGGACAGCAGCCAAAGAATGCGATTGTCCCATTTTTATGTCGATTCTTCCATAGAGCAATTCCCAATTTAAATAGAAAATGTGAACAGAAATTCAGGCCTATGTTCTTTCAGATTAATCTAACCTTTAGATATGTTGTAGCTTCTAGAATTAGGCATTGGAGAGTTCTCTTACCTGAAAGAAACTAATTCTAATAACTAAAACTAAAGCAATGAGATACAGTTACATTAAATGATAAGGTGGCTTTGGGGAAAAATGTGAACATTACACTTTCATATGTAACGTGACATTTAGTTTTGAATCAGTCTTCATTAAACATCTACTGGAAAAATTTAACAAGTTAGTTTTCAATATATGATTTTTACATAATGTAACAGGTATAGAAAAAACAACAGGACCTCATTAAATGATTCTGAGAAGCTCAAAGGTATTAAGAAACAACGTGAAATTTCTCCTTTAAGTCTCATTTTCGACAGAAAGGGATGAAAGTCTCTTGACTATTTCCTTCAATTACTACATTTCTGATTGCAATCATTAGCACTGTCTTTGGGGGGAAAAAAAGCCCAACCAACCTCAACAGCCCATCTCTTGCATTGTAATTCACTCAGGAAATCTCAGGTCATCTTTCTGTCATTTTACTCTTCCCTATTTTCCTTTACTTAAGGATTTTGAACATGTTTTCACTGAATATGGAAACTGCTTTACTTTTAATCACAATGACCTTCCAGCAAGAAGAGTGAGTTTGCCTGGAAGAGGCTTACATTTGCTTTTTGATGTCCAACAGGTACAGCTATAATAATGACTATAAACCACAAATCATGTAGTAACTTAGAGATGAGTAGAGGTCTTTTGTTTCGGGTTTGGTTTCTTGCTTGGTTGATTCTACACAGACTTCAGAGTTTCATGCACAAAATTCCTTACCAAGACTATTTCTAAGTGAGAGGGTATTTTAAAAGAAAGATCTAACATAGATTTAAGAAGTCAAAGTTACTATTGACTCTGACCCCAGCTAAATGGTTCTGGAAGTTGCACATGAGCATATATATACACACACAGAGTTCACCTACAATGGAAACATCTCATCAGAGCAATAATTTAAGTCTATACAAGAACTTCACAAGGACATAATTTCATTTTAATAAAGGGTCCAGTAGGGAAGGTCATATGGCGCCAGTTTCTAAGTAGCACTGAATTTTAGTTGCAGCAGCTTTAAGTCCTCGGTGCCAGCTAAGATCTGGCCTTTGCACTGTAAATAGTTCCTGACATTAATAGAATTGTCTTTGACCAACAAAACCCAGAAAATTCAGTGAGATCAGGGCAGAAAACTAAAATCTACAGTGGTAAGTGACTTATAATTCCTAGAGAACAAAAGTCAGTGTCTGAGATGGGAGTGACAGATTCTGGAGAGAGTAATGGAAAATTTGCTGAATTGTTTTGGGTAGTTGCAAGTAAAAGGAGCAAATATCCAATTTATGAGTAAATGTTCATACATGCCTTCTTGCTTTTGAAACTGGGAGATGATAGAAGGAATAAAAAGCCTGTCAATTTATAGTAACTGGAAGGAAACCCATAGAGGTAATCAACAAAGGAAATTCAAGTCAGTTTGCTTCTATATGTTCCCATATATCGCCAAAAATGTGACTAGAAATACAAGACAAAAAAAAAACCCAAAACCAAAAAACAAAGCCCATAGTACCATTTTAAATAGAGGTAAAGCTTCAGGTTGTAACAAAAATTATTTAAAATAATTCTTTCCATATTAGGAACATTTCACTGATGAACCTGCTCTTGGTTACACTGATGCTGGTATAACTTTTGTTATCCATTCACCTGAAGAGCTTCCACACTTCGATGGTTTAGGTTTGTTAACTCCAGTCGGTATGCATGCACAGGTGGCAATCCGACAGCTGAAGGTAAGGACTTTATCCATCAAGTGGAAGTATTGGTCTTTACTGTCTCTAATGCTCTTCCAAAGTGTGACAAATAATTAGACATTCTGGAAGTTAGAGTATTTATCATGTCAAAGTGACTCCTAAAAATACCATTTCCTCCAGACGCAAACAAAAATTATTTCTATTTGGGAGGGGAGGGGGGATGTCATTGGTCTTCATAACCTGTGTGTATTAAAGCCAGCCTGTCTTAACATCTTAAAAGTCTCACTGCATACTATGATACAAGGATACCACGGCATTTCCCCATCCCCACCATCACATCCTGTTACCATTTAGCCTGTCTCAGATTCCTAGTGGAATCCAAGTGGAGTGGACTACCCTTTTGTGCTGATCCTACTTGTGCTGTGAGAGGACATGATTTTACAATCCTCAGAGCACAACCTATAATTGCCTCCAGTTAAATCACAATGTGACTGCTTATGTCTTCAGCTTCCTTCAGCTCTTTAAAACGTGAGAGAACTATATCTCAATTTAAAAGAGACAGGAACAATTTTACATCTTCTGTTATTATTACCCCACAGTCAATTATCCAAGAATACCCATGGGGAGAATGCAAGCCTGATATAAAGCTTCGATACCACAAGATTTATAGCACCAATGGATGTTTGCGGGAATGCAAAGCCCGGTACATACAGGACTGGTGTGGCTGTTTGCCATTCATTCTTCCAGGTATTTCTCAGGAGTACGATCATACCATCCACTGATCACCTTGCTAGGAGACCTTGCCTGTTATTGAACCGCAAAGGAGACGGGGCACATGCTTGAGGGATATCTACAGCTGGAATTAATTAAAATTACATAAATTTGCCCTTTTTTTTTAACTCAGAGAAAACAAGCAAGATATTTGGTCAGCTCTAGACTCAGCATCTGGGTCACTGGCTGTTCATAGGATACAGACCCAAAAAAACCCTGAAAGACAAGATTATGCCTCAGGGCTATGAGGCAAGTCTCTAGTCTTCAGCTTGGCTTCCTAAAGAGATGGAACTAAATCCATAAGGAATCATAGATTTTCACAGGTACTGCAGCAAACCTACTTTGCAGGTGTTTATCAGCCACAGCAGAATTTACTGCTTGAAGACAGAAAACCAGGTCCCCCACATGAACCAGAAAGAGTGTGGCACCAGAAAAAGAGCTCTGTAAAAGCCAAAAGGCTGCATGAAGCCATCTAATCCACCCAAAGTGTAGAGTACAGGTGAATGCTGTTAACACTACCCTCAAGAATCCAGACATCTTGTTCACTTAGAAACATAAAGCAGTAACACTGAGCCCTCACCCATCTCCTCCCTCCCACCTTTTCATCCCTAAATGTAATAATAATACTGTCAACACTCTCTCTGAAGCAAGAGCTGGAACCCAAATATCTGCTCTCACAGCTTTTTTTTTTTTTCCACAATCAGTGGGCAAGAAAGTCACTGTCACACTTGTACCTTCTGACTTAAATGTATTTTTACATATCCCCAAGCGAGGTAGAATGTTTTCACTTAGAGAAACTCACTAGTGAGTAATCTCTAGCCTATTAGTTTGATAACCTCTCAGAAAGGAGGTAGCAATCTCCCGGAAACTCTCATGGAAAGGAGTTTGAAAAGGAAATCAAGTCTAGGTGCCCAAAACACAGAGTGAGAATTTTATACGGTGACAGCTGAAGTAGAGCAATGCCTTCTTTAACTGTGTGCTAAACTGCAAAGTAATATTTCCTTACAAGCAAAATAAATGGGGTGAAACTGAGACCATCCAAAATCTGAAAATTTTGCTGTTAGCTCTGGGTGCTATACTGCCCCCAAGGTCTCCCAACAAATCTTGCATGAAGTTCAAAACTTCTGCTGAAGCACATGGGGTGTAATCAGATATCCCATCTACTCTACTTGGCTTTTTCTTTTCTGCTAGGATAGCCAGAAATTCCTGGCTTTAGCAAACTAACATGAAGTCTTTTCACTACCTACACCTTTTTGGTGTTGGTAACTGTTTTGTGCCCAAGTGAACTGAGTTCTCAGTTGTATAATGAGAAATATGAAGTGGTGAGTAGGTTTTTGGTGACGTTACTTTTCAATTTAGTAAAATTGAGCTCAGGGTTAGAATGTTAATTGACGTTCCTAAAGTCTGTTGTTTATTTTTAAGGAAATGAAAGAGAATGTGATTTGCTGACGTTTTACAAGTGTGTTTATCCGGCATTCTGTAAGTAATAACTTCTTATTTTCTAAGCCAACTCCAAAATAAATAAACAATATCTATCAATGAAAACAAAATTGTGAAAGCAATACTGAAACAGAGCACATTCCAGCTCATATAATATTCTGAAAATAGAGACCAGGTAAAGCATTAAACAGATGCCAATTAAAGAAACACAAGCAACCAACCAAATATTAGAAGTCATATTACTAATCAGATATGTTTTAAAATGGAAGAATGTTCAATTAATCTGTTTTCAGTTATCAAGCCTCTGGTTTGCAATTTGTCATCTTTGTGGTATCATTCTTCTAGCTCCAATGTTGTATTCTCTTTGTGACAGAATAACAGTGTGACAGTAATAACAGGTTTGCTAGCTGATAGGAAACACAATTCAAAAATCACTGGGCTTTAAGGTTTTATCTTTTCAAACCTAAAATGATCTTTTAAAAGTGCTCCAAATGCAACTCATTTCCATAAGCAAATAAATGGACGCACAGTAGATAGGAAATTTGTAAGTCAGTGCAACAGACTTTCTGATAATCTGAGAAGTAACTTCTCATGAACTTTAGAAAGCCTCCTTTTTAATCATTCTGGATTTGGCTAGATAATATGACTGTCTCTTTCCAAAAAGAATGGATGATTAAGAGGCTAAATAGATTAAAAAGTCTGGGGGGGGAAGGAGGGAAGGGGGGGCAGTGTCTGTGCTGTGGTTTATTTCTGACCAGAAACAATCCAGCAAGATCTAGTACTATGAACAATGACTTTTTTTCCGCCCTATGGGTCTTTTGAAATAGATCCCATTAAGTTCACATTCTGAAATAATCATTACCTTTGACATGGTGGAAACAGGTGTATCATTTTACTTAATGGATATTCTGTGACCAAGTTTCAAAGAAACCACTGATCAATAAACAAAAATGACTCCTAAGTCCTGCCAAGGATGGATATGATTTAGAACAGGACCCCAGGAGGAACTGTCATCACAGCAGTGTACCTGGTGAACCTGGCTTGTAGATGTCTGGTCCCCAGGACTCCAAGTTAGCTGCTAAGCCACCTTTCACAGTGCAGAAGTTAGACATCTGAGAACAAAATCTCAAATGACAGCACTCTGATCCAGTATCTGCAGGATCCACCGTTGTTGAGAGCATTTATTTTAGAAACTCTAAAGGATGGCTATCCTGAAAGAAATCCACAACTCCAACATCCCTGGAGCATACCTCAGATTATCAACTAACAGGCTGAGATATCTCCTGCTGTGCAGTTTGCAAAAATTAGAAGCCCACACGCAGAGGGAACAGACACAACAGCCACCATGACAAATAAAGCATCACACGCAGGACGTTATGATAGTACCAGATGGCTTTGGGTGATGGTTTACACTTTAAGAAATATTTATTTCTTACTATTTTTCTTCATGAATTTTCTCTAGCTTTCCACAATGATTTCTTTCTGGTAGAGCCTCATCAGAAGAACGGCTCTCCATTTTAAGGAGCAGCCAGAGCTGCAGAATTTTGTGACTTCTCTTCAGTGTTTGATGATACAAAGCTGCCCCTAAGCTCTCTTAGCTGCCTTAGGGGCAATTATCAAATGGCAGGCAGGGGTGAAAGTAAAGTGAACTCAGCTCACCAAGATTTTTATGTAGTTATCAGGCAGTAGTAAACTACAACTGGCATTGCTCTGTGTACCGAAATGACCTAGGCAGATATCAAAGCACCAAGACCAAGGGTTATATGCCAAATTATGTAACCAGAAAGCTAGCACAGAATATGGAAAGCCTTATGCTGTCCTACTGCTTAACTGTCGATGCGAAATAATACAGCTCTAATGAAGGCAGGAAGACTTAGAGGTGCTGAATTTCTCTGGAAAAAGTTGACCAAAAAAATCTCAACCCTTATTACTGTGCACCAGTTTCTCAAATGCCAGTTACAAATATGCATTTGTTCCTTCAAAACTGGTAAATAGCCACTTTTCTCAGGATAACTAATCCATACATTTACCAAAGTAAGTTAAGAGTAATTTTGTAAGTTTAAAAAAATGTTTTTATGCTGTGTGCTTTTTTTTTTTTTTTTAGAAACACTATGTAAATTCTTTCTCCTGAAATTTCAGATGATATAGAGGTAAAAGGATTATGTACTGTAGGAACCCACAACTCCACTTGCCCTACCCCATGCGAAGAAACAGATTATCCTACCACTGTCACCTATTCAAGTTTTGGAGGAGAAAAGGCCATAAAATACTTTTCTACAAAACTGAAGAAAAGCCCAGAATACATTAGGTAATCTTGCTTAATACCTTGTCCAATGAAAAAATTATCAATTACTTTTAAGTGTGCTAACAGAGCCTATGATATAAATATGACCTTTATAAAAATATCTTTTTTGATGTGGTATTAATAATATTGTCCATGAGATGAAATAGTATCAGATAAAATTGTTTAAGATTTATAGATATAAATATAGATGAATCTAAGTGTATAAGACTTATGAATAACACAAATAAGATACACAACATAAATTAGATACTGCAATTTAAAAGTAATGTTCTCATTTACCTTCTTTGATCTCTTGTAACCAACTTTTCTGATCAGTTTTGCAAGTAAGAATAAAGAAAGGGCAGGGTTATCAAACCTATCCACAATCCACATGAGCAATCCATCCAATAGAGAAGACAAATCTTTATCCTTCCACAACTGAAGCCAATGAACAACCTGAATAGGTGCTATATAAAGATGTTCTTTCTCCTTTCTCTCAACCTATTCCCAAAAGAAACTCATAAGCACTGAAGAGCTAAGTTTTATTGTAGCAATAATGTCACAAGTTTAATAATGTTTTCTATTATTAGTAGAATTCGCTAATACCATTTTTATTACAAAAGTTATTTTGAAAAATATTTGGTACAATATTAATTCTCATGAGGCAGCAGAAGAATGAAATAACATGCTCCTATCATCTGTGTGACTGAAAATGCTACACAGAAAAAGCAAGTAGGTCTAGACTCAAGAGAGGAGACCTTTTAGTGTGAAAACATCTCAACAGTATTGACTGCACCTTTTATCCAGGAAATGGTGTTAGAACTTAACGTTATACATAGAGCTGTGGCACTCAGGAGTCGTGCAGATTACGTCACCTTGGTACAATTTAAAATTCACAGAAAAGATATCACATGTGCTTATGCTTTAATACAGCATACGTGCCTCGCTGTTACGATATAATAAATTGATGCCAGATTTCCTTGCAAACACAAGCATTATATTTTCAGAAATAGAATGAGTTCAAGATTTTTGCCTTAGAAAAAACACAATCTAGTTGTCAAAGACCATTTGATACAGTTTTGTAGACTGAACTGCCTCTTGCTCACAGATGTAGATGTCAGCAGTACAAATAAGTATTAGGACAGATGCTACATGGAGTTCTGATGTCCACAACATAAAAATGTCTACAAAGAATGATAGGAAATTTGGATAATGAAATATCTATAAGCATTTCATTGTTTCAGTGACTTCAGTTTTCTCACTCTTGAAGCTATCAGACAGCAAACGCTTCCATAGGGTTATATGTGAACAGAAACTATAGGAATCATAGGATAGTTCAGGTTGGAAGAGACATTTAAAGGTTATCTAGTCCAACTCCCTGCAGTGAGCAGGGACACCAACTAGACCAGGTTGCTCAGAGCCCTGTGCAACCTGGCCTTGAATGTTTCCAGGGCTGAGGCATCTACTGCTTCTCTGGGCAACCTGTTCCAGTGTTTCACCACCTTCATCGTAAAAAAAAAATTAAAAAATCTTCCTTATATCAAGTATGAATCTCTCCTCTTCTAATTTAAAACCATGACCCCTTGTCCTATTGTTACAGGCCCTATCAAAAAGTCTCCCTCCAATGAAGATTATGAAAATTAAACCTGGTTTTATATGCAAAAGATATTAGTATTTTGAGGGCATTTTATCTTTGATGATTATTTTATTGTCTGTAAACATCATGCACAACCCAGTAATTACTCAATTAAGCAAATGAAAATACAGAACATTCCCCTGTTACCAAGCCTTAACCAATAAGAATTCTGTTCACCTATTAACAAGTACATATTTCGAACCATAAAACTTAGAGATCTATTTATTTCTGAAGAGGTAAGAAGGGAAAAGTTAAACATTTATTGGATAGTTCTGCTAGCAACTCCATGACAATGGTAGGAATTTTATTAGTAGAAGTTATGAGAATAAGATTATTTTTATTACTCAGTGCTACCTGAGTTTTAGAATTATCACCTAAAAATACAGAAACTATTTTTTATAGCAAATACTTTATTTTAATGAATATGTTTAAGCTCGTTATCACTGCCAACCCAAGAATCTGTAACTGTTCACACTTCTGAAGAATTATCGCTTACTTTTATCCTTAAAGGCCACAACATTATGTGTGCAATCAGGTTTTGTGTCTGCTTTATTCTACAACCATTATGTTTATATACCATTTAGGAGTTAGGCAGAATCCTTCTGTAGAGGTGATTGAAGATGAGCTCTTTACTCACATTGAATCATCCCACAGGTCTTGCTCCAACTGAGATTTACCTACTCTCCCGCTTTTGCAGCAGGCAAGAATATAATTAGGTAAGCGAGGCCATTAGCAGAAGATGGAACTAAATATCCTAGTATAGGATAAAGGCTCTTCTGCACAAACAAGATCCCTGGAATAAGCACAATTAACTATGCAGCTGCACATAATGAAGAGCGGTAGACTACAATTCCAAGCACTGTATCTGCTGTAGGTCAGGATGCTTGACACTTCCACTCAATTACTCCGTGACACTTAAAACATGAGTCTATCTCACAGTACAAATCTAAAGTTATTTTCAAAATAGCCTGAAGATCTAATCTTCTGAAAAACTCCTTTTATAACTTGTTATTAAAACACCTTCCCCCCCACCTCCCCCGACCCTTTGGTCATCTAACTCATTTTGGTAACACTCATGTAATTGTTTTTTTAAGAGAGACCATCACTCTTCCTGAACTTGGTCCATGCTGGTAAAAATGAACAGCACTCCTGACTGTCTCAAGTAATACTGTATGTATTTGTCATTAGGCAGAACCTTGTGAGTATTGACATTAAATATAATGATCTGAGCTACAAAATAACACAGCAGCAGAAGGCCTTGACTGTATCCGAGTTGCTTGGTAAGCGAATGTTTAAGATTTGTTTATTGCCGATTAATATTTAACCTAAAAATAAATTTTAAATGAGAGACACGAGCAAATCTGGGGGTTTTGTTGTTGCTGTTTTTTTTTTTTTAATTCTTTCCCCTCCCAAGGCATAGCTTAGGTGGGCTTCTAAACAAAAAGCAATACCCTTTATATTATAATGAGAATAATCATGTCTGCCTCGTGGTCACTTTTGATACTGTCTCACATCATTCCATTAAAGAATCCACAGTGTGGACGGTGTCCGAGAGTAAGAATTAAGTTTGCCACTAGTTTCTGGATATATCCCACGCAGGACTGTAGGAATAGTGAAGTTTATGGGATGTGGAGGGGAAAGGGAGAACATGGGGAGGAGAAGCAAGAGAACAGTTAAAAAGGCATAGAAGTGGGAAGTATTTTAAGCATCTGCTTCGCAGTAGGATGTGTTGTCCTTGCTTTATTTAGAATTTTAAACACACACATTAATTTTCTCCAATAAACACTCTTAAAAATATTAATTCTGTTTTCTTAAAGTGGTGGAATATGTATATTGAATTTATTTAGCACTTGAAGTTGGCAGGGTTTTGTTTGCTTGCTAGACTAAACCAAATGCTTAGGATGACATTTGTTTATTTCCTTCTATTACAGCTGATGTAGGTGGCCAGCTTGGATTGTTTTGTGGTGCCAGTATGATTACAATCATAGAACTGCTGGAGTATATTTTTACTAACTTCTGCTGGATGTGCATCTTCCTTCTATTGAAAGCTCCTGAAATGCCTCAATGGAACAACCCACCCCAGAACCAACCAACGCACAAGGAAAAAAAGAAGGGAATACAAGAATGTTAGTGGCTTGTAGAAGCACAAAAGAAATTGTTTCTGCAACTTCCTTTTTAAGATACAAAGGAGACAGTAGTATTTTGCATTGCACCTTTCCCCACAGTCCTTATTCTTCCTGCTTTTTTGATTGCCTAGAACTATTTAACCATGCTAAATAACTTTAAAGAGTGATCTTTGGAAAGCCTCACTTCCTTTCTCATGTCAAAAAAGGTAACCTTTAAAAAAATTTTTAGGTAAATTACCTTTTTATTTTTTTAAATAGCATAGCGAATGATACTGACATACAACACAATTTAGCATTTCTGACCAAAACAAAAAATAAACAAAAATCTGGTATTATTTCTTCTGTGCCAAAAGTTTAAGTGAAATGAAACACAGAACATATTAAAGAATCAGAAAAAAAAAACACCAAAGAGCCAGGTCTCAAAACCAGAAAGTACTTGCCTCTTTGCTTAGTTTAACAAGACTAAAATGACTTTTGCTTGCACTGATTTGGGACAAGGACAGTTGAAATCACTGCTCGGTTACCGACTCAGTTCTAACATACATGGCAGAAGGAGCTCCAAAGAAAGCACAGAGACTGTGTTTTGCCCAAGGTCAAGTAACAGACTCAGATGGCTTTTTTCAGTAATGGCTTGTGATGAGATTATATAAAGCAATTGATTCCCCAGCACAGCTAAATATAGAAAGCATGATGTGCAGCCAAGCAGAAGTAAGGGGGCTTTTGTATTTGTTGTAGGACTACGGTTCTATTATGGCAACAGAATTTAAAAAAATTAATAAAACATTTGGTTTTACTGGATAGGTAAGGATTATGTATCTATAAGGGCAGCAGAAGCAAGATATTCTAACAGTTTGCTCAGATCATCCCCCAGTTTGGCATTACTTTGCTGCTTATTTGTTTGCTCCCCCCCACCCCCCCCACAAGTGCCCGCCCATACTCCAAGCACAGTTAGCAAGTTATTTCCACACTAATTGTTTGATTCTAAAAATCTTAACCCTACCAGTGAAATTAGCGACATGATTGGGCAAAGTAGCCCGTGGGCTACTTTCGAATCCTTGTCTGATGGGCACAGATACTACTTTGGGCCAGTTGGAAGGTAAGTCTTGCACAATAAATACAATAAAAATGGGACATATTTTTAAATTCATTCTTTAGAAGTCACGGAGAACACCATGCTGTTGCACACACCACCTTCTGAAGAATGGAGGAAGGCAACTGAGTTGTGACCTGTGCTTGGTTGCTCTGGATTTTATGTCCGCAGAGCATTGTTACGTTCTTTTACGCATTGTATTCATTTTCACACCCTTGGGCAGCAGATCAGAACACAGCAGTAGCTCTAGGTACAAGGAAGACAGCTTTATAATCTACCAGAGAGAGAACCTGACATGATAGATTGGGGTGGGGGAAAGCTGGAGATTGTTAAAGACTTGCATCACATCTTTTGACAAGTTTCTTCAGTTCATTACCTTTCTTATTCCAACTAAGACATTTCACAAGACTACTATCACGATGTACATAGCAGATATCTCTAAAGGAGTGCCAGAAAGCAAGGATTTATTCAAGGAGAAATCGCAATTTTGGCCAGAAAGCTCAGGAAATAGGCCTGGCGTTTGCTTATTTGGCAAAGCAAAACAAACATGGAAAAACCAGTACAGGAGAAGGATTTGGATCAGACTTCTACACAGTAGATTAATTCATTGCAACATCTTGCCAGTAGATGCCCCACTTACCTTAGGCTTCTGCTCACGAGCCCTCTCATGCATGGAGCTGATTTCTCAGCATCTATTATGAAATCACTCAGTATAATTTAAGGCAGATTATTTCCCTCTAATTAATGATTTAGGGGCTGGGGATATATTTTAAAGGAATTGCTGGTAAACCTGACATTAGTTAGGATTGATGATTATATATTTGATCATTGCTGATGTATCCATCACATACTTAGAGGCTTCATTATAAAGTAGGAATCAACTGAAGATAAGAAATAGGAACAATTAGAAGGAAGACGTTTGTACATAATATGTGAAAAGTGTGCACTTCTCAAGGCTGCACATGTAAAAAACTGTTCATTAAAACCTAAAATTTGCTTCTGGTGTTAGTGAACTCAACCCATACATCTCCCACAATGACCCAAATCTTCGTGCAGTTTCTATGGGTGATACTCCCAATAACTTTAGGTAAGAATTTTAACAGAACCTCTTTTCCTGGGGTAATCAACAGGTCTTTGCATGCAGTAGCTACCAAAGAAAACATATTTAGAAAGCCTGTTATGACTCCTGGCTTGCAGGACTAGCCCTGGGACATTTTCCTGTTGGGCACTTGGGTCTACTATGTTGATAACCCTGAAGGAATCCTTAAATTTTCTACCCACTGTCTGTAGGACTAATGTTATTTGTTATAGACTTGACCCAGAGTTCAGTCAAAATTTTCCAACCTAAAAACACCAAACAACTTCAGACCATGCCCGTGTAAACTTACAGTTGACTTACAGATTGTGCATGCTCTAGTCTGGAAGTGTCGCTTCACATCCTGATCTTTTCCTCCAGTTTGAATAAATGGAATTTTTGGGGGTTGTTTTAGTTCAAAATTCTGAGCAGTGTATGAATAAAAGTGGCAAACAATACCCCACATGAAACAAACCAGATATGAGAAAAAAAACCTCAATTGTTTAACTGGAAAAACATCACAAAATGTCTATTTTAAGACTAATTGTAAGAAGCTATTCACTGTTGAAACGTGAAAATCTAGCAAACAGTAACAAGTAGCAAAAAAAA